>CM077164.1:5061996-5426453 GCA_039583875.1 Platanthera guangdongensis
TTGAACATGTTTCAAATTTCCATAGTCATGAAACGTTGCTTAGAATTAAATTGACCTTAATTTAAAAACTTGCCCACACAAGCTTATAGACCAAGGGTCGTTTTGCAGTTCCTAATGTATAAGCGTCACATTCACTTATACCTTAGGTGTCAGGGTTAAATGAATCGATTATGCCATGACATGCAAGTGGGTATGATGGAACATGCAAGTGCAACTTACACACCGACTCTGTGCACACAGACCTTTAGTTCCCCTTTCTGGAGTCGTAACCTCCCAGGATACCTCCGTAGTGGCAGACGGAAGCGGTGGGTTGAGCCTCGCCCACCTCTAAACCAGTAAATCACTACCGGTCAGACCTACTGTACGCCTCAACGCTGGTGCACAAAGCGGAGCTCCTGCGTACTCTTGCGGCTGGCGCCGGACTTCTGTTGGTGAAGTGCTAGCCACACTTGCCGAGTCAGCGTATTGGTGTCGGTGCATCGACCCTCCAATACCGAAGACCCACCACCTTAATTTTCTTTCCTTTTATGCACATGCAAATTTAACGTATTCAAAAATCGAGTCGAAGCTCCCGGACTAAAATGTCTTTCTCAAACAATCGAGCCGAAACTCCCGGACCAAAACGTCCGTCTCTTAACTATCCAAGCCGAAGCTCCCAACTATCTTCCTGTGCTATCTGTGTTCGTGAAATATGAAACCCTAATTACTAAGTTACTCTTTTCAGCTTGTTAATACAGTTTACGTTAACTAGGACTGCCCCGGTATTCCTGTGAAGGGCTCTCAAGGGGCACTAGAAACTATGATGGGATTACGCTCATCGTTCCCTTTCGCAAGGTATTTATTATTATTATTGGTTGATTCCTTACCCATTACCTTCTCGTGTTACGATAGACTAACCTAGGGTGATTTTTAACCTTCCTCTCTTCGGGAAAGACGATCTTTCGTCGAACCCGAGCACCTCTTAACTCTAGCAAACATCACTTCTCACCAACTTCCCATCCCTTATATGGTGAACACTTTCACATCCATCCAATTCAGCAGATTAACTAACTCCAACGCTGTGCCCCATCATATCCTATGACTGTTAACTCAAATTGCTAATTGCAGACTATCCTATGCTATATGTCGAACCGGATAGGAATGATCCAATACTCATCCAAATGCCCTAACTTATTTACTAGAGGTATATCATGATATAATTAGCCTATAATCAGAAAATTATAATTTTTCCTAATTTATCTGGCATTTAATTAATTTCCTCAAAAATTCCAAGGGCTACCGGTTTGAACATGAACTACCCTAAGTACTCATGAAAGATGTCCAACAAAATTATTATAAATATTATGTTATCTCAATATGATAAATCCAAAGTATCACAATTTTTCTATCACCAAAAGGACATTAAACTATTTTAACAATATTTTCTATCTTTCGTTATTTATGAATCAAGTACAGAAAATATCCATCCAGAAATTGTAAATTAATTATACTATGCAGATACAATCTTAAAAATAGCATTGGCCAAGTTTCATAATTTTTCAGCAAGTATTAATCTCTGAATAAATTAATTATCAAAATCTCCATGAAGGTACACTTGTAAGAAAGTGTCGTAACTAAGATTCTAAAAATCATGAATAAATGTCTCCAAGCATATACTGGCCTGAAAATCTCAATTCCTAAGTCTCATAATTTGTCAACAGCAATATCATTCATAATTAATTTTTAAACCATAAACCCTTTTTAATATTCGTGAATGAAGTACTAGATTTACTCAACTAAAATTATACAAAAATTCAGGAGCAACTATTCTGACCTAAAACACTTACTACCAAGATTTCATGGGGTTTCAATGAACAGAAAGATCTAAATAATTAAAACGTCAGTTAGGGCTATAGCAAACTTTACAAATGAAGTGCTAGAAATAAACATCATAAAATTTCAGTACAATTGCTATAGATTCTGCCCATTCCAAAACTCACTATACCCGAGTTTCATACCTTTTAAATAATGTTTAGTGACTGATTTTACTCATTTGAGATTTTATCCTAAAACTAAGGTTAGGATTTTGAGGTCTCTACCTATCTCCAAATCCTCCGAGATTCCATCCAGATGATTTATATTATGCTAACGTCGACTCTACTGAGTTTCAAGGCAATACGAGGGCATTTGCCCTCATGTCCTTCACAACCCTCAAAACACTCCCTTTAGGGTTTGAGTTTGGATCCTAGGGTAAATCAACCCTAAACCACACCATTTTTCTCCAAGTGGGTTATAATAACCCTTCTAAGTCTGTGGTCAAAATATCAGCCTCTGTTGAGGTGATTTGACCGTTCCAAACTCTTTGTGCACTTTTTACTCAAAAATACCTCATTAATGCCTAGTTAAGGATAGGTGATTTCCTACCAAAACTCATCCAAATGAGTTGGAATTTTGTACAGAGCTAGTTTTATAGCCAGGGACCACTCATGAAAATTTGGGAGGGTTTGGAGGTCATTTGACCACTTAAATAAATTACTCTAACTTTATTAAATTAAAACAAAAATCTTAGGCAAAGTATCTCCAAAAATTCTCATTTTTGGTCAGACTCTAGGTATGGCTAAGGGTAACCCCCTGCCCAAAGTTCAGGTCATTTGGACAAGGACGAAGAGTGGACATTCATTTTAATTTCTGCCCAACTCTAGGTACATCCCCCACTTAAAACGGGTGCTGCGGTCAAACCACTTAACCAAATGAGTTGAAATTAATTTTAAATTAATCTAAACTCGAAGGGCTACAACTTTCGTGACTGACCATTTGTCCTAAATCGGCGTCTAAGTGCCTCGTTTTGCAGCATCAAAATGTGCACATTTAATGTATCTTTTTCTTATATATAATATACATAATTTTTATATTATAAAAATGTTTTTACTATTCATCTTCTACAGAACCCGAAAACCTGAACTCAGAAAACTAATATTTCCTGTAGCTCTTCCGCGATCCGTCGCCGGCCGTCCGGTCACTTCCCTGGCCAGCCAGCCACCACCACCACCTCCGTCGAGGCGATAGCTATCGGTCGGCGGTGGTTTGGCCGTCGGAGGTGGCGGTTTCCGGCGAACCCGAAAATATATTTTTCATGTTTTTTTTTCATGAAAACGCAAGATAGGTCCGGCTTCGTTGAGCACAAACTTCCTTTCTAAGATCCTAAGATCTACCCATAAAAGAAGAAGTAGAGGAGGACCTTGTTCGCGGTTTGGAGGCGAGATGAACGTCGGGTTGTCATGGCGCGGTGGTGGCGTTGCCGAACTTCTCCTACAGCAAGAACAACAACTCTAATCCGTTTGGTCAAGAGTGTAAACTTCTCATCTTGCTCTAAGGGGGTTTTTATAAATCACCAAGTGGGGAGGGGAAAGGGTAAAGCATTTATGGTCATGAAGGCTCTCCTCTTAATAGTATTTCGGTTATGGTGGAGGGAGAGGAAAAGGTGGAAGATGAAAAGATGTGTCCAGGTGGCGATTTCCATTGAGCCAACACTTCCTCATTTTATTAAGTAATTAGAGAAGGAAATGGCCCATAAATACTCCTGGTGTAACTTCCCATAATCAGAGTTAATTATGGCATGTGTTAAAGTAATTTCCAGCCTGGCTGACGTTTCGGCACGTGTCACGGGCGTGACACGTAGGTCACGGGCGTGACATTAGTCCATTCGTCGTTCTCGAGTCGACGACCGATTTTTCTGCGTCGGTTCACGGGTCACCCCCATGTCACGGGCGTGACACGTTTGTCACGGGCGTGACAGGTGTTCTTCGGTCGACGCTCGTCGAGCTGAGGTCGACGGTCGGTAGGGGCGTCACGCCCTAGGTCACGGGCGTGACATTAGTCCATTCGTCGTTCTCGAGTTGACGACCGATTTTTCTGCGTCGGTTCACAGGTCACCCCCCATATCACGGGCGTGACACGTTTGTCACGGACGTGACAGGTGTTCTTCGGTCGACGTTCGTCGAGCTGAGATCGACGGTCGGTGGGGTGTCACGCCCTAGGTCACGGGCGTGACGGGCCTGTCACGGGCGTGACCAACCCGTGACATGAGTTCTGAGCTCAGCGATCAGCTTCCTGATTTCGTCGACCATCAAAGGAAGTCACGGGCGTGACGGGCCGGTCACGGGCGTGACCAACCCGTGACTCGGGATTTCGGTCGACGGACTTCGGAGGATTGCGTCTTCGGCTAGCCGTCGTGCCTGAACCTATTTTTAGATCGGTTACTGTCAATCTCTGGGGTTTACGGGGGTTCTGTCACGGCAGACCGACTCTTAGGGGTCTAGCCGGAAATGGGATGTTATAGTGAGAGCAGAGGCGGTTAGCTCGGTGTTGGTCCGAGAGGAAGGCAAGAGGCAGCTCCATGTCTACTATGTGAGTAGAGTGCTACGACAAGCGGAAAAAAGATACCCTATTTTGGAGAAGTTGGTGTTTGCTTTGGTAGTTTCGGCTCGGAGACTCTGTCCTTATTTTCAGGCTCACTCCATCAGGGTCGTCTCTGATCACCCTCTGCGTAGTATCCTGGATGTATTGCAGCATTCAAGTAGGCTGGCAAAGTGGGCGGTGGAGCTCAGCGAGTTCGATATTTCTTACTCTCCAAGGGTAGCAATCAAGGCGCAAGTAGTGCCGGATTTCCTTGCTGATTTCTCAGCCGAGGTGGAAGGAGAGGAAGGCTCTTCTAGCATAGTTTCCTGGAAGATGTTTGTGGACGGGGCTTCGGGCAGGTATTCCATGGGGGACAGAGTCGTGCTGGTGAGCCCCCAGGGAACCAGGATCGAGCAAGCGGTCGAGATCCTCTTCCTAGTTACGAATAATCAGGCGGAGTACGAAGCTATGGTGGCTGGCTTGCGTCTCGCCAAAGAGTTAGCAATTCGAGATATCAGGGCCTTCACCGACTAGATGGTAGTCGTGTCCCAGATCAGAGGCGAGTTCGAGGTGAATGATCTGATCCTGCAGCGGTACTTAGTCAAAGTGAAAAATCTGATCGGGGGGTTTCAATCTTTCTTCGTCAAGCATGTACCCCGAGAAGAGAATTCAGAAGTCGACTACCTCGCCAAGTATGGTCCCCGGGCTGGGGGGATCGTGACTGAACTGTTCCGACCGTCCATCGAAGAAGGAGAGATGATGGATATCGAGCAGAGGACGCCCTGGAGGGATCCGTTTGTTTCTTTCTTGCCAACAGGTCAGGTTCCTGCCAGCGAAGGGGATCAGAGAAAGTTTCGCTACAAAGCCGCTTATTATCTACTACAGGAAGGAGAGCTCTATCGTAAAACCATCTCAGGTCCTCTGGCTCGGTGTCTGTCAGATATTGATGTTCCTCGTGTCCTGGAGGAGATTCACTCGGGAGAGTGTGACAGCCACTCAGGGACTCGCACTCTTGAACAAATAATCCTAAGACATGGGTATTTCTGGCCCACCATTCAGAAGGATGCAGAAGCCTTCTCCAAAAAATATCTCCAATGTCAGCTCTTCGCGCCTCTTTAACTACAACCAGCTCAACACCTTCGCTCGATCACTGCTCCATGACCTTTCGCCATCTGGGGAATGGACTTGATCGGCCCTTTCCCTCAAGCCAGTAGATAGAGGAAGTTTGTTCTCGTCATGATCGATTACTTATCCAAATGGATTGAGGCAAAGGCTCTGGCCAAGACCACTTCACAGATTGTAAAGAACTTCATTTGGGGAGAGATTGCATGCAGTTTCGGAATTCCTCTCGCCATCGTCACCAACAATGGGACACAGTTCGCCAGGTTGGAGTTAGAGGACTTCTGCAAGCAGCTAGGGACGGATCTTCGATTCGCCTCTTTGCATCATCCTCACAACAACGGACAAGTGGAAGCCGCCAACAAGTTGATCATCAACCTCCTAAAGAAGAAAGTCACCAACTTGAAAGGCAATTGAGCGGAACAGCTCCCCTCGGTCCTTTGGGCTCTGAGAACAGCTCCAAACTCGGCCGCGGGGGAAACTCCCTTCAAGTTATTCCACGGTTCTGAGGCACTCATCCCAGTGGAGTTTGAGGTTTGGAGCCCGAGAGTCATAGCAGCTGGGGACGGCAGCGAGGAATGGCGCTTGGAGAATGAATATGCTCAAAGGCTCTCACTGGATTTTGTGGAAGAGCTTCATGACTTGGCCGGTCATGAAGAAGGTGGACGCCACAGGAAGAGAAGCAACTGTCGGCAAGATGCATCCTAATTGGGAAGGTCCCTTCATCGTCCAAGAAGCCTTGGCCACCGGAGGCTATTATCTTCAGGATCAGGTCGGAGAACAACTGGGAGGTACTTGGAGCGGGGATGACCTGAAAAGGTTTTATCTCTAGCTATAAATGCGGTATTTTGTACATGTTTTCACATATATATACAAATAATGGCAACTGTTTGGCTTCTCTTTATGCTATCTCATCTCAAGAATTCTGTGGCCTTAAGGTTCTGCTCCGAGATCGATCCGAGAAACCGGTTGTTGACATGTTTCTCCTAGATAGCCCAGTGCGGACGATGGGACGATGCCTCGGGATATAAGCATCCTTGTAAGACTGGACCCCTGCATTGACGGCCGAGATCAGCTACCCCCTTGCATGTCAGCCTAGCTACTCCCGACTGCATCTCTCCTCCGGCTGGAGGAACTAACACGAACAGGTTTGGACTCCAACCTCTCGGATTCGAGGAAGGATCGACCTTACCAAGCTCTCATGTGGGCAATAGCCCTTCAATTATTTCCAAAGGTAGGATAACCAGCCAAAGAGTAGGGATAGGCCCAAGGGAATATGTTAATCGCGAGTGCGTCCGGGAGGAACCTCAGAAGAACATTACCCCTCGCTCATACATTTATGCTCATAAGCTAGGTGGCAGAGCTGAAAATGATTTCAACGGTTGGATTGAGAAACGTGTCTTCGACCTGTTTCTCTTAGATAGCCCAGTGCGGACGATGGGACAATGCCTCGGGATATAAGCGCCCTTGTAAGACCGAACCCCTGTATTGACGGCCGAGATCAGCTCCCCCTTGTATGTCGGCCTAGCTACTCCCGATTGCATCTCTCCTCCGACTGGAGGAACTATCAGGAATAGGGTTGGACGCCAACCTCCTAACTCGACGACGGCAAGATCATCGTTCTCTTTATAGTTTCTTTGCCCTCAAAGATATTAATGCATTTGATTCATTGGAAATCTCTTAAGCAGTAGGAAAAAACGACACCAACATTCAAAGTCCTCGAGTGGTAGTGTCGTCGTAAGTCCAAGTCCCTGCATGAGCTCCTCTCCTGCATATTGGCCAAGGACCTCCTCGAGTGAGATCAAATTCCTCATTGGAGTGATGTCGTAGTCCGAGATCTCTGTACAAGCTCCTCTCCTGCAGACCGACTACTTGCCTCCCCGAGTCGACTTACACCACTCTAGTTGAGCAAGGTTCCTGAGAGCTGTCGACTCCAACAATGTTTGAAGTTCTCGAGTGGTAGTTTTGTCGTAAGTCCAAGTCCCTACACGAGCTCCTCTCCTGCATATTAGCCAAGGAGCTCCTCGAGTGAGATCAAGTTACTTGTTGGAGTGATGTCGCAGTCCGAGATCTAAGTACGAGCTCCTCTCCTGTAGACCGACTATTTGCCTCCCCGAGTCGACTTACACCACTCTAGTTGAGCAAGGCTCCTGAGAGCTGTCGACTCCAACAATGTTTGAAGTCCTCAAGTGGTAGTGTCACCGTAAGTCCAAGTCCATGCACGAGCTCCTCTCCTGCATATTGGCCAAGGATCTCCTCGAGTGAGATCAAGTTCCTCGTTGGAGTGATGTCGTAGTCCGAGATTTCTGTACGATCTCCTCTCCTGCAGACCGACTACTTGCCTCCCCGAGTCGACTTACACCACTCTAGTTGAGCAAGGCTCCCAAGAGCTGTCGACTCCAGCATTCGAAGTCCTCGAGTGGTAGTGTCGTCGTAAGTCCAAATCCCTGCACGAGCTTCTCTCATGCATATTGTCCAAGGACCTCCTCGAGTGAGATCAAGTTCCTCGTTGGAGTGATGTCATAGTCCGAGATCTCTGTACGAGCTCCTCTCCTGCAGACCGACTACTTGCCTCCCCGAGTCGACTGATTCTCACCCCCAGTTGAGCTTGGCTCTTGCTTGGTGTCGATTGATTCTCACCCCCAGTTGAGCTTGGCTCCTGCTGGGTGTCGACTGATCCCCACCCCCAGTTGAGCTTAGCTCCTGCTGGGTGTCGACTGATTCCCACCCCCAATTGAGCTTGGCTCCTGCTGGGTGTCGATTGATTCCCACCCACAATTAAGCTTGGCTCCTGTTGGGTGTCAACTACTCCCAACCACCAACAAAGCTCAGCTCTTCATAGGGTGTCGGCTTTGGTCTTCAAGCCAGTCATGATTAACTCCGGAAAAATAGATAATTGTGTAGGTGTGAGCAGGTCTTGGCGAGTATGCAGTACGACTTGGCAAGCGTGCGAGTATGCTACGGCGAGTATACATGCGGATACAGACGAGTACGGGATACGAGCTATTGGAGCGACTATGGTCGTTCAAGTAATAACTACGCGACTATGAATGATGTCAATGCGCGGGTGAAGCGTCATGGGCACTCATCCTCCCCGAGACTATGAGCCTAGCGAGTATTATCAGCCAACAAAACATGCAAGCAAAGAACGACAGTGTTGTAATTCAAACTTGTATTAATATATCAAAAATTTTACAAGTTACAAAAATGGCTAACTGCTACATGCGAGCATGACAAATATCGGCGAGCAACTAGGACTCATCGTCGCCAGTATCAGGCCGATATTCGTCGTCTCCAATATCAGCATCCTCCTCTTCCTCGCCGCCCTCCTCGCTCTCCTCCTCACCTGCGCTACTGCTGCCGCTGCTGCTGGAGCCCGATGACGAAGAAGGTAGGCGATCTGGCGAGGTCGATTCATCGGCAAGCAGTTCGGGGATGTGCTCGTCAGCAGTGAGCTGCTTCTCCCCCTCGACGAGCTGGCCGCTGATCCTTAGCCTCGCAAGCATGATGTTTCCCTCGACAAGAGCTATCTCGAGACGGACCGACGACCTCTCCTTCCAGAGAGTGCAAGATCGCTTGATCGCGTAATGAGGGTCGTCCTCTGGCCGTGACGCGTCTGACTGAGGAGCTGAAGAACTCGTGCGGCCTTCGAAGGCAGTTAGGCGAGTCTCCATCTCGACGACACGAATTTGAGTTGCCTCCAGCTCTGCCTGAGACTTGGCGAGTTTCGCCTCGCACTCAGAAAGCTTCTTGGCGGCCTCAATCTTGGCAGCCTGCGATAAAGAACGGAGAGTCAGTAAAATGAATCCAAGTCAAACGTCATCAACATCGTGCGCAAGAAGCGACTTACCTCATGCTCTCGCCAGCGGACAGATTGCATGCCCAGGTCGATGGCTTTCTTGGTGACGACTTTCAGGGCCGCAATCGTCTCCAGCAATTTTCTCGCCGAGTAGTGCCCCAACTCGACAGCTCGCGCGAGCGAGCATGAGGCCTGCTGGGCGAGATCCTCCGCGCTGAGCTCCAGCATTGACTCGACATCAACTTGCTCGTACAGCATGTGGAGAACAGCGAAGGCCTCCCCCTTGTCTTCCCAGTCCACCGACCAGGATGGAAGGTTGGTGCTCAGCGTCACCAGGTGTTCATCCTCCGACCAAGTCACCAGCGGGCGGCCATAGACGTCCACCACACCTCGCCCCAAGTTGAAGTTGGGGTGGGAGTGGGGAGGCCGAGCATCCGGCAGCGACTCTAGGTCGACAGGTCGCGGCGACGATGTCTTCGCCCTCTTGGTCGCAGGACCCGGCGAGCTGACCTTCGCCTTCCCCTTGTCGAGCTTCCTCTTCTCGCCGACATCGGGCAGAGGGTTGGACTCATGGAGGGAGGTGGCGACTTCCTTTGCCGGGGAAAGCGGATTCTTCGGAAGCTCGCATGCCACTGCAAAATGTCGGACAAACATATCAGTATCAAGCTACAGCAAGTGAAGCGAGAATGAAAGAAGTGATTCTCGCTCAAATCTTACCCTCGTTGGGGTGGATCTCCAGAAGGGTGTTGACGTTTAGTCGCCAAAAGATGACGTCGAACTGGCGACCTCGGAACGACTCGAACAATTGCTCGCGGACGCCCTCCAATATCGGCGGGAGGAAGGCGACATCGACAGGTTGGTGCGACCTTCCCAGGACGCCCGCGAAGTCTCCATGGACGACAATTAGTTGCTCGCTCCAGTGGTGGACTTTGCTCGTCGTCCCCACCAAGGTGCAGACATGGCTGCTGAAGTATACAACTCCCTCGGCGGTCGCGGCGAAGGCAAATATTTGCGGAAGTCAGAAAGTTCGAAGGCGACCCTCTCCTCCCGCAAGTAGCAGAGGAACCCCATGATAATCGCCACTCCGTTGGGGTTGATCTGCGCAGGGACGATGCCGAAATATCGCAAGATCTCACAATATTCCGGCCATAGAGGAAGTCGCAGGCCGACGTCAAAGTGACAGAGCGGCAGGACCAGCGCACCCTCGATGTGGGTGTTAAGTCGCTCGCTGCAACTAGGGAGCCTTGTCGAGTATCCGTCGGGCAGAAGCCTCTCCCTGAAACTCTCCAAATCTCGCTCGGTTGTTATGGACTTCTTGAAAGCCGCATCGGCAAAGTTAGCGGCATGGGCTTAACGGCGAGCACTGACATCATCTCACACCATTTTCGCGAGTTGGCGAGCTAAAGAAGGAAGTAAGGCGAGAAAGGAAGAGAGATCGAAACGCGCGAGAAAAGAAAGATACTCGCGAGCTAGGGATCGAAAATCGCAACAACGTACTTATGTCCTACCTACCCCCTCTATTTATAGACGAAGGCAAGGGGGTATATATCTGCCCTGGCGAGTATCATCCTAAGTCGCTGTCTAGGCGAGCAAGTGGATCTTGACATCTACGTCGCATGGCATAGAAAATAACGTCGCGACGATTATCAGAACCTGCACAATAAACTCGGCACATCGCAGAACAACAGACATCGCAAAACATCAGCAAGGAAGACAGCAAAAGAAACGAATAAAGCGCGAGATACAAACTCGCTTATTACAATACAAATAATTGTTTATTACAATAAGTCGCACAGGGTGAGTTTCAAATAAAAGAAAGAAAAATTCTAAGTCCTAGGAGGTCTCTCCGGTGGATGAGGATGTCGCCCAGCTCAGCCCATCTCTCGCGCCCGCCGATAATGCTCTATCGACACCGACATCACGTAATCGCCAAGTCGCAGCTGCTCCTCCATCCTCGTCAGCCGCCCGACGGAGCCTATACTCGCGCGGATGCCGACCAGCACGTCGAGGACGAGCTGGACACGATGGTTGTTTATCGCCAGCTGGCGATCGTTCTCCTTCACCATATGGAAGCGGGCTTCGTATCTCTTCGGGGTAGTACGGAGCACTTCAATTTTTGCTACCCGCACTTCCTGAGATGATATCCGCCCATGTGGTTTGCAGATCGCCAGCTGGTCGAACTTGATCTCCAGCTCTAGGTAGGCGCGAGCGGCGGCGTGGGGATATTCGCTACCCGACAACCCAATGGCGTCGATGAAGTCCGCCCCTAGAGTCGCCGGGCAATCTGTCAAAATAAAGAAGTCGCCGGATCAGAAATGAAACACAAGTCGCCAAATACATCACCAGTGACGTCGTTTTACCGCGACGAGGAGATCTTGATCGGCGAGGAGAAGGGCCGCGACTTGGAACTTCTCGCCGGCCAAAAGATGGGCCACTAGCGTGCTCAGCCGCTTTACCCTGCTCGTGACCTCCATGGCCGAGATCCTCAACCCTCGGCGAAAAGTAGTTCGGTCGCGGCTTGTCCGGCTTCCTGGCCACAGACTTCGACGGAGGCGGCGGAGGCTGCGACGAACTCGTCGGCTGGTGCGAGGTATTCAGCGGAGAAGGCGGAGGAGGTCGCGGCATGACGGTTTGTTGAGGAGCGGCCAGAGGAGGCGGCGGCGGCAAGGAAACGATCACCGCTGGGATAAAAGCGACGTTCGGAGGCGGCGGCGGCGACAACACAGAACTCGCCGCTTGCGGCGCGGGATCTCGCGCAGGGGCGGGCGGGACCTTGCTCGCCGGAAGGTCCTTGCTCGTCGGTGCGATCTTCTTTGGCAGAGGATCCTTCAACGATGGTTCCTTGCCTGCCGCGGGAACCGAGGCTTCAAACGCCTTCTTGCCGCCAAGGTTAATCCTGACCGTGTGCGCGGTCCTGACTGGTTTCTCGGCCGCGAGGGTGAGCAGCAGCGCGGAGTTCAGCGGGGCAACGTTCAAAGCCGTCTCGGCGACTTCCGGTGGAGAATCTGCGAGTAAATAGAGTGTCAACAAGAAGTAAAGCGGTAACCAACAGATGTAGAAGAAGAATATTTCGGCAACATGGTGACCTGGCTGAGAGATAACTTCGACCTACTGCGGCGCCGGAGTGGTGGCAAGTTCCGGGACGTCCAGAGAGTCGAGTAGGCTCGACTCAGGGGCGACTACATTGGGAATGTCGTCAAGCCCGAGGTCGCTGAGTAGCTTCAGGGTGCTAGCAGAGCGCGCGGGATTATTCGTCGCGACTTGTGCATGAGGTGACGACGGGACGACAGCGTCAGCAACGGGTTTCTTCTTGCTCTTCTTAGTTTTCTTCTTTTTAGGAGGCGGTAAGTCGGCGGCGGCGTCTTCTTCGCGTGGCCTTTTAGGCTTAGCAACGCCGAGAATACCAGTAAGAGCGGCGAGTCTGTCTTGAAGAAGTTTCTCGGCGTCCGACATCGTGCGCGAGCTCTGGAAATCCGTCTGAAAAACCAGACCCCCCTATTTATAGAGATCGGCAGGCAGTCATCAAGTGCAAGCACCCGTGATACTTAGCATAGCAGCTCACTGAATAAGTGTTGGATGATTCTTTTCGAGTTCCTACGTCGCTTGAAAAGAGCGGTGATTGTGTACAACCCGTATTCGTCGAGGGTGGGTCCTACCACTGCCAGGTCAGCAGCAGTCAAGGTCAACAAGTCAAGACAGAAGTCAACATCAGCGCGCAAGACCGTAGAAGGCCTGAGCGAGTATGGCGAGCTCCCCTCACATACTCGACAGGTAGGAGACTAGGCGATATACTCTCCCAGCTCGTGCGAGTTACCTTAGAAGTCGCCTAGTCGCCCGGGGTGGTGTATAAATATGATCCCCCCTTCTTGGATTTGACTATAAATAGGACCCCAGGGGTACGAGGTGAGTCCCTAGAAATCCTTTGCAGGATACTCGCGAGCTTCGTTTTTGAGATACTAGCCGAGTCTTTGGATTCCATTTCCTTAGAGATCAAGTCGCAACCTTGCGACTTCGTCATCAACTAGTCTCCCTCGTAACCAGTTCGACCATCTTTGGTTGAGAAGAGGCTGCTCCTTTCAAGCATCCAGGTACATGGTGGGACCTTCCTGCCGCAACATCTGTGGTCCTATTATGTGCTCTACAACACTTTTACTCTTGACAAGGAGATCGTCCACATAGATCTCCAAGTTCCGCCCCTTCTGCCCCTTGAAGATTTGATTCATCATCCTTTGATAAGTTGCGTCTGCATTCTTGAGTGCAAAGGGCATCACCTTGTAGCTATAGCAATCATCGCTGGTTATGAAGGAAACGTCGTGGCAGTCGGGGGGATGCATCCGGATCTGGTGGTATCCTGAAAAACCATCAAGAAAACTCATCACAGGAAATCCGACGGCGGAATCAACCAGCACGTCGATTTGAGTTAAGAGGTAGCAATAATTCAGACAATCTTTATTCAGCATAGAAAAGTCGATACATAGACGCCAGTCCCCTCCAGGCTTCTTCATCATTACAACATTGGAGACCTAGCCTGGATACTGGATCTCTGAGACAAAACCCACCTCTAGCAGCTTCTCCACCTCCTCCCTGATTGGTCAGGCCAGCATGGCAGCGCTCTTCCTTTGATTCTGACGAACAGGAGCCACCGCGGGATCCAGGTTGAGGCGATGGCAGGCAACATCGGCGTCGACCCCTGGCATCTCGGCGGCGCTCCATGCAAAGACGTCGACGTTGTGCTGCAGGCAAGCGGCCATCTCTATCTTCTCTTCCAGCGGCACGGATCCTCCAACCTTCAGTAGTCCCGGCTCTCCTCCCTGAGAGATTACTTCTATCTCATCCACCTCCTCGGTAGCACACAACCCCTTCTCCTTATCCAGCAGCTCCTCCAACTTCTCTGCGTCACCCATCCAGCTGATGGTGCTGACGACATTCAGGAAGCACTCCCTGGAGGCCTTGGGATCTCCCATGATCCTGATTTGAACATCCCCCGATAGTACTTCAAGCACTGGTGATATGACGACGGAATGGCTTGAAATAGTTGATGAGGGGCCACCCGAAGATGGCGTTGTATCCGCTCGGTGCGTCGACAATGATGAAGCGACATCAGATCGACGTCCCGCCGAGTGTAACCAGAAGTTCCACCGCCCCTTCCACCTCTTTATTCTCTCCTGATAAACCAAAGAGGGGTCCATCTACATCATGGACCCGAGACGCTTCCACCTGAAGTCCGACGAAGGTTCTCTTGAAAATGATGTTCACCGAGCTACCGTTGTCCGCGAGGATTCGGTCGATGGTGAAGTCTTCGATGACGGCTTGAATGACCAAGACGTCGTGGAAGGGGTTCTCATTCCCCATCATGTCCTCCTCCGAGAACATGATCTCTTCCAACGGCGGCGGGTTCTGTGACGTCGAGGCGACGTTCTTCCGATAGATCTGGTGGAGACTCCCCTTGCGGGAAGCTCCGAGTCCGGACCCTCCGTTGATCACCTCTACATGCACACCTCCTTGGCCATGTATCACCTCTCCATGATCTCTTAGGTCGGCGCGATCTTCATTCCTCCTCCTCACTGGAGCCTGGAATGCCACTTGCCCCACCAGGGCCTCCTGCCTTTACTGCTCCCTTTCTGCCACTCCTGCTTCTAATCTCCTCCTTGCTTCCCAAAACTCCGCGCAATCCAAGGTCCTGTGTCCCTCTACTCGATGGATATCGCAGTAGAGTGGAATCTCCGCCTCCTAACGCATCGCCCGCTGCTCCCTCTGGCGCCGCTTGTTGTCTTAACGGGTGATGGTCATCGTCTCCCTTCTTCCTCCTCCTCCCCGGCCTCCCTCTTGCCGGTTGTCATTCCTCCTCTCCTCCTGGAAGTGTTGTCTCACTGGTTGTCTCCACTGGGGGTGATTCCCGGGATACTGAAATTGCCTATCCCCCCTCTTCCTGCCTGGGCCTCCGTCGGCCTCCTCTCCTCCTGTCTTCGAGTCCTCTCCTGCCTCCTCTCCTCAACCCTCCTGGGTTCTTCTCTCGTCCTCCTCTCCTCTCTCCTCAGCTCTTCCTTCCTCCTCTCCACCTGCCTCTCCGGCGTCCTCCTTGCCTTCGTCCCCGAAGGTCCTGCTCTCCCCCTCTCCATCGGATCTTCTCCATCCAGCCGCGCCAAGAAATCCTTGTTCTTTTCTTCTCCGCGAACGAAGTTGTTCGCCCTCTCTATCATCTCTTCAAAATGCCTTGGGGGATTAGACCCATCTCCATGCTGAACAATCCCTGCTTCAACCCAAACTTCAGGGCCACCATCAGAGTAAAGCTGTCCACCTCCTCTACCGCCAAAATCTCCTCCTGGAAACGGATTTTCCGGGCTTCAACAACCACAACTTTTTTGGTATGTCCTGTGCGAACAAACAAGTAGCAACCGGAAATTGGAATAACAGAAATTTTATTATCCAAAATGGTATCTATTACAAAGGTATAGTCTCTCTTTTATAGAATGGAGGAGATGAAAGAGATTACAATTAAGCAATGTGGGACTAAATAATTACAGGTGTAAACGGTTTAACATAAAAACAAGCTAAACAGGCTGCATGGTTAGACGAATAGGTTAACCGCCCGACAACCACCAGAAGGAGAGAACAAGCTGCCATGGGAGATCGCTAGACCGCCCGGTCTCCAAGTCGCCTGAGACAAACCGTCAGAACGATCGGACACCAACACCAACAGTCCGACCACCAATTCGCTTGAGAGAAACCAAAAGACCGCTCGGTCTCTAATCCGCCAGAGTCAGACCGCCAGACCGTCCGGTCTCCATACAACAACACTCCCCCTCAAGCTGGAGCATATATATCGATCATGCCCAGCTTGTCATAAATGTGAATAATGAAGGCGAACACCGACTTAGTGAAAATATCTGCCAACTCTTTATCGAAGGTAACGAACGGAATACAAATTTGTTTCTTCAAAATCTCTTCCCGAATAAAGTGGCAGTCAATTTCAATGTGCTTTGTTCTCTCATGGAAGACCGGATTTTTGGAGATGTATATAACATGCTTATTGTCACAAAACATATGTAGAGGATGGTTGTAGACCTCTCCTAAGTCAAGCATGGGAGCCCGCAACCTCTTCAATTCACATGTGGTCGATGCCATACTTCGATATTCTGCTTCTGCGCTGGACCTAGAGACGACAGACTGTTTATCGCTCTTCCAGCTCACAAGATTCCCCCCCCCCCACAAAGGTGCAAAAGCCTGACGTTGACTTGCGGTCTCCTTTGTCATCAGCATAGCTCGAATCCGAGTACGCTTCAACCCTCAAATGACCATTCCTCTGAAACAGTAGTCCTTTCTTAGGCACTGATTTAACATACTCCAATATGCTCAGGGCATACTGTAGATGACACTCCCTAGGAGCTTGCATGAATTGACTAACCTTGTCTACAACATAGGCAATGTCGGGTCTGGTCACCGTGAGATATATAAGTTTACAAACCAGACATCTGTACCTCGTAACATCTGAAAGAAGAGGAGAGTCATCCATCCATATTTTATCTTCTCTAGTCGTCATGGGGCATCGGGCAGATTTAGCCCCAGTCAACCCTGCCTCTTTTAGCATATCAAGAGTATACTTGCATTGAGAGAGGATAAGGGAATTGAGCTTCCAAGAGATTTCTATCCCCAGGAAGTATTTTGGAGAGCTCATATCCTTTGTGACCATGTGTTGGCGAAGATGCTTCTTTGTCAAGGTTATCCCAGTCTGGTCATCTTTAGTGAGAAGTATATCATCCACATATACTGCAATCATTATCAGACCCAGGGAGGTTTTGTGAATATATAAAGAGTGATCGGCATAACTTCTCGTAAAACTCACGGTCTCCGCAATCCCGCTTAACTTGTCAAATCATGCCCGAGGGCTTTGCTTTAGGCCATAGATAGCCTTCTTTAGCTGGCATACCTTGTCTCCCCCGGAGCAACATACCCTGGAGGTTGCTCCATGTAGACGTCCTCCTGAAGATCCTCATATAAAAAAGCATTCTTAACATCCAGTTGATAAATGGGTCAATCCCTGTTGACAACCACAGAGAGCAGGACCCTGATAGTGTTGAGACGAGCAACTGGAGAGAAGGTGTCAAAATAGTCAACTCCATAAGTCTGGGTAAAGCCTTTGACAACAAGACGGACCTTGTAACGATCCACACTGCTGTCAGGTCGAAACTTCACCACAAAGACCCAGCGACAGCCAACGACAACTGTGTCGAAGGGAGGAGGTTGCAGCCTCAATGTTAAGTGCTTTAAGTTTTTTCCATTTCGCTATTAAAGTCAACAAGTCTCGTGGCGGTTGCAACCTTCCAAAATAAAGATTTGAGTTATAGACTTTTATGTATTTGCTTGAAATTGTTATACTTATGTCTAACGCAAAACCTATGCTCCGAATTTGATAATAATTCTTCAACTGCTCTTATAAGTCCATTTTGCTTATCAGAAATAACTGTCCAAGTATAACTATTATCAATTTTCAAGTCCAGTATAAGTAGACCAATAAACCACTCCAAATATTTCTTATTTTCTTTTAAAATCATTGCATAGGCTACAAGATACATACAATTCTTGCTCCGATGATGTTGATATTTTTAGCAAGAAAGTCAGAAGTACAATGTTTAGAGCTTGGGGCCCTATAACATGAATGCTCTCTTTTGATGGTCTTTACTTGGAAAGTCCAATCATTTTTTGAAATGAAAGAAGCATACGTTACACAACCACAATCACACATAACTTGTACTTTGTCACTACAATTCTTTGTAAATTTTATCGGCTTTCCTTAAATATTTGAGTAAGTTATCATCGTTTCTCTATAATCATCTGTCATATTGAAGCACATTCCAACTTGAAACTCAAAATTAAAGTCGTTTGCATTGCCTTGAAATATTTGGTAGCGTGATGATTTTTCTATACATGTATTAGATGTAGGAAGGATTTTCAATCCTTCCCGCTCTATGATCTGATTTGGTTCACTATTAAGCTTATCCTTGGTCTCATTTGATCTAACTCATTCAATGGCTTCATCAACATATTCATCATAATTCATATCATCATTGTCAAAATCATCATCTTCAAAGTCATCGTTAAAAGTGGAGTCATTTGAATCTGTATCCTCTTCGTTGCTAATAGATTCACTGTCTTCGATAAGTTCAATTATTGGCTCTCTTTCCTCGGGATCATCCTCACTATTTTTTTCATGCATAACACAATCAAAGTGAGCTTCAATAGTTTCAACATAGAGATCCACCACTATATCAGCATTGATATATCTAATCAGATTTGTAACATCATCGTCATTCACTATCAAAATTTGATTAATGTTCTCGACAAGTCCTGCACTACGGCAAAAAAATATCGATCTGCCTCTGACCGGTTCTTTGTTCTTCACGAACAAACCCTCGCTGGTGCTAGGACCAGACTTGCTCCGCCTTTCATTCGAGAGTAGGGTCGTCATCACCTCCTCCATCTTAAGAGTATCCTTTCTGTAGAGGATGGTGGTGACCAGATGGTCATAGGACTTCCATAGAGAAGACAACAAAAGAAGAGTCTGGTATTCTTCTTTAACCTTCACGTCCTTGCTCCACAACTTGGAGATGAGCTTGTTGAAAACATTCATGCGCTCTAACAGCTGAGTGCTCTCAGACATCCTAAGGGTCTGTTTGGCGCAGCTCTGGTGGCTGGAAAATCTCTATTCCAGCCGCCAGAGCTGCTTTATATGTGTTTGGGACAGCTCCCTGTGAAGAGCTTTTCAAAAATCTGGAGCTGTTTTGCAGCTTTTCAGAAATTTCTCTCCCCCCAGCTTCTGCTCTTGCAAAATAGCTTTCTCTCTCACAGGTTTTTGAAATCTAATGGTTTCTTCAGTTGGAACATGCTTAGAGGTCGGACGGCCTTCCTCCGGCGATTCCGAGCCCCTGACGGCCTTCCTCCGGCGATTCCGAGCCCCCGACGTCCTTCCTCGGGCGATTCCGAGCGCACTTCTGCACAGAATACCCAAACACTCTGCAGCTTTTCAAAACTGCTCCCCAGAAATCTATTTTAAAACAGCTCTATCCGGACAGCAGTTTTTCAATCCGCCAGAGCTGTCCCAAACAGAGCCTAAAGCTGTACAACTACTTTTTCTCGTAGAGCTTATTCGTGAGAGACTTAGACATGTACAGCTCTTCCAGTTTCTTCCACAAGTTTTTTATAGTCTCAGCATCGACTACGTTATACATGACCTCGTCTGCTAGACACAACTGAATTGTGCTAATGGCCTTCAAATCCAGTTCCTCCCATTAATCATCCTTCTTCCCGGACTTCTCCTTGCCGAGGAGCGCCTTGTGGAGACCTTGATGAACGAGAACTGCCTTGATCCGTTTCTGCCACAACCCAAAATTGATTTTGCCGTCGTACTTCGGAATCTTGAATTTTGCCGCCATTGCTATTGCTCACAGAGGTCCAAGGTCGGAACCTGTCTCTGATACCAATTGTTACGAAATTGGATCTAATGTGTGACTACGTTTGTTGAATTTTCTCAAGATGGTCAGCAAGATGGCCTAAAGCCAAATTAATATTCTCAAAAATATCTAGTTAACACCTTGATCATGCGGAAGCCCAAAAGCAAGCTTAACACCAAACACAAATGGAAGAACAAGCAGGTCTTATATTCATTCACACTTCTTTACAAGGCAAGGTATACATAGCGAAACATGATTTCGCTAGTACACAGACTACAAACAGAAAGCACAACACAAGCCGGACGGACAGCACTGGAGACCGCCCAGCCCGCTAAAATCGCCGAAGCCGCCCGAGCTGAAGCTGCCACACGCCGAATAAAGCACGGAGTCCGCCGAGACTGCGAGGTCGCGGGGACACACTGTTATTCGCTGACTGCTGATGAACTGAAGAACAGACCGCCTACCCGCCTGAGACCGGCTGACATGTTATTGGAACTTGGAAAAATTGAAGCAGAGAACTGACAAGCCGCAGAAGCGACCTGCTGAGACCGCTGAGACCGCACCTTTCACAGCACTTGACCGAAGTCACAGCCAAACTCCTGGCTCCTGGAAGTTAGTCGCGCGACCTGCACATAGCAAACTGTCAACACTACTCAACCCGCGCGGACAGAAAAACTCAGACCGCAATAATTGCCCAAGCCCCACTTACTGTTCACTCAGTTACTGTAGACGTGCCGGGGGGTCTATTTATAGGCGAGGTGAGGAGTGTGGTCACCACCCTAGTGAATAAAGTCACCACCCCAGCTCGCGCACTAGCAAAGACCCGTCCGCTGAGTCCGCATGGACTTAGCTGGATTCCAAGAAAACCCGCCAGGAGCAAGACATGGATGTTCCCAACTAGGCGGACTTGCATCAGTCCGCCCATACTATGCGGACAAGGTACAGTCCGCACAGTCCGCAAACATCATCACACATGGACATCCACAACCCCTTCAGCCACAATCCGCATACAAAAGAGGCAGCCCGCACAGTACAAGACCAAAGCCTCCATCCTCCACAAGTCCACAACCAAAAGGCAGTCTGCCCGGTCAGCAGCGGACTTGGCGGATACTGCAGACACACTGGACTTGTCACAGAATGTGACCAAGTCCAGTAAAACACCAAAGGGCCTAGCGCGAGCTCGGCGGACAAGGCCCAGGTTGCCCACACTCAAAGCAGGTCGCCAATTCCACCAAGGTAAGCAGATCTCCAATTCCACCAAGGTAAGGCAGAGTCTGCAAGCTATACTCGCACAGCTGCCCAGACAAACGGCCAGCTGCCGGACTCCGACACCAGTCCGTGCAGTCCTCCACATCAGCTAACACCTGCTGCAACATCGGAGTGCTCGGCAAGGGCCACAACCGATCTCCAAGGCCAGCCCGCAATAGCGGACACCGCAGACTCAACCAGTCTGCAAAGCCTCCCGCAGATTCAATCTCCAACCCGCCTGGCTACACAAGAGCTTGCAAAACCACAAGGTCGCTGATCAACAAGCACTGCCAACAGCCTGCAAACCGCAGTCCGCTCAGGCCGCTTCACAAGAAGCCCACCATCCTTGGCCATAGGACAACCAGGCCGCATAGCAGACCGCTCAGGCCGCACACCAGGCCACTCAGGCCGCACAGGCTGCTCAACAGCCAAGGCACGAAGACAGCCAACCCCTAGGCCGCAACCAGCAGTCCGCCCAGGCCGCGGACTCAGACCGCTCAGGCCGCACAGTCCGCCCGGCCTGCTCATCACCCACTTCCACTTCACAAATTTCAACAACGTTGTCACCGCAGATAGCGCAACGGAAGTTAAGCCAAGCAATAACAATAGTGCAAAAATAAGCAATACGAGAAACCAAGCACACACAGACGACACAATCAATTTACATGGTTCGGAGAGAAGCTCCTGCGTCCACGGGGAGAGCACCGAAGAAGATCCACTATAATCAGAGAATTTAGTACAGAGCTTACACTGAAATCACAAAGATTGGAAATGTGCCAAAGAGAAACTGTCTGATCAAAGCCTGGAGCTATCACCTGTGATAGATATGTCGTCGGGCGATATCGCTGAATACAGATCTGCCTGTATCTTCCACCGCCGCTTGAGTCGCCCGCCCCTAGGAACCTCGTCTGAGGATTCCACCGCCGATGGACCGATGTCAACTGATCGTGAGCCTCTTCCTCTGCTGGGAGAGAAGTCGCTGGTGTCACCGGCTCTTATTCTGCCTTTCAGTGTGATGACCAATCGCCGCCGCTGCTCCTCCTAGCCGCGGAAATGAATACCGTCGCTGCTCCCTCTTTGATGTCGCACGCCTCCACCACTCTCTGTCCTCTCCTTTTTTGTGTGTATGAAACCCAAAGAGATCTCCACCTTTATAGCGTGGAGGCAAGGGGGGTTTCCAAAACTGGCGTCACCCAAGGATGACAAAGAGCTGAGATTGAGGGAGCCATAGAAGGCTGCCCGGGATACTCCCCAAAAACTATAATCACGCCATTAATGGCGGTCCGAGAATCATGGGAGGCGGCACATGGATTGATGAAGTGTCACAATCCAACAGTAGACATACTAAGTAAACAAGCTCATTTTATGTCGCTTACACGTCTTTATACAAGGGAGAAGGTAGCTAAGATTTTCCTCAATTTTATTGTCCATCTTCATGGCTTACCCAAAGCGATAATTGGTGATAGAGACACCATGTTTTTGAGCTTGTTTTGGCAGGAGCTTTTCTGTATCTAAATATGTGGCGGATGCAATAGTGTTTTCTTGGCGCTGAAATAAGGGCGGGAAATTGAGAAGTAATTTTTTAAAATTTAGAGGGTAGTTCTGACTTTGTTGAGCTTTTGAGTCTATAAATAGGCGGGAATGGGGGTTGAAACCCATCCAGTTTTTCTGTTATTTGTAAACCAAAGTCTGAGGTAGGAAACCAGGAGTGTTTCTGAGTTGTAAAAGTTGGAGTACTCTGAGATGTTGGTCTGAGGTAGGAAACAACGATCTTGGAGGAGATATGAGAGATCTTGAGAGATCTGATTTGTAAGCTCAATGAGCTGAGTTTTGAGGAGTTTGTCTAGTCTAGCTCATTGCTAGATAGGTGGAGAGGAAAGTTGATGTACTCAGACTTTAGGAAACCACTATAAATATTTGTGTGTTGAACTGTGTTTGCTTGGTGTGCTTTGCATTTTTTATAAATTGCAGAACCTTGATAAGTAGTTAAATAGTACATAGCTATCTATTCACCCTCCCCCCCCCCCCCTCTCAAGGTGAGTTAGACTGCCACTAACAACAAGCTATTAGATTCAGTTCGGTTAGTTTCAATTTTTTATGCGCACCCCTAATTTAGTATGATGATGTATGAATAACCAGCGATTAATAATTCCCTAAAATAATAACGGTTGCGAGGACGCGATAATGGCTGGCCAATAATCTCCGGCCACGGGTTGTTCCGATCACAAATATAACCGTGGATTTATCGAGCCTTAAATTGTGGAAAGATTAAGCATATGTTTGGCATGGTGGCGGCGGTCATGAACATGAGGGTTAAATTATCATTCATTAACGCTCATCTAAGAAATTTCATTCACTTTTATGTTTAAACGGATGATGTTTGTTAGATGATTTATAACAAATGACGGTTTAACCCATAGGTTTACGACTGCCACCATCATGCCAAACGGAGCCTAAATAAAGTTGTGTACAATAAAAATAATGTTTAGGAATTATGAGAATAAAAATATCAACAAATAAAGGAGACAAAAATATTAATCTCTTACAAGTGCACCGCAGATAAGATAGATTAGCTTAATCTGCGGGTGGACAATGATCTTGGACTGCAATCCTCAGAAGGACGCACAAAGTTCGCTCGTCAGACGACCAACCACCAACACCGCCACCGGAGAAGTCAACGCGGAATAATGTCAAGCTCACGTGTAAGCTCGTTGCTCACTACGCTGTTTGCTCCACTATAGTCTTGCCACACTCATTGCAGCCTGTCGCAGCCTTGTCTTCTTTTTCTCCGCAAATCCACCTTCAAGTGCCTCTTTCTCCAAAATGAGAACAAGCGGTGTCGATCCAAGCCATAACCCAACTCGTTATATTGTCATTTCATTTGTCTTGGTCACTTCCTTAGAAGTTTCCTTGCATGCAAAACACATGAGCGGCTTGGAGAGGCAGCATCGGCGTCTTAGAGAGTTAGCATCGGCCACCTTCAAGTGCCTCTTTCTCCAAAATGAGAACAAGCGGTACTGTGTCGATCCAAGCCATAACCCAGCCTTTTATATTGTCATTTCATTTGTCTTGGTCACTTTCCTAGAAGTTTTCTTGCATGCAAAACACATGAGCGGCTTGAAGAGTCAACATCGGCGTCTTAGAGAGTTAACATCGGCCACCTTCAAGTGCCTCTTTCTCCAAAATGAGAATCAGCGGCGTGTCAATGCAAGCCCAAACTAAACTCTTTATATTGTCATTTCATTTGTCTTGGTCACTTTTCTAGAAGTTTCATTGCATGCAAAACACATGAGCGGCTTGGACAGTCAACATTGGCGGCCGATAGGTAAAACATGATACACATGAGATTTGAAAGATCAAATCAACTCAGCATATTGACATCACAACATTTATGTCACCACCATGCCAAGAATAATAATTAGGTATGCCTAGCGTTCCATAAAGTGGGAGCGGGTGAAATCCAGTTCGTTTATCTTTTGATCGAACGGTTGCTAAAAAACAAAGGAAAAAAATAAGAAACAACCAATGCAATGCACATTTTAGAAAGCCGCATCGAACGACTACCCGCGCTTCTTCATCTGGGAGCGGGTAGGGCATGAAAAAAATGTTAGCCAAATAGAGACTCTACAGTTCATGAGCTTAGGTAAAATATCTATCACTAATTTATCGGTAATTCGATATTATCCAATTTCGGATAAACTAATTTTTATCTTAACGGTAATTTTGTTTTATCCAATTTCCGAAAGGTCTGTTAAGCCCTCGCTTTTTTTAGAACGCAGATCTTGATCTAATGAATAATATCCATTTCAACGGTCCAAATTAATTAAGTCGCAAAACATTTCCTTTTTTTTCTGAAAAATTACTATAAATGTTAAATTACTTAATCCGTCCGATAGTTATTACTTTATTAAGCCTCTGCTTCCTTATATATAATAAAATATAATAAAGCTTTCTCCATCCTCGTCCCAAACACTCCAGCCAGAGGAGCAAAACAGAGCAAAAGGAAAATGCCGGCCATTGTCGTCTCCAGCAATGACTCCGGCGTCAAACACAAGGATTTCGATGGGAAGATCACGATCTACGTCGTCCTCTGCGGTATCCTCGCCGCCACCGGAGGTCTCGTGTTCGGCTTCGACATCGGCATCTCAGGTTGGGAATTAGCATCCCCTGTAACTCTCTATAAAAAAAATGTTAACTTTTTCCGTGTGTGTGTCCTGCCAACTGATTGATTCATCCAATGCCGCCTTTTTCTAACGAGATGGTTTGGGGCAGGGGGAGTGACGGCCATGGACGATTTTCTGGAGAAGTTCTTCCCCAAGGTGTACAGGAAGAAATTGCAGGCGAAGGAGGACAACTACTGCAAATTCGACAACCAGTGGTTGCAGCTCTTCACCTCTTCGCTCTACCTGGCGGCGCTTTTTTCCAGCTTCGCCGCCTCCAAGGTTTGTTCCAAGTATGGCCGGAAGATCACCATACAATTGGCATCCCTCTTCTTCATCGTCGGCGTCGTTCTCGAAGCCGCCGCCATCGAGATCGTAATGCTCATCGTCGGGAGGATTTTCCTCGGCATGGGCGTCGGTTTCGGCAATCAGGTAAAGATTTATGCTCCTGAATGAATCATATTCACAATCTTCATGGTGATCAAATTGTGTGAATTTTTCTTCTTTTCTTTCAAATTTTGATGTGCAGGCGGTTCCCCTGTTCCTGTCGGAAATAGCCCCTGTAAAAATCAGGGGAGCGCTAAACATCCTCTTCCAGCTGAATGTCACCATCGGCATCTTCATTGCAAACATCGTCAACTACCTCACCGCCAATCTGCACCCATGGGGTTGGCGCCTCTCTCTCGGCCTCGCCGGCGTCCCGGCCGTCATACTCGGCATCGGCTCCTTCATCATCACCGAAACCCCCACCAGCCTCATCCAGCGCGGCCAGCTCCTGCGAGGCCGCGCGATGCTCGAGAGGATCCGCGGAACGGCGAACGTGAACGCGGAGTACGAAGAGATCGTGCACGCGAGCGAGATGGCCCGGCGGGTGAAGCATCCCTTCAAAAATCTGATGAAGAGGTCGAGCCGGCCGCAGCTGGTGATCGCCGTGGCGATGCAGGTGTTTCAGCAGTTCACCGGGATCAACGCCATAATGTTCTACGCCCCGGTTCTGTTTCAGACCATCGGGTTTAAGAGCCAGGCGTCGCTCCTCTCGGCGGTCATCACCGGAACCGTTAATGTGGTTTCGACGCTGGTGTCGGTTGCCGCCGTCGATCGGCTCGGAAGGAGGGTGCTGCTTCTTGAAGCTTGCGCACAGATGTTTTTCTCACAGGTTTGTTCCTCATTTAAGCTTCCATGTTTAGAACAATGCATCTTATAAATATCAATTTTTAGCAGAATGCATCCTGAAAATTTAAATATATTACGATGAACTCATCAAAATAAGTTTTTTTTGCAATTTGCATCCTAAGCTGAAGAGATAGAGGTGAAGAAGTTATAACAGCTTAGGGTGCATATTGACAAAAACTGATTTTTTTTTTAAGAGGGAAGGGAGCATTGTGTTATATTTAAGCTTTAAGAATGCATTCTGTTAAAAGCTGATATTTTTGAGATGCATTCTGTCAAAAAGTCAACATTTGCCTTCTCTGAGCTTCCATGACCAATATTTTCAAAATTTGCAGACTATAATCGGAGCACTTCTGTTCGCATATCTGAAGACGAACAACGAGCTAAATCAAGGCGTGGCAATAGCGGTGGTGGTGCTGGTCTGTTTCTTCGTGATGAGTTTCGCCTGGTCTTGGGGACCTCTGGGGTGGTTGATTCCGAGCGAGACCTTCCCATTAGAGACCAGATCGGCGGGATTCTCCTGCGCCGTGAGCTCCAACATGTTATTCACCTTCGTGATCGCACAGGCCTTCCTTTCCATGATGTGCCACATGAAGGCCGGCATCTTCTTCTTCTTCGCCGCATGGATTGTCGTCATGACCCTCTTCGTCATATTCCTATTGCCGGAGACAAAGGGGGTGCCCATCGACGAGATGACCGACAGGGTATGGAGGCAGCATTGGTACTGGAGGAGATACATGGAGGACGAAGACGGCGACAAAATCAAGAAAGCCGAGGATGGGTTGTGATCGGCACTGGAGCAAATTTTGTTTAGATCAGTTGTACACTGATGATAGTAGTAGTTCACTAATTTGTTGAATTTGAATTTGAATTTCTGCCCGCCTGAATTATTATGTAGTAATTTCTTTTTAATTGTTTTTTTTTCATATTCTATCATTTAACTCTTGAAAGCAATGCAATCAACACTATGCAGATATATAGACGTGTATATTCTTCTTCGATTCGATCTCATGTCGCAAAATTGACGCTATTCTTATTAGTGACGCACTTACGAAAAAAATCAGGAAACAGAGTTGTTCTGATCATACCACGTATAAAAACGGTTTTTAAAAAGTGGGGGACGTTAATTACTTTTCGCAGATCGCAATTTTGATCTCCTCGATGTTTTCTGGGAGATCATCCTGAGAGATCGCCTATTTGGTCTCGGCTGAAACTAGGAGAGCATAAATTATTAAATGGGGGATCAAAATTGCTCTTCATGAACATGGGGAGCATAAACCATCTCTGAATGATCTCCCAAAAATTTCTTATAAGTTTTACATTACATTTAGATGATGTTAAATGCATATCAAATATGGTCATGTGTAGTTTGAAAAAATACATAAAATCTTTTTTAGGTGCCAAGTCTTATATCCTAAATATATACCCAGTGCAGACCAATCAAAACCTAAACCCTATAGGAAATTTAGCTCCGCCCGCAATACAATATATTTGTAGTTTGTACCTCCATGTTATGAAATTGGAACCGGATCCGGAACTACGGTGGTTCGTCGCGGATCTTCCAGCGGAAGATTATTTGAGCAATAAAATGACAGGCAAAATTAAATCCAAACAAACACAATCAGACGACAAAATAATATACGTGGTTCGGAGATGGGCTCCAACATGCACGGGGAGAGCGCGCTGGAGAAATCCACTATAATCAATGAGGTTACAAGTTACAAATAGAGACAGTTAACACGATCGAGCAACGAGAGAAGCAAAAAAATGAAGAAGAATATTGTCGTCGTTGCTGTCGCCGCCGATATCGCCCGGCCTTCTTCCTCCTGGATTCGCCGCCTCCTGCAATTGCTGTCGCCGTCTGGATCGACCACTGCACAGCCGGCCGCCGGGATGAGCCCGGCCAGATGTCGATCTGTCAGGATCGCCCGAACGTCGCCGCCTCTCTATTGCCGCCAGAGCCTGAAACCGTCGCCTCCGCCTGGAGTTGTCTGTCGTCGCTAGACAGAACAAGAAGCCTCCTGAAGCTCTCACTGCTCCCTCTAATGACTCTCACGAATTTCACTCTCTGATTGTTTCATTCATCCGGCTAAAAAACTGCTTATATATATATATATATATATATATATATATATATATATATATATATATATATATATATATATATATATATATATATATATATATATATATACACACGAGCATCTTCGCACGGGCTACGCCCGTGCCCGATGCTCTCGGGCGGTCTTCGGCCGCATCCAGGCGGACTTCGCCCGCTTTCGAACGGGCTTCTCCCGTGCTCGATGCGTCGTTGCGAGCTGCACCCGCATCAAAGAGGAATGCACTCATATCAAAACGGGGTGCACCCACATCAAGACGGGCAGTGCCCGTAATATATACATATGAGTACTAAAAATGACCGTAAAAAAATAAAAATCAATATTACAATTTTTATTTTATAAAAAAAATTAAGTTTTATCGTAAAAACATTAATTTCACACAATCTTTCTTTCTCTCTTATTTCTCTCTTCTTTCTCTCCCTTTCCCATCTCTCTCTCTTTCTCTCTCCCTCTCGCCTCCCCCTCTCCTCTCTCTTCTGTCATCTCTCTTCCTTTCTCTCTCCCTCTCTCTCCTCCCCTCTCTCTTTCTCTCTCTTTCTCTCTCTCTCCCTCCTCCTCTCTCTCCCAACTCTCTCCCCCCATCTCATGCTCTCTCTCATGATCCAATGGCTCTTGTTTGATCTATGGTGTGCCTCCAAATACTTATATTGCTTTATATAATAAGATATATATATATATATATACAAGGTTTTGAGAACCGGACCGGACATAGAACCGGTCATGAGAGAGGTTCAAGGTTTAACCGGTTTGACCGGTTGAACAGGAGTTGAACCGGAGTTGAACCGTTTTGATATTAATGACCGCAAAGTCTCCTAACTTTTCACATTTTTATGAGGCGATTGTTAATTTCTTTATTAGGCGATTGTTAACCGTAACCCGTTATTGGCTAGTCGCACCCCAAAATCTCATAACTTTTCACACTTTTTCAAAATACGTCTTTTACATGCAATTTTAGGAAACGTGTTCAACACGAAAGTTGTAGATCTTGACGAGATCTACAACTTTCGTGTTGAACACTTTTCCTGAAATTGCATGTACAGGACGTATTTCTGAAAGGCGCAAAACCTGAGCATATTTCGAAAGTACGTCGTGCACATGCATTTTTAGAAAAAGTGATCAACATGAAAGTTGTAGATCTTGACGAGATCTACAACTTTCGTGTTGAGCACTTTTCCTAATATTGCATGTACAATGCGTATTTCAAAAAGGAGCTAAAATTATGAGATTTTGGGGTGCAACTAGCCAATAACGGGCTGCGGTTAACAAACGCCTAAAATTAATGCTCATTTTGTGAACCGCACGGTTAGCCAAAAACCGGCCCGGTTTCCGGTTATCCGGTTCAACCGGCCGGTTTTCCGGTTCCTGGTCGGTTCTTGGCCAGGCCGGTTTTAGGAACCAGACCGGACCGCCCGGAGGACCGGTCGGCGGTTCAACCGGTCGGACCGGCCGGTCCGGTCCGGTTTTTAAAACATTGTATATATATATATATATATATATATATATATATAATCCAGATCCAAAAACAATTAGGAAGAAGATCTCTAATTTAGAAGATTGTCATATTTCTCCTCATAAATATATTCCAAATTATGAGACTTCCCCAAATTAGGAATCACAAGGCATACAGATCGCTGATGTGGAACAATCTTAACAATATATATTATCCTATTAATGATCTTCCTAAAATAATATTCCTAAATAGATTTAGCCCTGATTAGAAATCGAGGTCTCCCACGGATCGATGACGTGTCGCGATCCCGACGATCCGAGCACATGGATCGCGAGGTGTCATAATCTCAACAATCTCCACCTTGACGCCTCACGCGATGAACTTCACATCGATGCCTAACGAACGTAACTCTACCTCCAGCCTGGATCTCCCCTACCGACGACTATGAGCCCCCTCTCCCTGGGATCCCTGCGATCAACATGCATCAATATGAGCAAAGTTAAGACTGTTCTTGAACTTGACTCATGTCACTGATTTCGTCTGCATGTTCGCACCATTATTCTTCGTGGATATCTTCCGCAACTTCATGCCTCCACCTCCAGCGAACTCCCTCGATTCCTGGTAGCGCACATCGATGTGCCTTGTTCTTGTACGATAGACTAGGTCTTTTGCAAGACAACTCGCACTCTAGCTTTCATGGTGCAGCTCCACCGCCTTTTGAGTAATCTTGAGTTCCTTGGTGGGACTTTTGAGCCAGATGGCTCCCCCTGCAGTGTTTGAGCACTTCTGAGATGACACTCTGCCCTTCTTCTCCACGACTGTGAAAATTTTATCTTCGCCAAGGTTCTTCCTCTACGCGAGCTCCTTCGCCATGAATCTTGCCTTGTTCCTCCACTGGTCCTTCCTGGCTTTCACCTGAGAGCGGTCTCTGCTCTCTATGTCTTTTTCATAGGAACCAGGATCTGAGGAAATAGCCTGAAAGGCATATGCTACCGTGTCCTGTAGCATGAGAGGCAGTCTGATCTCTCTCCTCGCCCTTCCACTCGCAATCGTGGTACCGATCAGTCTGTAGAGAGTACCAAAACGCTCTCCTTTCATGACAACCTGCGCGCCTCTCTTGACCTTCAAATATCCGTCGTTGTCGGTATAAGAATACCTGGTGGCCTCCAGAGTGCCTAGAGAAATCAAGCTCTTTCTCAACTTGGGCACAAACCAAATGTTAGTGAGTGTCCTGACCACTCCGTCAGACATCTTAATTCTGATGTTACCAACTCCCAACGTCTCGCACTCTGATTCGTTCCCCATAAAAACACGACCACCTTCACACTGCCTAAAGCTGGAGAACCATTCTATGATGGGGCATATGTGGTACGAGCATCCTGTATCCATGATCTAGGAACCTGTGGTCTCAAGGCTGGGGGAGACATGAAGAACGTCGGCGTCGTTCTCATCCTCAGATGCCACCGCAGCTTGATGTGACTCATGCGTCTGCTCCTTAAACTTCCTCTTCGGGCAATTATTCTTCCAGCGTCCTTCCTCCTTGCAATAGTGACACTTAGTATTTCTGCCTCCGGACTTAAACCTAGGCCGTTCTTCCTCCTTGCTTTTTCCTCTCAATCTACCCCGGGCTGGGTCATGGCTCTTCACAAATAAGCTCTTGTCGGCTCTAGGGCTCGACTTGCTTCTCGTTTCATTCGAGAGTAGCGTCATCATCACTTCTTCCATCCACATGGTGTCCTTCCCATACAGAATCGTGGCGACCAGATGATCGAAGGACTTCGGCAATGAAGACAACAGGAGAAGAGTCTGGTCTTCCTCCTCGACCTTAATGTCCATACTAAGCAACTGAGAAATAAGTTTATTAAACACATTCATATGCTCAAGCAGCTGAGTGCTTTCGGACATCCTAAGGCTATAAAGTTGCTTTTTCACGTACAACTTGTTCGTGAGCGACTTGGACATGTATAACTCTTCCAATTTTGTCCACAGATCAGTCGTAGTCTCAGCATCGATTACGTTATACATAACCTCATCGGCCAAGCACAACTGAATTATGTTGATGACCTTCAGATCTAGCTCCTCCCACTCGTCGTCCTTCTTCCCGAACTTCTCCTTTCCGATGAGAGCCGTGTGAAGACCTGCTGGACGAGTACCGCTTTGATCCGTTTCTGCCACAGACCAAAGTCAATTTTGTCATCGTACTTGAGGACTTCAAATTTTGTTGTCATTATTGCTCACCGAGGTCCGAAGGGTCGAACCTCCCTCTGATACCAATTGTTATGAAATTGAAACCGGATCCGCGACTACGGTGGTTCGCCGCGGATCTTGCAACGGAAGATTATTTGAGTAATAAAATGACAAGCAAAATTAAATCCAAACAAGCACAATCAGACGACAAAATAATATACGTGGTTCGGAGATGGGCTCCTACATCCACGGGGAGAGCGCGCCGGAGAAATTCACTATAATCAATGATGTTACAAGTTACAAACAGAGGTCTTTAAAATGGTCGAGCAACAAGAAAAAAGCAAAAAACTGAAGAAGAACGTTGTCGCTGCTGCTGTCGCCACCGATATCGCCTGGCGATATCGTCTTGGCTTCTTCCTCCTGGATCCGCCGCCTCCTGCAACTGATGTCGCCGCCGGGATCCACCACTGTATAGCCGGCCGCCGGGATGAGCCCGACCAGATGTCGATCCGTCTGGATCGCCCGAACGTTGCCGCCTCTCTGTTGCCGCCAGAGCCTGAAACCGCCGCCTCCGCCTGGAGTTGTCTGTCGTCGCTGGACAGAATGAGAAGCCACCTGAAGCTCTCACTGCTCCCTCTAATGGCTCTCACAAATTTCACTCTTTGATTTCTTGATTCATCGGACTAAAAAACTGCTTATATATATATATATATATATATATATATATATATATATATATATATATATATATATATATATATATATATATATATAAGATCAAGATCCAAAAACAATTAGAAAGAAGATCTTTAATTTAGTAGATTGTCATATTTCTCATGAAGATATTCCAAATTATGAAACTTCCCCAAATTAGGAATCACAAGGCACACAGATCGCTGAGGTGGAACAATCTTGACAATATATATTCTCTTATTAATGATCTTCCTAAAATAATATTTCTAAATAGATTTAGCCCGGATTAGGAATCGAGGTCTCCCACGGATCGATGACGTGTCGCGATTCCGACGATCCGGGCACGTGGATCGCGGAGGTGTCATAATCTCAACACCTCCAGCGATACAAGGTAGTGTCCGACAACCTCCCGTGATTCTGGCGGCCTCCCGCGATTATGGCTTGCTATCCTCGCAGTCATCCCCTCCAATGACCAACAACCCCACTCGCAATCCTCCTCGTCGCCCCCTCTAGTGCCCACCAATCCCTCTATTAGAAAGATGATGTGTGGCTGTCAATCTTTTTTGCTCTCCTCATCTCTAAAATTACAAGACTTTTAGAAACGAGAAAATTCTCAAGGCATGATTGCATTGGCTTTACGTATTTTTTTAGTGAAATATGTTGATCATTGTTATTCTTACTGAGTTTCAATGCAAATTCGAGTTTTTTTGATCACAATTTTTTTTAGAGTCAGCACATAACATTATGATCAACACATACTCTGCATTTATTCGCTCGAATGATTGGCGATGGAATTAGAGTGACAAACGAGTCGTTCTGATCATCTGTGAAAGCCCTAAACCCGAGACCAATTCACAAGTTTAAACTTTATGAATTTATAAATATATGCGGTGACGTTTAAAGTCAGCTAGTTCTACTTAAATGAGCTTAATACTTGTAATAATAGTAAAATAACGTTGTCAACATTTCTATCAAGTCTAATTAGGATCACTCTAGTGATGACTTTAATAAATCAATCAATATTATCTTACTCATTAATGATCATTACGTATCATATCATCAAATGTAGAATGATTTGACACATCATCATTTGCAACATTATCAAATGTGGAATAGTGTGTTATGATCATTAATGTTAGATTAACTTTTACAACGTCTTCTTATTTTCAGTTGAATAATCTTCGAATCAACTTACAATGAGAAAGATATTAAGTCATCAAATGTGAAATGACTAGCATCAAAGCATCTTGAGTTTTCATTAAGAAATTATTAAAGGTTTTTAGTCTGTTATTATCATCCACATCTAATTACTCATGTCATCAGATCTTAGAATTAGCAATCATCCACATATAAATATCAAATTACACCTATGTTTCAAATTTTTATTCCACATACAAGCATCTAACAAACTAAAAACCTCTAATAATCTCTAATAATTAGACTAAAAACCAGGGAGTTTTCATTAAGGCTGCTAGGGAGTTTTTTACTCATATCATCAGATCTTAGAATTAGCATATTATCCTGCAAGGTTTTTAGTTTGTAATTAGATGTGGAGATTATTATAGGTTTTTAGTCTGATATGAGACGAGGATATGTGAATTATAAAAAAATGTTTCAAACAACTATAATTCAAAAAATTATAACTGTAATTATAATATGAGAAATTTGATGGTAATTCTGTTGGTTTTTAGTGTGTAATGTGATTTGTTGAGTTATAGTTATTTGAAACATCTTTTTATAGTTCACATATCTCAGTCTCTCATGTAAAGTCTTAGAGCTAAATAAGTTTGATTGAACTTGTTGAACTATATTAATTACTAGACTTAGTAGGTACACTCTATTTTGGACGTATGCACAACCAAAATAGTGTGAGTTAACAAACAACGTTACACTATTGCTACAAAATTTAAAAGACACGCTAACATCACACAATAAACTAATAGTCACTAAATTAACAACTAGCGAAATAATAAATTTAAATTTTTTCAAAAATAATTTTTACCTAAGGAGAGGACCAAGGTATCATTCCCAACATGGGTCACCTCGGTGTCTCCTCTATTGCACTTCTCCACCTTTTCCATAACTATTGTGACCTTAGTAGAGGATCCTTGTCATTAGACACATAACAGGCAACAACATTATCCAGCTACCACTCAGTAGAGCATCATGTTGTCGTATTCTATGGGGCTTCCTCTTTCTTCTCCAGTATGTCCATTTCAGACTTGAAGGTGAACCACTTAGGAGACAACTTACTTAAGGTCATTGAAGGACAAGGATTCAGGAGATTCTGAAAGCAATCTGATCCCTACAGGCATCCCCGTCTTCGCTCCATTGAAGATAATGACAAAATCATTGAGCACTATGTGGTAAATCTCCCGTTCTTTCAAGTAAAGTGAACGTGGAGTTTATACCAATGGAAAATAGTAGGATTAAAATACTGCAATTTCATTTTATCATACGTGTTACGTTGTAACATTTTAAAATGAAAAAAAACACAAACTCTAAAATATCACCTGATCCTCACGGAGACGATAAGTCTTCTGATCCAATCTAGAAATATAATTTGCTCCTTTTCTCCGGCTAACCACGGTCGTCAAAGACACGATCTACACGAACAAAAATTCCACAGAATTTGCTTTCGTGGATGAGAAGTTGGACTTTGCTACTCTTTGGCTGAACAGAGTCGGCAAAAACTAGATCCGAGCAATAATAACTCCAAAGATGCACAAGAGTACTCCCAACAATAGATTTGATTTTAGATAGACTTCCTGCAAAATCTGGTCGTGAGGATCTCCCAGATCAGAGGCAAGGATTCTCCAAAAAAATAGACCTGGACTTGATCCAAAGCTTCTCCTTCACTGAAGTAAATTTGGATGTCTCTTAGGAACCAATAATAGCAACAGCAATATGAAAAACTTTCCTCCCTTTTTCAAACATTTTGATTTGCTTGAATTTATGTCTTGATATGAGAAAACAGATCCTTGGATCTGGATGGAGGAATCAAAATTCCAATGCACTATCTTATTGTAGATGGTAGATCGCCACAAAGAGACAACCAGATCAGTACCAAAGGCGGCCATATCTGAGCTCAAGAGGCCGATTACCATAGTTGCCTTCAGATCTACAACCCAGAAGGAAGATTGGCACACTGACAGATATGAAAAATAGATCTGCAACGCTGCTCACTTGCTGCAACGGGAAGGTTTCGATCGGCTTCAGGTCTGAAGAAACCAACGATCTGTGAAGTTTAGATTTGAAAATATTGGATTCAGCAATAGGCTTTCGCGATTTTTCCAGCGGCGAGTGGAAAAAACCAAGAGCAGGAAGATCACCAAACCCCTTCCTGCTTCCAGATCTGCGAAGGGAATGAATCCACAGAGCAGCGACGAGCTCGCAAATTGCGTCGAAAATTCTGATCTGCACATTCCGGCGTGAGCGAAAGAAATTTCGCCCAGGGCTCGACAGAGGGAGAAGACCTCGATTCACGATCTCCAAGGATGTGAACTGCTCACTGGCGATGGGTGAAAAACAAGAGAATGAGAGCAGCGAGATTCTTTTTTCATGTTCCAATTCCGACAACGTGGTGCTATTTCCCTGTCCCGATCGGCGGCGAGCACAAGTTCTTTTCTCGATCAACATGCGGCGGGACAGGAAACAGGGAGCAAGAATGAGAGCGAGGTCTTTTTTTCTCTACAGGCGGCGGCGAGTAATTTCTCCTTGTCCCGAACGACACAGCGACGACATAATTTTTTCTTTCATGTCCCAATCGAAAACAATGGCGGCTAGAAAAATGATTCCGAAAAACTTTTTCATGTGCGAAATCAGGAGCGAGGCGACGGGAAATTGCAATCACTTCCCTCTCTACCGGCCTTGCACTTTCCACCCCCAAGTATCAGATTTTTGCACTTTGCACTCCTAAAGTTTAAAATTGGCAGATTGCACTCCCAAATTCATAAATTCTGGCACTTTGCACCCCATGACCGATTTTTGAGGGATATTTAGGTCCGGCTCCGCTCCAAAAAGTCATTTTGGCGCTTTGCACCCCAGACTTCTTTTTTTAGCTACTTGCATACTGTAATCAATCATTAATTTTTCCAACGGGTTTATTAGTACGAAAAAGCGACATGATGAGAAACTAACTTTTCATATAAAATTTTCTACTCATTTTAACAAGCTAAAAAAAGAAGTCTGTGGTGCAAAGCGCCAAAATGGCTTTTTGGAGAGGAGTCGGACCTAAATACCCGTCAAAAATCGGTCATGCGGTGCAAAGTGTCAGAATTTATGAATTCGGGGGTGCAATCTGCCGATTTTAAACTTTGGGGGTGCAAAGTGTCAAAACACGTTAATTGAGGGATGCAAAGTGCCAAAAAGCCCTCTCTTCCTATTGCAATCAAGAGCGGCACATGGAAAAATAAGCAGAAAACTGAGAACGGAACACAAGAATACTTGAGCGGCTAAGGTAACTTCGAGATTATTAGGTCGCCCAAAGCATCCCGGGTGATGGTCAAAGTGAAAATATTACTCTGTTGCACCTAGCTTGGGTTTTAGGCAAATCATAGGTTCAATACGGGTACCAGATATCCCGATATCCGAACCAAACTCATTCAACATCCGAGTCCATTATATATCCAAATATACATTAACATAGCCTAGGTCTAATTCTTTAGGTCCATGTATGATATTCCAGGATTTCTGAGCTTGAACGACACCCGACGCCTCTCACGAGCAGAACACTAAAAACAAAGATCCAAACTTAGGAATTCGATTTAGGGCTCGGTTGTTTTTGGTGGATCACTTCAGTTCCGTTTGGGTGAAACACAAATATGCCTTTATTTGCGTTTGTTTTTCCGCCATCTTTTCTAGAAATTTTTTTTGGCTCCGGACCCCGAACGAAGATCATTGTCCGGATGAAGATCATTGTCAGGGGCATTCATGATTCTGACGCGTGGTCATTTGTTATCTCTATTTTGTTTTTTATCTCGGGAAAGTTCCTTATAGCAGCTAGTAAAATATGTATGCATATATATTTAGAAGTAAATAGCCGAGAGATTATATTTTTATCTAAGATATTACAAAAAATTATTGAAAAAAATTATATTTTAATCTCAAATATTACAAAAAAAAATAGTTGATAAATTATATTGTTATCTCGAATAATACGGGAAAAACCGAGACAATTTATTTTTAACTCTGATAATATGAGAAATAAATAAATTTATGTTAAATAAATAAAAAAATCTTATATATTACATATAATAATCAATAACATCTGTTATAAATAAGTAAAAGTTATTATAAGTTTTACTTAAATTTATAAGTCAATGTGATGTTTCAGAGAAATTTCTAATATTTCAGTTATTTTCTAGTTAATTTATTTATTTCTCATATTGTCTGACTTAAATACAAATTATTTTAAATATTTTTTATAATATCTCAGATAGCAATATAATGTTTCAATTCTTTTCTTTAATATTTGAGATGCATGCATATTTTTACAAAAGAAACTGAAAAAGGAAGAAAATAGATAACAAAAGCAAAAAACTTAAGGCCGCACGTCAGATTCATGAAAGTCCCGTAGGATGATCTTCCTGACGCAGACCAAAAAATTTCGCCATTTCCTTGAAGCTGACCTTAGCCTATATATATATATATATATATATATATATATATATATATATATATATATATATATATATATATATATATATATATATATATATATATATATATATATATATATATATATATATATATATAATAAAGATAACAACAAGCCTAAGGCGGCAAGAAGTCTCGGGAGAGAATGAAAGAAAGAGCTTGCATTAGGGGCATTCTTCTTTCCCACACAAAATCTCTATCACAAGCAACATTGACGATGTAGTCGGCAGCAGAGTTGACCCTTCAGTCAATTTGAGCAATGATACGTCTTGGGCAATCCTTCATTTCGTTAGCAAGGCATGATTAATTCTATGTTCCCGTTGTATGAGCCATCGAGGATTCGGTTAAGGGCGGAGCAAGCAAAAGCAGAGTCACCCTCAAGAATAACTCCAATAATACCATCCAAGTGGACTTTGGCAAGAATGAGGCCCATAAGGGCACTCCAAAGCTCGGTCATATTCTTTAGCAGTTACTAGCTCCCCCAGATGATTACGAATCGAGCACCCAAGACCAGCATAGTTGTTCGTGTGAACAGACCCATCAAAATTTATTTTTAACTATCGGAATGGCGGGGGAGACCATGAGGTGTCACAGTTGCAATTGGTCACCCAGCTACCATTATATGCATCTGAAATTGCTTTTAGCACAATAGATGTTGGCTGCAAGTATGCGTCCCCATGGGTCCTTTGGTTCCTTGCTTTTCAAGTATTGTAAATGAGTGAGGCCTGGACTTTGAACTGGATAGAATTTGATCTGATATCAAGTTTCTGAAACAGAACATCCAATAAATTGCTACAGGTAGCATTAAACTGAATGTTTAATTTAGATAAAGCCGTCCGGATTTTTGTGACAAATCGGCAATCCCCCAAAAGATGTTGAGCATTCTCCACCTGACTGCACCCCCACGGACAGGCCGCATTCGGTCGAAGTCGATGTTGATATAGCCAATCATTGATTGGCAACATGTCATTCATGATACACCAGATTGTCACAAGCATACGCGGATGAGCTTAGACGACACTTGCATTCATGTTAGTCTTCTCCGAATGGGCCCAAATGATTTTGTCTGCTCCCCCACATCATTCCTCGACAAGCGGATAATAACATCGGACAAAAAATTGCTGAAGCCAGCAAGTTTATTGGCGGCCCAGTGGTGTAGCACACGAAAAGAACGTCGTCAACATATAAGTGATAACATGAAAAATAAACCACACAGCAATACGAAGATTCGTTAGGTCTCTTTAGATCTCCCAATGGCTATAAAGTCAATGTTCGATCAAGCGAAAAGGACCCATCCGGTCCGTTCGACTAAAGAAATGCGGCGAAAATAAATCCGAGAATGGTGCAATTAAGCTAAACAACCCCTAGGGTCGTACACGACTCCAACGCACACACACGATGTAACGTCCGTACCTTACCATCTGTGGGCTCAGCCCACTAGGATTAGTAACGACCCGTTACCGGCCTGCAGGCCAAGCACCCCAAAGCCTCTCTGCGCCTGTTTCTCAGTTCGTGATGACCTTTGTTGAGGGAATGTTATCAAGGATTGTGGGTTCGAGACCTCGTGCCAACAATGCACCGCTGCTGAGAAACAGGCGCGGAGAGGCTTTGGGGTGCTTGGCCTGCAGGCCGGTAACGGGCCGTTACTAATCCTAGTGGGCTGAGCCCACGGACGGTAAGGTGCGGACGTTACACAAGAAAATCTGAAGAGCAGCACTTAGCATGCACTCAATTGAACCGCCTACGAAAACTTACCCTCATAAGCAAATACCAATGTTTTCGCGGCGAACTCGCGGGCACAACGCTTGAGTGAGGAGATTCTTCCGGGTGAAGAAAATTCCCAACAAAAAGTTTCAACCACTCGCGTTTCCTTTCCGATCAATTGAACGGGGACGCGGTGCCGAGCGGGACTCGCTCCGATTTATTATATGTTGTCCGATCGCACACAATACCATTCACCACCACAAGAACTGCTGAGGTATATTTATTTAAGTGTTAATGGGCTCCTTAACGGGTCGGTTAGGATCCGATAGACATCCAAACCGGTAGTCGGGGATTTAGGGTTTCGCCTATAAATACCCCTGCTGGGGGCAACGGGGAGGTCATTCCAAACTTGATGGTCACGCGGATACTTCGAGCGCTCCAACATTCTCGAAGTTTCGTTTGCCCTAGCCCCGTTCCCGCTCCCGTGACCTAGCCACTCTCCCGTTCGTTTCTCTCCTTGTTCGCGACTTTCCGACGTCGCCTCTAGACGATCGCGAAGGAAGCGCCACTGATCGCGAAGGAGAAATAATCCCGCTCAGGATTTCCTGCATCGCCCTCTGCCATCGCAGCCGGAGGTTACGCGCCTCCGCTGCCGCCGGGAAGGAAGCACAGTAACAGTCGCCGATCGTGATTCCGCACCGGAGTTCGTCGCAAGGAGGTGCGATCTCACTCCTTACTTCTTCCGCCGCTGTCGATCGGGGAAGAAGTTTCCCGTCATGTTTTTGGATTCCGCCAGCGATTGGGAAAAGTAAGATTGTCGCCGCTCTGTGCGAAATCGTGAGGAAACTTTTCCTTCCCACCGCCAACGTCGGGATCATTAGCGGTTGTGGTTTTTCAGCCATCGTGAGTCGCTCTGGATCGCAGTTTTCCTGTCGTCATCTTCAATCAAGAACTTGTGTACAACCGCCTGCAGTCGCTGTAAGTTTTGAGCAGAGCTCAGAATCGCGAGGCGTTTCTTTCTGCACTGCCGCTCGCGGCCGCTGTAATCTCGCCGGAAAGGACCTCTGTCGTCACAGATCCTTGCATTATTCTTTGTGGATCCTATCTCGCCATCGCAAGTCATTGGGAGTTCTTCTCTAGTGGAGAAAAATTTTTGTTGTTGTTCATTGGAGGAGCAAACAAATTCTCTGGATTGGATCCGAAGACCGTCATCGTCTTGCTCAGGTGACCTCTCTCCAGTTTTTTCTGCTTGTAATTTAGGTTGCTAGTAGAACTATTATGTGTGGAAAGTGACACAAAATGTCAAAGGCGATCAACTCCTCTCCCGTGCCGATGATCAAGCTGGAGAAATTCTCCAACGCCGAGTTCAGTGCCTGGAAGCGCAACACTCAGTTCGGCATGAAGTACCTGAACATCTTCTACACAGTGCAGGCTGTCTTTGAAGAATTCAAAGGAAGCGAAGATGAAGATCAATGGGTCAACGACAAGGACTTCTGCAGATACTACATCCTGAATTGCCTCTCCAACAGGCTTGCAGAGACGTACGACAAGATGCAAAGGGCGAAGGAGATCTGAGAAGCCTTAGAGGAGCAGTTTAAGGAGGAGGAGAACATGTCCAAGACGCACCTGGTGGACAAGTTTATGACATTCACCTTCAATGAGGAAAGGGAAATCCTGCCACAGGTTGCTGAGTTCGAAAGTCTGGTGGACAAGCTCAACAGTGAGAACATCCCTCTGCCAGATGGATTTGTTGTAGGGGCGATCATTTTCAAATTGCCCATGGCCCGGTATTCCTTCAAGACTGAGATGTACCAGAAGAATACGCAGGTGAGTCTTAAAGACCTCAAGCGTTTCATCTGCATTGAGGATGAGAACCAGACTAGGCACGCTATAAAGACGATCAGCAAGCAGTCCTCTACTGCTAACATGATCACGCATCCTAAGCGGAAGCCTAAGCCTGGAAAGACTCGCCCACCGACCAGTGCACCCGCAGTTGCTGCCACCAGCAAACAAATGAAGAAGAAATTCAAAGACAAGTGCTACAACTGCAATAAGTGAGGTCACTGCGCTTCCGAGTGCCGACAGCCCAAACGGGGCGAATCCAGCACACCAAGGACTGATAATCAAGCCAACATGGTTTATCAGACTGCGCCTACCGACTTTGTTGCCATGGTCGGTAATGGGACGGCCAGTTCAGAGTGGTGGCTCGACTCAGGTGCTACCTGCCACGTCTGCCACAATCCAAAGCTTCTGGAGGATGCAAAAAAGTTGGAAGAGACTGACACTGTTGCGAATGGAGCTGTAGCTGACGTGCTGAAGGTCGACAACGCTACCTTGACTCTCTCCTCAGGTAAGACTCTAACTTTGAAAAATGTTAAATTTATACCGACATTAGCTGCTAACTTAATTTCGATTAGTCTGTTGTGCGATACAGGTATGTCTTTTAACATTAGTGGTGGTCGGGTAACCCTAATGGTTCACTCATATTACTTTGGCTGCGCATATGTTGTTAACGGGATGTGCATGTTTAGTCTAGCAAACGAAGTAGTAAATCAGGTTAACTCTAATCTGATAGATACTAAGAATTTACATGCAAGACTAGGACACGTCAATTATAGAAAACTTCTCATGCTAGCTAGAACTCACAACATACCCCTCGACACAAAAACCAAATTTGAAAAATGTGAAATTTGTGCTCAAACTAAGATAACTAGAACACATTTTAGTTAGGTTTCTAGGAGCACACAATTGCTAAAGTTAATACATTCCGTATTTGTGACTACAAAAGCTTTGTCACAAGAGGAGGTCGGAAGTATCTGATAACTTTTATCGACGACTACTCTAGATTCAGTCACATTTATCTTCTTAAAACCAAAGATGAAGCATTTGAAAAATTTCGTATTTTCAAAAATAGGGTTGAAAATCAACTTGACATGAAAATAAAAAGGCTAAGAAGTGGTAGAGGAGGTGAATACGTCTCGGGGGAGTTCAGAGACTTTCTTGCCAGCAATGGCATAATCCCTGAAACCACCGCTTCATATTCCCCACAATCCAACGACATCGCTGAAAGGAAAAACATAACTTTGACAGAAATGTTGAATTCTAAGTTGTTGACTGCTGGCATGCCTGCGGCCTATTGGGGTGAAGCCGTCCTCACGTCAAATCACATTCTTAATAAAGTTCCTCATGCAAAGTTGACTAAGACACCCTACGAGCTTTGGTTTAAGAGGCATCCTAGATTTGACAATCTTAAGACCTGAGGATATATCGCTTATGTTAGGATACCAGACTTTAGAAGAGCAAAGATTGGACCTAGGACGAATATATGAATCTACCTAGGATGTGCAGATGATAGTGCTGCAGATAGGTTTCTGGATCTCTCCACTAATACTGTAATAGAATCAAGAGACGCTGTCTTCTTTGAGGATAAGTTCCTTAAGGACAAGAACCTAACACTATCAGGTCTGCAAGTCACTAGTACTGAGCCTTTAGTTGAGCCAGGACAACGTAACTCTGACACTGAACTTGTAGACACAAGTGGTTTAGATACCAGAAGGCTATCTAGTAGAGAGAAAATGCCTAAAAGCTTCGGTACAGACTTTGTGACTTACCAAGTTGAAGCTGACCCATCCACTTATAAGGAAGCGATGTGATCTAGATACTCTCTATTATGGAAAGAAGCCATAGACGAAGAGATGAACTCTCTAATGCAGAACAATACATGTACTTTGGTCGATTTGCCCAAAGGGGCTAAAACCATTGACAATAAGTGGGTTCTGAGAAAGAAGCTAAATCCTAATGGGAGTATCACAAAATACAAAACACGTCTAGTTGCCAAAGGCTTCACTCAAGTGAGTGATGTAGACTACTTTGATATATACTCACATGTATGTCACTATGCGACAATTAAGATTCTTCTTGCACTAGCATCTATTGAACACTACACTGTTCATCAGATGGATGTCAAGACTGTATTTCTGAATGGAGATCTGACTGAAGAGATCTACATGCACCAGCCTGAAGGGTTTGTCATAGAAGGTCTAGAGAATAAGGTCTGTAAGTTGATTAAGTCACTATACAGATTGAAACAAGCACCTAAAATGTGGCAAGAAAAACTTGACACCTTTGTAAAAGGCTTGAGTTTCAAATCCAGTCTATCAGATAAATGTCTGTACGTAAGAACAAGTACAAATAAAGTAGCCATCATATGTTTGTGCGTTGATGACATGTTAATTCTGGCCTCTGATCAGTCTGAGGTGAAAGACGTGAAAGTTGCCTTGACAGCACAATTTAGCATGAAAGATCTAGGTGAGGTAAAAATCATCCTAGGAATGGAAGTGAACTTCACAAAAAATGATATTACCCTAAGTCAGAGTCACTACATTAGGAATCTACTAGAAAAGTGAGGTTATGATAAGAGCAAAAAGGCTGAGACTCCATACGATTATTGGTACGCCAGTAACGTATATGTAAAAAAACGCAAGTGTACGTGCCGGTTCAAGTAATATAGAGTGAGAAGTGATCGTCCCTCGAGAAAGTGAATGATTTGGTGCTCGCAACTACTAGCTTAACCTTTTCCTTAAATTTAAGTGAGATAATTGATGTGATTTAGTTAAGTGAAACTATAGATAATAAATACTACTTAGTCCTTATCTAAGAATGACTTTTTCTTACTTTGGAGAATTAGTCTTGCATGTTGTTTTCCTTAGACTGATATGACAATTGTTTTTAAATCATCTCTCATAATTGGAAAATTACTATCCTGCAACGATTTTTAAGATGGATAACATTATCTCTCGATCTCCGAAATCCGCTTACCCTACTTCCTCTAGTCATCTCTAACTTAGGCGGATTTAGAATAACATGAAGCGCTAAAATCAAAGTTGCTAACTTGAGATGAAATCTCTTTCTATCTCAGAGTTATATCAGGACTTATGTCACACTTACGTCGCTGCTCTCTCGAGTCTCGCAACGCAGTAGAAAGATAGAATTTTGACTAAATCATCGCGTGACTCCTCTCTCGAATCTCGCCGCACGCAACGAGGATTCAACCTTAGGGTAGCACGACTCATCTCTCGAATCTCGCCACACTATCTAGGAGAAGAACACTTACTCAAAAATTCCACATATAAAAGACATAATCTCAATAAAGATAGAACATCAACCAATTATGAAAGATAAATTTAAATCAAGTCATCATAAAAAGTCTAACTACTCACAACACACAAGCCTTATGGAATTAGTTCATGGTGGAAGGGAAGAACATCACAAAAATTGGAAAGATCTTACAGCCCATGATAAAAAGAATGTAAAATAACGCCGGAAGATGATCTCCAATTCGCATACAAGCAATCCTTCTCCAAGATCCGGTGTTGCCCTAGGTCTTCTTCTCCAAGCAATCTCCTCTTCTTTTTCTTCTCCAAGTATGAATGATAATCCCTTTTTCCAGCCATTTTCGTCCTTTAATTTCGTGCCCCCATCTGAAAGGTTGCCTCCTTTCAATTTGTAAATACTGCAATATTTCAAAAATTCGGATCTTTTAAATTCCGAAAGTTGTTATAACAACTAAAAAAGTTGTTATGACAACTTTCCCAGCACAGCAAACTGCTTCAGCATTCCTTCTCCGGATTGAGTTTTTCGGCTAATTTGACAAGAAAACATTAGAAAATGATCAAATAACTCAAACTTAAGTTAAAGATGATTTTTATCATCTTTTTATACTCAATAGAACATCTTTTCACTATTTTTTATCAATAAAATGAACATGGATAACTTCATTTAGGAAGTTATCACACCCCCACACTTGAGTCTTGCTAGTCCCGAGCAAAGACATTTCATAAAATTTATTTGAGTGAATGGATAACTATTGAGATGAGAATTCAATGATCCTTGTCCTTAACCCAACTGAGTCTTAACATCATCAAGACTACACAACTGATAAGCTTGTCAATCATTAAAAATTCGACTCTCACGAATTCATTAGTTTGATAAAAGCAAAAGTGCAATTAAAAATTTAGTGTTGCGTGTGATTTCTTCAAAATTTATTTACTCCCAACACAATTGTTTTAGCCTCCATATGAATTGAAAAGGATGAGAATATGCTAAGTTTTTTTTTTTTTGATCTTAACCGCGACAAGAGCTTTTAGTTTATATGGAAGTAGGTTAGGCTTTGGCTTGGTTCGCAATGTTGAATGCTTGATAGTGGGGTGAAAGAAAAATCCTAGTCGAACGTCCTAATCAATTACCATATTATGAGGTTCAATTCATTAACATTAAATATCTAAATATTATGCTCATAGTTGGGATCATTCCAAGTATGTATTCGCCTACCTAGGCCGCATATCACTATGACAAAATTGATCATTTTTTCTACTTTTCTCTTCTCTTTTTTTTTTAGGCATAGTTGGGATCATTCCAAGTAGGCTCCTACATACTTAGGCCACATATCACTATGATATTTACTCTTTTTTTTAGGCATAGTTGGGATCATTCCAAGTAGGCTCCTACATACTTAGGTCACATATCACTATGACATTTACTCTCTTTTTTATATATATGTTGAATTGAACACCCATAAATGGTTAGTCAATTAAGATATGACTAGTCGACAATTTAGGGATTGAAGCATTTGGTAATGTGTAGCAAAGGATAAAGAGCAAGCTCAAAGATACTCATGAAGGATCACAATGGTTTAACTACATAATCCCTTGTCTTGGTCTACATCATTAACTCAGTTCTTATTCATCCCTCCCTATTCATTTCTAGGAGTCAATTATCAACAAAACTTTGTAGGGAAGGATAAATAAATTTTGAAAAAAATTGTGCATTGTGCATAAAAACACTTAACACTTTAGTCAAATATCATGCTAACTTCAAATTCGAAGTCCGAACTGTTAAGATTGTCTAGTCTAATCATAATTGGGGTAAAAATTTGGGTCATTGACCTCAAGCTCAATCAACATATTAAGCACCCAAATAATGAAGAGTAAACCACCCCCCACACCTAAAGCATTGCTAGACCCTAGCAAGACTATATGCAATAGTTATGTTGACTATTGTTGATTAGTAATGAAAGATATAGGGATATAAATAAATGAATTAAAATAACTCCCATGAATTCATAAATGTAGACATTTGTGCAACTATCTTCATTCCTTACAAATCCATGAGTACTAAGCGTAGGCAATTGACTAATCAACTTGTTCTGCATACTGAGTATATTCCAAAGTTTAGAAAATTCATAGCCCAAAATAAAAGGGAAGCGTAATTACAAAAGGGATTAGCAATAGAGGACAAATAAAGGTGACTTCGTTTCCTGAAACAAGTTAGCTACAAAATAAATAAAACTTTCAACGCATACATAACATTCCTTGAAATAATCAGTGCTGAATCAACATCATTTGAGAGCTTAGATTAATTGAAGCATGATAAAACTTGAAACAAGCCAAAATTATATAGCAAAATAAGCTGAAAGTCAGTGAGTAGCATAAGCCAAAATGAACTATAATATATCAACTTCCTAACGGTGCGAAATAGAGGAATAACTAACAAAATGCTAGAGATAATAGCCGGCCACTAAGGAGATTCGTCGGCCTCTGCCTCATCATCAGACTCTGCTTCCTCATCACCAGACGCTTCTTCGTCCCCATCATTGTCTTCATCCTCGTCGTCGTCTTCGTCCTCCTCCTCTTCTGCAACCTTGGCTGGATCAACTCTAGTTCGGTCTGAAGTCAGGAGATAGCCAGCATCGTCAAATTGGCCCAACATCCTAAACTTCGGCTTCGACATCGGGATCTTCGCCTTTTCCATGACTTTCCGTATGTTCCCCCGAAGATCCTCAAACTGTTCTTTCGCGTACATCTGCTGACAGCGCTGATAAGCTTTGATGTACTCAATATGTTCCATCAGAGCATCGGGGTCGGCCCCATGATCGACTGCTGGAATATTGATATGTAAAGGGTTCCTTGCCCGTGTCTGCGAACTCTGAGCATCGCCTTGCCCTGTTCTATCGTTACCTGATCCGACCTTGATATTCACTTCAATGACTGTTTTGGTGATATGTCGCTTGACTGGTGCAACTATGTCATTTGCCTCCATAGGCACTCCCGCAGCCCTACAAAGCTCAGTGATCAGTGACGGGAACCATAACTGCCGAGGTTTCACCTCCCTAATCTTCTGCCGCAACTGTAACGTGATGATCTTGGCAACGTCAAATTGCATTCCTGTGATTATTCCGTAGATCAATCCCAACTTATCCAATGCCACACTATTAGGGTGTTTGGTCGGTAGGACGCCGGCGTTAACAAATAAGAGCCACGCTTTAGCTTGACGAGTCAAGCTTGAGGTTTTCAGAATTGTTTGTTTCGGACTCATCCATTTGGGTTCGTCTGTGGTGCACACAACCTTCAACATGTCACTAAGATTGACTTTGTTCAAAATCTCGGTGTAATCTTCATACTCTTGATCTTCCAGGTTAAACATATCGCTAATTCGAGCCGCAGAAAAAGTAACTTCCTTGCCCCGCACTATCACCGTCTCATATTCAACGTCCCGGGCGTTTGCATAAAATTCATACACCCATGCAGGAACAATTTCAGTACGTGGGTGGCAAAATGACTCCCAATTGAGCGCCTTAATCTGCTCAGCGTATGCAAGACTCCACGCTCGTTTTTCCATCACGAATCCCCTCTCCTCTATAAACTGAATGGACTTCACCTGCTCAAATCGCTTCCGCGCACCCTCTCCAACAAATTTTTCAGGATTTCTAGCAACTCCCTTTCCCTTCCTCATCTTATCTCCCTTCTTAGATGACATAATGGAGGCTAAGCATATACGTAACACACAAACCACAAAGAAATAAATTTGTGTACTAGGGTTTGCATTAGTTAGCACAGAAGGAGGGGGGAAATGTGTATACCTTAGGAGTCGTCGTGGAAAAGCCTCCGGTTGCTATGGCCCGTCAGATATGAGAATCGCGCGCGGAGTAGCACTATTGCTCCCGCAAAATGATGATGGCGCCGCCGATCGTCGTTCTCGCCGCCCACACTTCGCGCAAAAGCCGGTCGTAGCCGGGATCGCCTCTGTCGCGGCCCACGTATCGCGCAAGCACCGCCGACACCTTGCGTGAATACCACCGCCAACACCTCGCGTGAACGCCGCCGCCGGATCGCGCGCGAGCGCCGCCACCAACACCTCGCGTGAACGCCACCGCCGGATCGCGCGCAGGCTCTATAACCCTAGTCGGGGGGAAGCGAGTCTTGCGAAATGAGGGGGGGGGGAATTTCCTTATAAACTTTAAGGATTTTAATTATTTAGCTAAACTCGGCTTAGGTTTAAATTAAACCGGATTAAAGCTTTAATAACCTTTAAACCGCCATCTTAGGAGTAATCGGCGCACCGGTTCAATTGAACCGCCTAAACCACGCTTAGTGAAGGAGCAGTCAGTAATTTAATTCCCATTACATATGTAACGACTTGTCACAACAACCAGCAGGAAATGAACCGCCTGTACGCCGGTTCAATTGAACCGGCGCTGAACCGCCAGCCCTGGTGGTTGAAGGAAGAGGCAGTACGCAGAATCCCATTACGTATGTAATGGGGTTGTTGCAACAATTTTTAAGAAATTTAAATTCTGCTCTTTTTACTGTGCTCCCAACAAACCTATCCGAATTTTGTTCCTCCTGAATCGCCAAACTTCCTCTTGGATAATTTCAAGCTAGATCAAGTAAGGGCTATGAACATCCTCCTTCCAATTGAGTAATTCACATCAAAAATAACAAATTAACTACGTCAATTATTTATATAAACCTATATAAATCTAATCGATGAGTTGCCTCCCACCAAGCGCCTCGTTTAGAACGTCCCGGGCGGACGTTTTTCGTCAACTTGTCATTGTAAATGTATGACCATCGCCTCACGATGGTCATTATCTACATAATACTCTTTCAATCGTTGACCGTTCACCTTGAACGTAGAGCCATCCTTCTCATTGCAAATTGTTACTACTCCAAACGGGTGCACCTCTTTTACTCTAAATGGTCCAGACCATCTAGACTTAAGTTTGCCTGGAAAGAATTTTAATCTCGAGTTGAATAACAAGACTAATTGTCCCATCTTGAACTCTTTTGCAATTAGTCTTGCATCATGCCATTTCTTTGTCTTTTCCTTATATACCCTCGAGCTCTCATATGCGTTCAATCGAATCTCATCCAATTCATTTATCTGTAGTAATCTTTTCATCCCTACCTCTTGAAAATCAAAATTCAGTTTTTTAATGGCCCAGTAAGCTCTATGTTCCAACTCCACCGGGAGATGACACGCCTTCCCATAAATCATTTTGTACGGGGTCAATCCTATAGGAGTTTTAAATGCAATTCTATAGGCCCATAAAGCATCATTTAGTTTTAGCGACCAATCCTTGCGAGTGACATTCACCGTTTTTTCTAATATTGATTTAATCTCTCGATTTGAAACTTCCGCTAGACCGTTGGTTTGCGGGTGGTAGGCCAGGGCAACTTTATGAGTTACTCCATATTTCTTCAAAAGTGATTTAAATTGCAAATTGCAAAAGTGTGCCCCTCCATCACTAACTATAGCCCTTGGTGTACCAAATCTAGTGAATATGTTAGTCTTGAGAAACTTTAATACAACCTTGCCATCATTTTTTTGTGTGGCTATTGCCTCTACCCATTTTGAAACATAATCTACCGCTAACAGAATATACAAGTTCCCGTTTGAATTTACAAAAGGCCCCATGAAGTCTATACCCCATACGTCGAACACTTCGACTTCTAGAATATTAGTCATAGGCATGCTTGCTCCACGATGAATATTTCCCACTCTTTGACATCGATCACAGTTTTTTACAAAAGTATGGGCATCCTTAAATAGTGTCGGCCAATAAAATCCTGATTCTAAAACCTTCATAGCAGTACGGTCTCCTCGAAAATGGCCTCCGTATGGAGATGCATGACATTTTTCCAAAATACTTTGGACTTCAACTTCAGGAACACACCTACGAATGATTTGATCTGCACAGATTTTGAATAAGTATGGTTCATCCCATAAGTAGAATTTCACCTGATGAAGAAACCGTTTCCTTTGTTGGTGATTAAAATCCGTAGGGAGCACTCTACTAACGATGTAGTTAACAAAATCTGCATACCATGGAGTGTTATTCGTGTCTGATATAGCTAGTAATCGTTCGTCAGGAAAATTTTCTCCAATCTCAACATGCATATTTTTCTCGCTTTTGTGATCTAATCGTGATAGATGGTCGGCTACTGGATTCTCGGCTCCCTTTCGATCTTTGATTTCTAAATCGAATTCTTGTAAAAGGAGGACCCATCTAATAAGTCTAGGCTTTGCGTCCTTTTTATCTACCAGATATCTTATTGCTGCATGATCTGTGTAAACTATCACTTTGGAGTTTATCAAGTACGAACGGAATTTGTCAAAGGCAAATACAACAACTAATAATTCCTTTTCCGTGGTGGTATAGTTCAGCTGGGCATCCATAAGTGTTTTGCTAGCATAATAGATAGTGTGAAAGATTTTGTTATGAAGCTGCCCTAACACGGCTCCAACCGCGTAATTGCTAGCATCACACATAAGCACAAATGACAATGACCAGTCTGGTGCCTTAACTATAGGAGATGTCACTAGACGCTGTTTTAATGTTTGGAATGCCGTCAGACAATTATCATCAAAAATGTACGGAGTGTCTTTTTCAAGAAGGTTGCATAGCGGCTTAGATATTTTAGAGAAGTCTTTTATAAAGCGTCTATAAAAACCCGCATGACCCAGAAAACTACGAATGCCCTTGACATTCGTCGGTGGAGCGAGTTTTTCTATGACTTCCACCTTTGCACGGTCAACCTCTAACCCCTTACTAGACACTTTGTGTCCTAAGACAATTCCTTCGCGCACCATGAAATGACACTTCTCCCAATTCAATACTAAATTTGTTTCAACACATCTTCTCAAAACCTTACTTAATATTCTTAAACAAACATCAAATGATCTTCTAAACACTGAAAAGTCATCCATGAAAATCTCAATCCCCTCCTCAATCAACTCGGCAAGCAGAGCGATAATACAACGTTGGAATGTTGCGGGTGCATTACATAACCCAAAAGGCATTCTCCGGAATGCAAAAGTTCCAAACGGGCATGTAAATGTCGTCTTTTCTTGATCTTCAGGTGCAACCATGATCTGGTTGTACCCCGAATATCCATCAAGGAAACAAAAATACTCACTACCAGCCAACCTATCGAGGACTTGGTCAAGAAATGGAAGCGGGAAATGGTCTTTTCTAGTCATTTTGTTCAGTCTCCTATAGTCCATACATATTCTCCATCCCGTGACGGCCCTAGTAGGTATGATTTCATTATTATCATTTTTAACAATAGTCATTCCACCCTTTTTCGGTACACATTGCACCGGGCTCACCCACTTACTATCTGAGATAGGGTAAATGATGTCTGCATCGAGCCACTTAATTATTTCTTTCATCACAACTTCTTTCATGGGAGGACTAAGCCTACGTTGATGCTCTATAGATCCTTTTGCCCCCTCTTCTAATAATATTTTATGCATGCAAACAGACGGGCTAATTCCCTTGATATCGGCTAAAGTCCAACCAATGGCACCCTTGAACTCTCGTAAGACTTCAAGTAATTCTAGTTCCTTATCTCGTTCTAACGATGCACCAATGATAACCGGTAGAGTGTTATTCTCCCCAAGAAAAACATATTTCAGATGTTCGGGCAGTGGCTTCAAATCTAATTTCGGTGGTTCAATAATGGATGGTTTCATTGTTGTAGGCTCGCTGGACCTACTTATAACCTCGAAGTTCCTACCAATTGGTTGCTTGTCACATGAATCTAAAGTTTTGACTACCTCCTTGACTTCTAAATCGTCCTCTCCTTCCTCAATAGTAAGAATACTCAACAATTTAGATTCTAGTTCATCACTCTCATATACCAACCTAGAAGGCACAACAACTTCTTCTATCGAAAAACATTCCTCCTTGTCATCAGGGAATTTCATAGCTTTAAGGATATTAAACGTTACTTCCTCATCGTTTACTCTCATTGTTAACTCACCTTTTTGGACATCTATAAGGGTGCGTCCGGTGGCTAAAAATGGTCGTCCTAAGATAATGGGCACTTCCTTATCTTCGTCCATATCCAACACAACGAAATCCGCTGGAAATATGAATTTCTCCACCTTGACTAGCACGTCCTCAACAATTCCCTTAGGAAAAGCTAAAGACCTATCAGCTAATTGGAGGGTGAGAGATGTTGGTGTGATCTCCCCAATACCTAATTTTGTGTAAATAGATAGCGGCATCAAGTTGATGCTAGCCCCCAAGTCGCACAACGCTCTTCCGGAGAACTTCATTCCAATTGAACATGGAATTGTAAAACTCCCGGGATCTTTCAGTTTTTGTGGTATCTTATTTTGTAAAATAGCACTGCACTCTTCGGTTAGTGCTACTATTTCCTTATCAACGAATCTTCTCTTCTTTGACAAGATGTCCTTCATAAATTTAGCATAGCTAGGCATTTGTTCAAATGCCTCAGCAAATGAGATATTTATAGTTAACTTTTTAAACATATCCATGAACTTTTGGAATTGTATGTCAAGCTTATTCTTGGCAAGCCTAGATGGAAAAGGTGGTGGAGGGTAAACGATGTCTTTCTTTTTATTAGTTGGGTTATCAAGTTCAATTAACCCTGGTTCCTTACTCTTTCTAGACCCTTCTTTTTCTAATTCCCTTGCCATATTATTTCTCTCATTCTTCTCTTCCTCCCTCACTTTCTCCAACAACCCATCCCCGCTTGCTATCTCTACTCCGCTCCTTAAAGCTATGGCCTTGTAATGACCATTTTGGTCATTTCGACTAGGGTTAGGCGTGGTGTCAGAAGGTAAAGATCCCATCAGTCTTTGGTTGATTGAGTTTGCAAGTTGACCTAAAGTTGTCTCTAAAGACCTTAAGGAAGATTCTATTCCTAGCATTTTAGAATCATATTTTTGAAACATTCCTAAGATGAATTCATCTGTCATTCTCCTAGGATTTACTTGTTGATGTGAGACATTATTTGGCGGTGGATTCGGGTTTTGGCTAAATCCCCCGGTTGGTTCATCCCTTGATTAGTCTTCCACGAGAAGTTCAGATGATTCCGCCACTCGGGATGGTAATGATTCGCGAATCCTGGTGGAATTTGCCCTTGTGGCCTGCCCACATAATTTGCTTCTTCAGTAATGTGATTTAATTGTTCAACCGTGAGTGGGGCATTAGATGTAGTGGTTGATAATGAATCTAATCTTTTGTTAATAAGGTTAAATTGTGAGGCCATTTGGGCGGCCAAAGATGTGAATTGGTCCACTTGATGGATGCCCACTTGGTTGCTATTCCCTTGTCTCTCATACGCTTGGTAGTTATTTGCGGTTAGATCTTCTAATATAGAATAAGCATCCTCGGGATATTTCTTCATCAAAGAACCCCCTGCAGCTCCATCAACTAAAATCATAGTTGCCGTCTGTAGCCCGTTATAAAAGGTAGATACTTGTTGATGTTGAGCCAACCCATGATGTGGACATTTCCTTAACAACTCCTTGAAACACTCCCAAGCGTCGTAAAGAGTTTCCCCGTTATTCTGTGTAAACGTGGTTATGTCCCTAATCAGCTTTGCAGTCTTAGATGGTGGGAAATATTTATTTAAGAATTTTTCAACCAATTGGTCCCATGTCGTGATTGAATCATTAGGCAACGACTCCAACCAATCTTTCGCCCTTCCTTCTAAAGAAAATGGAAATAGTCTTAGCATTATTGCATCTTCAGATGCGCCATTGAATTTAAACATATCGCAAATTGCTAAGAAATTTCTCAAATGAGAATTTGCGTCCTCATGACTAAAACCTCCAAACTTGTTATTCTGCACTTGTTGCATAATAAGAGGATCCATTTTAAAATTATTTGCAGTAATTGCGGGTCTAGCAATGCTGAAATGTAAACCTCCTCGTAGAGGCGTGTTATAATCATGACAAGTCATTCGTGGGGCCGCAGGTTGGCCATTTTGATCCACGTGACCATCATTATTATTAGCGTTATCATGTGCAGGATTATCCATCGCAAGGTGATTAATGTTAGCGTTTCTAGCTTCTCTTCGGTTCTGTCTACAAGATCGCCCGATTTCAGAATTTAAAGGTAATAACTCAAATTGCCTATATCTGGACATGCACAGAACTAACTTTTAATGATTTGAAACAACAAACAAACAAACAACAAATACTTGATCTCTAAATACTCAGATCTTGTTAATATTGCAAGAAATAACACACTAAATCTGTTACACTTCCCCGGCAACGGCGCCAAAAACTTGGTACGCCGGTAACGTATATGTAAAATAACGCAAGTGTACGTGCTGGTTCAAGTAATATAGAGTGAGAAGTGATCGTCCCTCGAGGAAGTGAATGATTTGGTGCTCGCAACTACTAGCTTAACCTTTTCCTTAAATTCAAGTGAGATAATTGATGTGATTTAGTTAAGCGAAACTATAGATAATAAATACTACTTAGTCCTTATCTAAGAATGACTTTTTCTTACTTTGGAGAATTAGTCTTGCATGTTGTTTTCCTTAGACTGATATGACAATTGTTTTTAAATCATCTCTCATAATTGGAAAATTACTATCCTGCAACGATTTTTAAGATGGATAACATTATCTCTCGATCTCCGAAATCCGCTTACCCTACTTCCCCTAGTCATCTCTAACTTAGGCGGATTTAGAATAACATGAAGCGCTAAAATCAAAGTTGCTAACTTGAGATGAAATCTCTTTCTATCTCAGAGTTATATCAGGACTTATGTCACACTTACGTCGCTGCTCTCTCGAGTCTCGCAACGCAGTAGAAAGATGGAATTTTGACTAAAGCATCGCGCGACTCCTCTCTCGAATCTCGCCGCACGCAATGAGGATTCAACCTTAGGGTAGCACGACTCATCTCTCGAATCTCGCCACACTATCTAGGAGAAGAACACTTACTCAAAAATTCCACATATAAAAGACATAATCTCAATAAAGATAGAACATCAACCAATTATGAAAGATAAATTTAAATCAAGTCATCATAAAAAGTCTAACTACTCACAACACACAAGCCTTATGGAATTAGTTCATGGTGGAAGGGGAGAACATCACAAAAATTGGAAAGATCTTACAGCCCATGATAAAAAGAATGTAAAATAACGCCGGAAGATGATCTCCAATTCGCATACAAGCAATCCTTCTCCAAGATCCAGTGTTGCCCTAGGTCTTCTTCTCCAAGCAATCTCCTCTTCTTTTTCTTCTCCAAGTATGAATGATAATCCCTTTTTCCAGCCATTTTCGTCCTTTAATTTCGTGCCCCCATCTGAAAGGATGCCTCCTTTCAATTTGTAACTACTGCAATATTTCAAAAATTCGGATCTTTTAAATTCCGAAAGTTGTTATAACAACTAAAAAAGTTGTTATGACAACTTTCCCAGCACAGCAAACTGCTTCAGCATTCCTTCTCCGGATTGAGTTTTTCGGCTAATCTGACAAGAAAACATTAGAAAATGATCAAATAACTCAAACTTAAGTTAAAGATGATTTTTATCATCTTTTTATACTCAATAGAACATCTTTTCACTATTTTTTATCAATAAAATGGACATGGATAACTTCATTTAGGAAGTTATCAATTATAACAGTAGACTGAAATCAAATGAAGGTTCAGCTATTAGACAGCTGGATTATTCCAAACTCATAGAAAGTCTCATGTATGCTACTACCTGCACTAGGCCTGACATAGTCTTTACGGTCGACATGTTGAGTAGATTCACTAGTAACCCTGTGAAGGACCATTGGGACGCCTTAGACAAGCTAATGAGATACCTAAAGTATACTGAGAAGTATGCTTTATGTTACAGTGGACATCCTCCAGTGCTTGAAGGGTATTCCGACGCATCTTGGTGCTCGAAAATAGCTGATTGTCGATATACTAGTGGTTTTGCGTTTACACTAGGAGGAGTTGCAGTAGCTTGGAAGTCTAAGAGGCAAACGTGCATTGCACTATCCTCTATTGAATCGGAACTCTATGCCCTCGCTTCAGCTGGAGAAGAAGCAGAGTGGATAAGAGATCTAATATTGGACATTCCAATGACGAGTCTAAAAATGAACTCTATTTCGATTTATTGTGACAATCAAGTCACAAAGACCATTGCTATAAATACGTTGTTCAATGGAAAGCGAAGACAACTAAAGATGAAATAGGCCTAGTTGACCTATCTCACCAGTAAGGGGATAATCTCCCTCTTGGACGTAAGATCAAAAGATATTGTAGCAGATGTCCTTACTAAGGGCTTATGTAAGGTTCTCACATCTAAAACATCGGGGAGATGAGATTAACGTCCATTTAGGAGGACTTAATACCTAGCTTATGTTTTAAATTTAAGAACCGTTGTCTGCTTACATTCAAGCATCTACGTTGAGCACACTAAATTATTTCAGATGTTATCTAATGAAAGCTAGAGGTGAGATAGATGCCAGTCATTCCAAACCTGATGACTTACGTAATTATTCTTTGTCAAAAGTTGAATTGGGTATCATTCCAAAAAGGAATACTGAGGTTGCTGATATGTGCCCTGATATTATGATTATTAGTTATATCATTCCAAACTTGATGATATAATAGTCACAGCTTATTGTATCATTTCAAACTTGATGATATAACACAATTGTGTAATGTTAATAATAATCATAATAATCGAAGGAACATGGTTTGATTATATGAAATCAATTAATCTAATTTTGTGTAAATTAGATAGAGATGCTATTTTGGGATTCCTTCCTCCCAGTTAGAGTATTAAGTTCACCCGCTGTTAGAACTAATCACTTTATTTCTGCAAATGTTTGAATTCATAGAGATTTGTGTCATGACATTCTTGTTGTAATTGTTTGCAGGCAAAATGGAGATTGAAGGAGAGACAGTTGATTTTAAACCAGATGATGATGATCTGCTTTTCGCCTAAATCAATTATCAGTTTGAGCTTTCCAGTTTCTTGCTTTACTTCATGTTTGGAACATTTGGTTTGAGTTTAGCATTTTGTTATCTAAAACTCATATTTCTATTTCTGGAAAAACTCACTTGTTTGGTCATTATTAACTATTGGATAAGTAGCCCTTTTCTTATGCTAACACTTATATACAATATAGAAGTAGATTGTTGAGGTATATTTATTTAAGTGTTAATGAGCTCCTTAACGGGTCGGTTAGGATCCGATAGACATCCAAACCCGTAATCGGGGATTTAGGGTTTCACCTATAAATACCCCTACTGGGGGCAACGAGGAGGTCATTCCAATCTTGATGGTCACGCGGATGCTTCGAGCGCTCCAACAAGAGCAACACAAAACTAGATGAATCACACAAGGGGGAAGTGGAGGAACATCGTTACCCAACCGAGATGTTCTCGGTGTTGCCAGACGAAACCTTGAGCTGGTCACTGACTTGATCTGGTGGGGAATCCGACCAATGCCGACGCCAAATGGAGGAAGGCCGACTAGGTCGACGGTGGTGCTGGAACCGGAGGTGCGGCCGTGCGGGAGTGGTGGTGTCGCATTCGGCCGGGGAAGGAGAAGATGGTCGCCGACGTCGCGCCGGAGGGGAGGGGGCTTCGCCGCCGGTGTCACGCCGGGCGGGCGTCCGCCGGTGTCACACCGAACGGGGGGGTGCGGCCTGGTGGGCTGCTCACTCCTGTCACGGGAGAAAAGAGGCACTCCTTTTTTGCAATTCTTTTCATGAGAGTTCAACCCAAAGATGAGGAGTATTTATGCTCCTCAAAACTCTCATCCCAGCCACACAATTTTGAGTACCTAATATTAGCCATTCAAATGTCTTGGTCAAAAAATAAAATATAGGAAATAAACTGCAACCCGTGACCGCCTAACATTCTAGTCGATCGGGCGCGTAAGTGCATAACAAAAATACGCATAAAAATGTTTGAACAAATTAACATTCAAAATAAGTAATTTTTCCGCGGCTCAAATCGCGGCAAGATTTTCTCGTGTTGGGGCGAAGGTCGTAACCGCACGGCACGTCGTCGAGTAGAATCGGGTCGGCGCCATGACCCAGTCAGAGCTGGAATCAAGAAGGCCTCCAACCCGATCTGGCAGCGATATTACTAACGGTGGGCCAGAGGTATGTACCAATCCAGCAATCATAAAGACTGAGATGGATGTACCATTGCCCACCATCCGTATGTCTCCCCCTCTAAAAAGCTGGGATAGCCAAAAAATCCGTCCGTTCGCAAACGTTACCCCAGCGCTCCAGTCCGCTGCGTTTGACAGCAGAGCCGCTCCCGATCTTCTTCACGCGCCTCTTCTCCGGTGACATCTCGAGCTCCTCCAGCACCGCTCCACAGATCTCCTCCAGCGCCGCTCCCAATCTACTTCACGCGTCTCTTCTCCGGTGTCATCAGAGCTCCACAGCTTCTTTCGATTCGACGAGAGCTCGACGGTGACATCAGAGATCGGGACATCCATCAGCTTCTTCCACATCCTGAGATCGACGACATCAGAGCTCTGGCGGCATCTTTTGGGCGACATCAGAGCTCGGTCTGCACTGTAAGTCCCTCCCATTCATTGTCATTGTTTTTAGGTTTATGGATGATTATGTATTATGTGAATGGATTGTTGGATGTGTGTGTTGTGGATGAATATGTAGTGTGTGTGCTGTGTATGTGTGTGTTGTATGAATGTTGTGTTGTGTATGTGTCTATTGATGTATTTCGAGTATATACTATCGAAACAGATCTCTGTTCTGAACATCTATGCAAACATAGACTATCCAAATAGATCTCTATTTTCAGTAATCAGTTTTCAACAACTTCATTTACAAACCTTCATTTACAACAACATTTTTTATAACCACAGCCGCTCTCCCAAATAAAGCCTTAGCCTACAATCTAAAAACCCTAAGGCCCCGTTCGTTTGCACAGTTTTCACAGCCGGTTTTCGTTTTCAATTTTCGCAGTCTCAATGTAGCTGTTCGTTTGCCTCTGTTTTGATATGTTTTGGTTTTGACCCAAAAACCACAAGGTTTTCACTTCTTCATTAAACATCCTTCCTCAAAACAGACCTCCCTAGGTCTGTTTTGATTGATTTTGAAAATAGAAAAGCTCCTCATTTTTGCAATGGTGGTGTGCAATCTTCTCCCACACTAACTACTCCGGCGGACTCACCGACAACAGCTGCTTGATCGACAACCTCTCTTCTCCCTGCCGCTGTCGCCGTCGCCATCGCCGCCGCCGCCGCTGCCGCCTCCGCCGCCTTCTCCTCCCCGTCCCACTCTAAGCCTTCCCGCTTCACCTCTTTCCACTTCCCCGTCAAAGCCGATCTCCTTCTACCCGCTACCTTCCTTTCAATTTCGGCTCCGAGTTCCTTTGGCTCTTCTCCGAATTCCGTACGTTCTCACGACGTTTTGCATATGGACCCCGTGGCGGTCGACGTGAAGTCTTCCGATGGGGTTCGCTCTGTTTTCTTCTTTTGCTCATCAGTTTCTCTGTTCGTTGAGGATGGTTTTCTTCTCATCTTTTGTTGTTGCTTCTTCTCCGTAGCAATCTGGAGTTCTGCCAGAGCTTATGGTTAGTTGATTTCGCGTCTATCAATCATATGATTTCGTTTATGATGAATTGCTTAGTTGATTTCTCCTTATTTTCAATATTTGGTTTGTAATCTCTATTACTTCATATTTGATTTGTGCTGCTTATTCATTTTGCTTATGCCAGTTCTGTAATGATTTGTGCTGCACATTTTCTTTCCCCATGTTTTAGTTCGTTGTGTCTCTCTTATTATAAGTTTTTGTTTTTTGTTTTTTGGCCCAAAGCTAAACTGAAAACTATGTTGCAAATGAACAGAAGTTTTCGTTTTGCCTCAAAACGGAAACGCTTGATGTTTTTGTTTTGTAGGAAAACGAAAAACAAATATGAAAACGGTGCAAACGAACGGGCCTAAACTTACCTTATGAGTACGCTTTTGTGCGGAATTGCTCTAGACGGTGCCCGCCGCCGCCGATTCCGGCGACGCATACGCTTGATCTCCAGGTAGGTCGTCGATTCATCCTCCTCTTCTTTCTCTTCTCCCTCCTCTTCATCTTCTTCCTAAAAGTGTCCTTTGCCGAAGAGGCGAAGACCATGACTTTACCTTTGCAGCGACATTGATAACCCCACGTTGGTTGGATTTTAAACCATTCCTTCCCGTTCCTAACTTCTGCTAGCTGCTCGTGAGCTCCTCGTTCGACTTATGCTTCCTCGCTCCATTCTTTTAATCCGTAGATCCAAGTCTTGTTTTAGTGGTGCTTTTGGCTGCAACTACTTGGTAGAAAATTTGACAGTAGAGTTCTCTGCCTGCCAATACTGTACAACCAATGAGAGGTATTTATTTTTCTCTTTCTAGTGCCATAACAATTTTCGAAGAGATTCCTGCTACAAGTTCTGATTAGTTCTTGATGATACTGATACTATTAAAATGGCTAGCTTATGTATAGTTTATTTGAAGATCCAAACCTATTTTGTCTTTGATTTATGCCAAAAATATTTTCCCCAGGCTCTTTCTCGTCTACTAACAATGACATATCTATGATTGTTGATTTTAGATTCTTGAAGAAGTTAAGGCAATTGCTTAGATTGCTTAGCACAATTATTCTTGATTGTGAGCGGATTTCACTTGTTCAAGCCTAAAACGCCCGAACTAAACGCATGCAATCACATATTAGATTGTCTAATGTCAATACTTATAATGACCCTGAACTAGGTCAATCATGCTATCTAGTCATCTTCCAATGTCATTCACGCTCAACCCAACTATTAAAGACAATTTCATCCTGCAACTAAACAACTTTATGTCTCAAATCCAATTCTGTTGACTAAATTTCATCCTGCTGCCAAACAGTTGAATTGGTTTTCTGCACAAAGACAATTCCTGTAGATATTGATATTATGACCAAATTCAATTTCAAAAAGGCAATTCCCGCATGCCGAACGGACCTGCGTGCTGAACGGACAAAGAAATTACAAATTTATCCCCACAATTAACCGCTATTTAAATACCAGTTTTCCCCCTAAGTCCAACCTTTCCTGCTAACAATAAGGGAATATTGGATCGCATCATCGTCCCTCATCACCTGTTCCTTGTCCTCAAGGAACAAAGTGTCGATAATGCTCCCTGAGCAACCACAAATCTTCCCACGTCGCTTCCGCTGTCGTTTCGTTGGCCCATTGCACTAGGAGTTGTGTCGGCGTGTTGCCAATGTGCCATGTTGCTGAACAATGTGCCAGCTGAGGACAGCCAAGGGTTCAACGAGCATATTTCCATCCATGGTCATTATAGAAGGCAGAGGAATTATTTGAGGAAGGTGATCACCACGATGCTCCCTGAGCCAAAAGACACGGAGAGCGTGGTGTACCCTCGCATCCGTCGGCAAATTCAGTTGATATGCCACAGTGTCAATCCTTTTCACCACCCGGAAAGGCCCAACAAATTTGGGAGACAGCTTGTGAAAGCTATGAGAACGCATGCTAACCTGCTTATAAGGTTGTATCCGGATGTAAACCCAGAAATTGATATCCAGGATGCACTCCCTTCTTTTTTTATTTGCCAGCACACACATTCTGTTATGAGCTTAATTGAGGTCATGCTTCAAAATGAAAAGTACTCTTTCTCTGGCCACCAATGATCGATCCATAAGTTTAGTGATTGCGACACCATCATTGTAAGTGGAATGCCGAACTGGCTGCTACCCATACATGACTTCATAAGGAGTCATCTGAACAACAATTTGGAAGTTAGTATTGTACTACCATTCTGCAAGTGGCAACATACATCGTAAATAACTCTCGACGCATATATTCACCACTTCTATTTGACCATCCGTCTGTGGATGGTATGATGTCGACATCTTGAGTTAGACCTGTAGAACACAAAATTGGCCCCGCCAAAATTCGTTGATAAGCACAACATCCCTATCACTCACCATTGATTGCGGGATGCCGTATAGTCTTACTACAGAATCAAGGAATGTCTAGGCCACTCTCTTTGTTGTATAAAGGTGCGTTAAGGCCATAAAAGGGTTTTGCTTGCTCAACCTATCAACTACCACTAGGATTGTAGTTTTCCCGTGCCTCATGGGCAGCCCATCGATGAAATCCAAGGATACATCTTGCCATATCCGCTCACACACAAGAAAAGGTTGAAGAAGACTCATTTGCTTTTGATTATCAGCTTAGTTGTCAAGACGCGCCTGAGGCGCGGCGCGGGCGCAGCCCGCCACGCCTCAGCACAGCTGAGGCGGGAGATGTGCCCCAGACGCGCCTCAGGCGCGCCCGGGCGCGCGCCTTACAGGCTCCCAGGCGCGCCTGAGCCTTTCAAGGTGTTTTAAAAAAAATTGCGATGGAAAAAACATGATCTTAGACGCACCCGAGACACCCCTAGGCGCACTTGGGCGCCCAATTCGCTGAAATTGAGCGAATTGGACGCCTAATTCGCTGAAATTGGGCGCCCAATTCGCTGTAATTGAGTGAATTGGGCGCCCAATTCGCACAATTTCAGCGAAGCCCAATTCGCACAATTTCAGCGAATTGGGCGCCCAATTCTCTCAATTTTAGCGAATTGGGCGCCCAATTCACTCAATTTTCCTTTTCCCCCATTTTTACGCCTCACGTGCCTCAGGCGTGCGCCTGCGCCTTGCGCCTATGCTCCAGTGGCCTTTTGCGGCTCGGTGCGCCTTGCGCCTTTGATAACTTAGATTATCAGCCTTGCAACTTTGGCATACAACACACTTCTGAACGTAAGCGTAAATTTTAGGCTTCATTCTCTTCCAGTAGAATATCTTCTTCAGCCCGTGGTATGCTACATTGATGCCAGAATGTCCACCCATGACGTTATCATGGTACATTTAAAGATGCCTTTTCTTTAGAACTTCATCTTGCCCCACCACACGCTTACCCGTCCTCTTCAGTAGTCCGTGTCGCCAAACATATTTCAGTTGGCTGAGCACATTTTGCTCTTTTTCTGAAATGATATTCGAGAGATGACCGTCATGGAGCTCGGAATGTTTGATCTCCGACAAAATGTCCAATGATAAAGTGACCATCACGTTCATTTATTCATTTGCACCTTCATAACATTTGGATAACGCATCAACACAAGAGTTTTCCGTTCTCCGTTTATATTGAATTTGAAAATCCTTTTCCATTAACTTTACCAAGTGCTTTTGCCGAGCCGGAGTCGCGATATTTTGATCAAATAGGAAGCGGAGACTTTGACGGTCTTTTCAAATTATAAATGAATAGCCTACCAAATAATGCCGCCAATGATGTATTGCCATTACCAGTGTGACGCAGGACGGTCCTATATGATGGGGAAATAATATGTAAACTCTACATGCAACTATACATATCTGACGAATTTTAAATTTGCAATAAATTTTCGTTATAAGCGACTAGATACCAAAGATGGAGAGCGTGACATATATAAAATTGCTTGAGCTAGAGAAGTGAAGACAAGAGATTTAAGTCAAGTAAAATGTATAAAAAGATGAGATAAATATAGTTTTGACGGATGATGTAGATATTAAAGAGCGATGAAAAAGATACTTTTATCAACTCTATAATGAAATAAAAGACAATGAATTGAACTTGAAAGAGTTAAGTAAATCAGAGAATATACGAATATAACGTTTTATCGTAAAATTCAAGTATCAGAGGTAAATGATCTAAAGAAAATGAAAAATGAAAATACGGTTGGACCAGATGATATTCCTATCGAAGTATGAAAATGTCTATGGAATGAAGGAATTTTGTGGCTTACATATTTTTTCAATAAGATACTGAAGTCAAAAAAGATGCTGGACCAATGGAGAGAAACTATCTTGGTACCTTTATATAAGAATAAAAGAGATATAAAAAATTGTGTTAATTGTAGATGACTTAGGCTTCATTTGTTTCGGCGGTGGCGGGTTGATCCGGCGGGTGGAAATGGAGTGTTCGAAACGGAGGGGGGAGGTGGCTGCTCCAAACGGAGCTTTTTGGGGCGTTTCTCAAGGCGGGCGGGTGGAAACGGAGCAAACGCCGCCGGAGGTTCATTTGTTTACCCGCCTTCCGGCGGCGTTTGCCCAAAACGGAGCACCGAAATGCCCAAACAAATAAAACCTTAAATTGATGAGTCATAACATGAAACTATGTGAATGAGTAATCGAAAAAAGAGTAAGACGAGAGACTAACATCTCAGAGAATAAATTTGTATTCATGTCTGGGCGGTCGACTATGGAAGCTATACATTTCTTGAGGAGACTCATTGACAACTACCAAAAAAGAATAAGATTTGCAAATGCTGTTTATTGATCTTGAAAAGACTTATTATAGAGTCCCAAGAGAGATCTTACAGAGTCTTAGAAAAGAAAGGTGTAAATGTATTATATATATCTCTACCCTTACCTTAGATGAACTCACCGGACATATCCAACAAGCAATACCTTGGTGTTTATTGTTTGAGGATGGTATCATTTTGGTTGATGTGACGCGCGAGGGTGTAAACGCAAAACTTAAATCTTGGCGAGACATTTTAGAAAAGAAGGGTTGTAGGTTAAGCAGGGCAAAGATCCCATATGGAGCTTAAATTTAACTTAAGGACAAGTTTTACTGTATTGCAATTAGACCAACGATGCTCTATGGTTCTGAGTGTTGGGCAGTGAATTGTGTACGTGTGAAAAAATGGGAGTTGTAGAGTTGAGAATGCTTAGGTGGATGTGTGGACACACAAGACTGAATAAAATTGGGAATAAATGTATCAAAGATAAGACACGAGTAGCACCAATTGCAGAGAAGATGCGAGAAGCTTGACTAAGATAGTTTGGACACGTATGAAGGAGACCATTAGAGGCACCTGTTAGGCATCATGAGAGTCTAGTCACTAGACATGTTAAACGAGGGAGCGGTAGACCAATAAAGACTTGGAATGAAACTATAAGGAAAGATATGATTTACTTAGGCATTAGTGAGATTATGACAAGAGATAAGGGTCACAATGGCGATTGGTGACAAAGGATCCATATAGCCGACCCCACTATAGTGGGATAAAGACTTGAGTGTTGTTATAATAAATTTTCTTTATAATTATGTAGAAATAGAGAAACCTCCAACCTTGTATATACTTCTTGAATGAATAATTACAAGTATGAATACATTTATATAGGAAGAGAGAGAGAGAGAGAAGAGAAGATCCCAATCCAAGATGTGAGACAAATATAAGAAACAAATGAGCCTCATAAATGGGCCTTTACAAAGTCTTTTTTAACACTCCCCCGCAAGCTGGAGCGTACAAGTCGTAGGCGCCAAGCTTGGATAAAAATTGGTAGTATAACGACCGGGAGAGAGCTTTGGTCAGGAAATCAGCAACTTGATTTGTAGCAGAAACATGCTCCAGATCTACCTTCTTTGACTGTACTTTTTCCCGAATAAAGTGACAGTCAACTTCAATATGCTTTGTGCGTTCGTGAAATACCGGGTTCTTGACAATATGTATTGCTGCTTGACTATCACAAAATAGGGTCGCCGGTGATGAGAGACAAATACCCAAATCTCCCAGAAAACTCTCAAGCCATGTTAACTCGGACACTACCGCAGCCATGACCCGGTACTCAGCTTCAGCAGAAGAGCGAGCAACCACATTCTGTTTCTTGCTACGCCAGGTTATGAGATGACCACCGAAGTAGGTACATAAGCCAGATGTAGAGCGCCTATCATCAACGGATCCTGCATAGTCAGCGTTCGAGTATGCAACAAAAGATAGTGATGTGGATGGCTTGTACACAAGACCTTGTCCTGGAGCGTTCTTGAGATACCGAAGAATGCGCTCGACAGCTTGAAGATGAGATGTCCTAAGAGCATGAATAAATCGACTTACGACTCCTACGACAAAGGAGATGTCTGGTCGAGTAACTGTAAGGTAGATCAGTTTCCCAACCAGGCGTTTGTAGTATTCCAGATTTGTAAGCAGCTCATCGGAGTCAGAGCTATGGGCCGAGAGCCTATGATTAGCGTCCATTGGAGTATTGGTAGGTTTGCATCCCGAATAACCAGCATCATGAAGGAGGTCCATACAATACTTACTTTGGGATAATACAAGACCATCAGGCCGTCGTGCAACCTCAAGCCCAAGAAAATACCGTAGGTTACCAAGATCTTTGGTCTGAAAGGCGGAGTTCAACTGTTGCTTGGTATGTTGTATTCCTGTAGTATCGTCTCCAGTAATGAGAATATCGTCAACATAGACAAGTAGAATCACAGTTCCGGTTGGCTGGTGTCGAGTGAAGAGAGAGAAGTCAGCTAAGCTCCTAGTAAAGCCAATATCGCGGACTACCTTGCTGAATTTGTCAAACAAGGCGCGCGGGGACTATTTGAGACCATAAATTGATTTCCGAAGATGACAAACCCGAGACTCCCCTGTGGTCTCAAAGCCGGGAGGTTGATGCATATAAACAGTCTCCTGGAGATCACCATTGAGAAAGACGTTCTTAACATCCAACTGATAAAGAGGCCAATGACGGTGAACAACCAAGGAAAGAAGAACTCGGACCGTGTTCAATTTGTCCACTGGAGAGAAAGTTTCCTCATAATCAAGGCCGTGTTGCTGAGTAAAACCCCGGGCCACGAGGCGGGCCTTCAGACGCTCAACAAACCCATCCGCGGTATGTTTGACAACAAAGATCCACTTGCAGCTGACACAGTGTTGGCCTGCAGGAAGGGAAACCAGATCCCAAGTCTGGTTAGCCCAAAGAGCACTCATTTCATCCTCCATGGCCGCCCGTTAGCCTGGGTGTTGAAGCGCCTCCTGCACAATGTTAGGAATAAAAATCGAGGAAAGAGAAGTGACAAAGACGTAGAAAGGTGGAGCGAGCCGGTGGAGAGAAACGTAGGTGGCCAGGGGATGGGCCGTAGAAGCAGGAGCCGGATCCGCCGGTGCCGGAGTGTCACTAGGAGCAGGGAGCTGGGGCAGGGAACCATCCTTGGAGCCGCGACGAGTATAGACACGGATAACGAGCGGAGGAACTTTGGGAGCAGGAAGAGAGGTGGAGGAAGAAGGTAGAAAGGAGGGCGTTGTAGGAACGGCAGGGCGGGGCAGGCAGGAAGGAGAGTAGCAAACATACCCCTTTTGAGTACGGGAGTAGCCCACAAACATATATTTGCCCGCACGAGGAGCGAGTTTGTCGGATGGAGGGCCAATAAGATGAACATAACAAACGCACCTAAAGACACGTGGGGGGAGAAAGGTTGGTTTGTTAGTAGGATATAAGAGTTCAATAGGAATGACAAAATCAGGAACAGAGGAAGGGAGGCGGTTAATGAGATGACAGGCTGTGGAGACTGCAAAATTCCAATATTCGATTGGAACCTGCATCTGAAACATGAGGGAGCGAGCAATATCGAGTAAATGACGATTCTTTCGTTCGGCCACCCCATTTTGTTGAGGGGTATAGGCACACGAAGTTTGATGAGTAATGCCAAACTCGGTGCAGATGGAGGAGAAGATCCGCCTTGTATATTCACGAGCATTATCAGTGCGAAGGATTTTGAGTGAAGTAGTGGCACGAAAGACAGATGTAAGCTCAGTACAATCATGCATTAAATATAGCCATGTAGTACGCGAGTAGTCATCGATAAAAGTGACAAAATAGCGAAAACCATAAATACTAGGAACCTTATAAGGGCCCCATACATCAGAATGAACTAAGGATAACAGAGTACTACTCTGGTTACATGCAGGGGGAAAGACAGAACGGTGGTGTTTGCCGTAGATACAAGATTCACAAGAGAACTCCTGTAATGGAACATCAGGAAGAGCCCGCTTGAGAACCGGAAGAGGAGCGTGCCCAAGGCGACGATGCCAATCGACAGTAGAGACAGCGGATAGAAGAGTGAGTTGAGTATCCAAGAGGTAAAGCCCATTCACCAGCTGCCCCCTACCAATGATCCTCTTACTAGGCTACCGTCGCAATTTTGATTTATCTTCTATATTTCCTAGACAATTCAGAGTATGACAGTTATATAATCATCACTGCTTAGATATATAAATAAGTATTGACAGAGTAAAAAAGTGCTGAAAAGTACATCCCATCTTATTTATCATACATCTGATACAGTATAGTACAGGTGACTGGATACATATATATAACAAAAAGGAGTCACCAAATATCTGAGCTACAACTATACAGATACTATCACATCAATCAGAGGAAAAATAACGAAGAACGGAGGAAGATCGAGCGCTCGGGAGCGTCCGTCGGCGTGCGGCTGATTTCCGCCTGCTGCGCTACTGTGCGGGATCGGGAGAGAAATAGGAGAAACAACGGTTTTTCCTTTGCTTTATTCCTATCGGCGCCGCTTAATACCTGCACGCCACGCATGCTAAAAACCGGAAAGTGCCGGTTCACTTGATTTTTAGCCGGTTTCAGCCTCTAATGGCACCCAACACTACTTAATATATAAACTAAAGTAGTGGTTTTACAATTCTCTCATTCTTATTGAATTTTCGTCCGCGAAAATCCTTAATCTGAAAGTACATCAAACAATTGAGGGAAGAGATTTCTCATGTCTTCTTCTTTTTCCCACGTTGCTTCATGAATACCATGCCCTTTCCACCAGACCTTGACAAATCGAACCTCTCGATTTCGAAGCTGCTTATTTTGCCAATCTACAATCTTGCATGGTTCGGTTGGACTTGATAGATCCGGTTCTATTTGCACTTGCTCCGGAGAAACTCGTCGTGGGGGCAGTCGGGGTCGCGACAAGACGTCTTGTGGGCATCCATGACTTCGAAGACGGCTGTGATGACATCCACCCAGATCTTGTACATCTTTTCCCGGCGTGTAGGGGGCCTGCTAGAGCTAGCAGGGGAAGCCTCCACCTTTACCTGTTTAGTTATATTTTCTATTAGTCAAAAACTAAATGAATTCTCATTATTCCCTTTTTACTATGATGTCTTATTTGCATTTTACAGATTTCATACTTTATATTGATTACGTTCTCTCTCGTTATATTACATGAATCGTTTTCATCATCTTCTTATTATGAATCTTTTTCTTCTCTGGTTTATCTTTTACTCATACATATATTGTTTCATGGGTTGGACTCTCTTAGTCTCTTTTAGGTTTTTCATGTTGTTATTGAGCAGTGTTAAGAGAATATTAACCTTTCATTTCATTTATATAGCGCGCTTGCGTGCGTTTTCATATTCGCACACATTTCTTAACGTGCCTTTTCATATTCGCACGTTCCTTTCATTTCATCATCATTGAGAGGACATTCACCCCACCTCCACTGTTGGGTTGACCCCTAACTTAGCCCGTTTCATTTCCTTGTTCTTTTACTTTTTCTTTTCTTTACTTCCTCTACTTTATTTTCATATATTTAATTTTCATTGTTCTTTTCATATAGCATACACATAAAAATATAAGCATGAAAAATAAACATGAAAATTAAGTGATTACAAAGGGTAAGAACTCACTTTTTCTACCCCTTTTCCTTTATCCCTGCGTCCACCATCATCATTTTGCTTTCCACTACCTCGTGAAGCCATATCCTACATTGAAAATATTGTTAAAGACACATAAATTGGTCAACCACTTCAAGATGGTCTTGACGGGCTCCACTTGACCTAATTAGGTCAAAGAGTTATTTAGGGTGTTAATGGTTGGTTATTTTATCTAGAAATCAAGGGGCTTCTGGTCCAATTGACGAGGGAACATTACGCTCTAGCCAATTTTGCTTCCCTAGCTCAACATCCTTTAAAAGATTGCTGTCCTAATTATTACAACAAAATTTATTCATTTGTAATATATCAACTAAGGTCTCTAATTAGGTCATAATCCCCTTTGAGGGTTCTACTTGACCTAATTAGGTCAAAGACCTCTTTAAACCCTTAGGGTTTTGCTGCCCTAGGTTCAACGTAGTGAACTTTCACTGGTTTAGAGAAAGGGCAGCATAATATTCATGCTAAGGATATTTAGGGTTTCACCTATTTTAATCCTAACACCAAAATCAAGTTAGCCTTTACTAGGGTTTCCCCCAAATTCATGGGTTTAGCTAGAGAAATCGTTACAGAAACTTTTCCAATGAAAATAAACAAAGATTTTCGAAAACCCTAAAATCTAAAGTTTCTACCATCTACAATCCATGCAAAAATTTCATGAAAGAAGCAAGAGGAGTGGAGAGGAAGTGATTACCTTTCAATCAGAGGAAAAATAACGAAGAACGGAGGAAGATCGAGCGCTTGGGAGCGTCCGTCGGCGTGCGGCTGATTTTCGCCTGCTGCGCTACTGTGCGGGATCGGGAGAGAAATAGGAGAAACATCGGTTTTTCCTTTGCTTTATTCCTATCGGCGCCGCTTAATACCCGCACGCCACGCATGCTAAAAACCGGAAAGTGCCGGTTCACTTGATTTTTAGCCGGTTTCAGCCTCTAATGGCACCCCACACTACTTACTTAATATATAAACTAAAGTAGTGGTTTTACAAATGATACTCCGGCTGCGACGATCCTGCATAAGAAAGGAAGAAGGAGAAAAATTTATTGAACAATCAAGGTCGTTTGTCAGACGACTAACGAAAAGTAAATTAAAAGGAGATCCCGGAACGTGAAGAACCGAGGAAAGAGAAAGGGTCGGGGTAAGTTGGAGGGCAGCATCACCAAAGATCGGTAGAGTGTCACGTTGACCACAGTGATACACGGGGGGTGAGCCCTCTGGAGGTATTTGGAGGGTTTCTGGGAAGTAATATGGTGAGTAGCACTAGAATCAACGATCCAGTGAGGGCTGAGAGAGGGACAGGTAATACCTTCCGCAGAAAAGGTCGCAACCGAGCCGGAGGAGCGGCTGAGGACACCCTGTAGCTGATGGAGTTGGGTGCGGAGCTCATCTATATCGTGTCGGGTAGCGGAGGCCGGATCCTGGGCAGGAGCCCCAGGGGAAGCAGGAGCAGCAGAGGAAGTGGCAGCGAGGTGGGGAGGGAACCCATGCTTGCTGTAACAGGTGGCCTCAAGATGTCCACCCCGACCACAATATGTGCATTTGAGAGACGAGCGGCCACCACGTCCGCGTCCTCGAGACGAAGGCCGGCCTCCCCGAGTGGAAGAGCCACGAGCAGGGGGGGTTGGAAAGAGAGGCTGTTGAAGAAGAGCAGGGGCAAAGATGGAAGGGGCCTCCGTAGGAGGCGTAACCCGAAGTAGCATGGAGCAGACGTCAGATAGTGACAGAGTCGTCGTGGAAGAGAGGATCTGGTCCCGAACACTATGCAGGTGGGGCGGGACGCGGGACATCATCATCGCGATGGTAACCGCCTCTTTCTGGGCTCGTTGAGTAGCAAGATCCGTTGTAGGAGGCTGATGTTGAATCCATGCCTCGGCTAGGGTCTTGCCTCTTGGCCTGAGCAACAAAGGAAATCATGTCGCCGGGTACACCTGGAGTAAGATTCTAAAGGTTGGAGATGATATCATATAAGTGCTGAAGACTGTTTTGCCCAGAGTGAAAAGAGTGAAGCTCCTCCCACATTGCCTTGGCCGTATCATGATACATGGCCATCCGATAGAGTTCGATGTCCATAGAGTTGAGGAGCCAAGACTGAACCCGACCATCATCACAAAGCCAATCATCAAAGGGAGCAACATGGGTAGCCCGAGTCAGGTGGTGGAGAAGACCCTTCGTCTGCAGGACACGACAAACAGAGTGAACCCATTCGACAAAATTGCGTTTGCCAGTCAGTGAGATTGTAGTAATTCACAGTTCATCACGGAGGTCAGAAGCCGGAGGAGCCTCACGGGCTGGCGGAGCAGAAGTAACAGCAGAGAAGTCGGAGGCCATGTGGCTAGAAGATGAGGTCGGTTGGCAGGAGGGGAAGCCGCGCGGCTAGCAGAAGTTGGAGGCCGGGCAGCCTGACAAGGAAGGCCGGGCGGCTTGGAGAAGTCACGCGGCTGGGCAAGAAAGGCCGCACAGCAAGGAAGAACGGCCAGCGACAAAGAAAGCCGTAACCACAATGCGGCTAAGGGAGAAGGAGGCCACGGGTAAGAAGGCGCAGCGGCTTGGAGAAGGCGCAGCGGCTTGGAGAAGTCGCGCGGCTTGGAGAAGTCGCGCGGCTTGGCAAGGAAGGCCGTGAGCGACTTGACAGGGCGCTGCGGTTGGAGGGGAGAGGTAAAGACTGGAAGACCGCACAATTAAGAGAGAAACCGCAGCGGCAAGGGAAGAAACCTCCAGCGGCTAGAGAGAAACCGCGAGAAGCGGGAAGAGACTGGAAGACCGCACGGTTAAGAGAGGAACCGCAGCGGCAAGGGGAGAAACCCGCATCGGCTAGAGAGAAAACCGCGAGAAGCGGGAAGAGAGAGGCCGCACGGTTAGGAAGAAGACCGGGCATGACAGAAAAGGTAGAGAAAGTGGAACCCACGTGAGAGAAGGTTATAAAAGAGGGAGAGAGAGGAAGAGGAGGAGGAGGTCAGAACAGAAGGGAAGATGGAGAAACAACGGGTAGAGAAGAACAAGTCGCCTGATACAGCGGCTTAAGCAAGGGAAGATAGGCCGCGCGGTCAGCCGGGTGAGCAGGCGGTTTGCATACAGTCAAGCCGGCAAGAGGGAGACCGGTGGCTCTGATACCATGTAGAAATAGAGAAACCTCCAACCTTGTATATACTTCTTGAATGAATAATTACAAGTATGAATACATTTATATAGGAAGAGAGGGAGAAAAGAAGATCCCAATCCAAGATGTGAGACAAATATAAGAAACAAATGAGCCTCATAAATTCAACATACAAGGAAGGAAACAAGAGAGTATAAATGCAAGAGGGCTCAAAATCAAATAACCAAGTAAATAAGAGCGCACAAGTCTTCAGAAGTTTTGAAGGCAACAATTACAAATCACTATTCTTTGAGTAGAAAATTCACAGACAATTCAACATAAAATAAATGAAAACCAACTTGAAAACTTACACAACTAGGTAGTAGAGGGTTTGGATAGGATCTCCGGAGGTGGGAACAAGTGGAAGTGCTGAAATTCAGACTCCGGTTGAAGCTTTGAACTGCTGGACAGCAGACCAAAGGGCTGTTTTCTGGAATTTTTGGAGCTGCAGGGGCTGTAGGTGGGTTGGACGACACAATGGGAGGGCTGGGTAGTGACTGGAAGCAGGGAGGAAGATGTTCCTGATTGTAAATGTAGGAATTTGCTAACTTGGAGAACTGCAATCCTCTCCCTGGGGTGGAATTAGGCTGTCTGGGAGCAGTCTCTGCCGCTGCTAGCTATGGCAAATGTGTGAGGCACATGTAGCTGGAGGGGAAGGGAATTTAGAGAGGCTACAGGAATTCGGGCTGTTGGGAGAGTGTATTGGAGGGCTCGGTTGGAGCAATGGGCGTGCTGATTTACTAGTCTGTGGAATGGATGTTGGCCGGCAATGCTGGGATGAGGCTGAATGACTTGTAAGGGGATGGGTGGGCCGGTTATAGAGGTAAACAGGGACTGGATTGCAGCAATAATGAAATATGGGTGCTGGATGGGTATTCCAGAACCCAGTTTGTGGGATTTATGGGCTGCTACAGTGATTCATTGGGGTTAGGGGGGAATGTGGTTGAACCAGGAGATGTTGAGGTGATATTGTATCTTGGTTAGGGATTTAGAAATGGGAAAAAGTGGTTGGTTGGCTTCCATGGAGACGTTGATATTGGTGGGGAAAATGAGAATAACTGCCAAAATCATAATGGGGTGAAGGCTGGTGGAGGGGGTCAGTTGTCTGATTATGTGAGTTAGTGGGCTGACGGAATTACTTCAGGATTAGGGAGGAGTTACAGCGATCGGGGAGGGGGGGGGGTGAGGGAATTGTAGTGTAGTGGAGGAATATGAGAGGTTTGAGTAATTTTAGGTGGATGGGGTCAGTTGTCTGATTGTTGAGGGATCACCGGACGTGTCCGGAGGTGAATTTCCGGCAATCACCGAGGTGGTTGAGAGGGGATTTTGAGGGCTGTTTTGGGTGGTGATTGGAGGAGGGGAGTGTAAGGGGTGGTCGTCTATGTGGAGGGAGGTGGTTCCACGACAAGGGTGAGGTTGAGGGTGGCCGACTATGTGGAGGGAGGTGGGGGAGGGAGGGCTGTCAGAAAATGGTGGTGGTGGTAGAGTGGTGGCCGACAAGGGGAGGGGAGGGGATAAATCCAGGCTTCGACACTTGGGTTCTGACTTCGACATCAGGTGATCAAAATTAGATGCTTCTTTTCACTCAACTCTCAATGGCCCAAATATGAGCGCTCTACCCCTATTTATAGACTATGAGGTCTTCATGGACGGGCATGATTCTCCGAACATGACGGTCCTTAAAATACATGAAAATAAAAAATATTAAAAAATAACTAAAATTCTCGGATTGTCGATGCACATAAAATGAACGGTTCGATCATCGTGTTAGTCAAAATGTGTTGCGATCCCCATCACAGTGCCAAAAATTCCTTCTCATATACTGATAGAGAAGAATTCTTTGCCCTCAACACTTTGTTGTAATGGGTGATTGGTTGCCTTCTTGTAACAAGACTGCCCCCCCCCCCCCCCCCCCCCCACACACACACACACACACACACCACTGATTGACGCATCAGTATCCACCGTAAAGATCTTATCAAAGTCAGGTAAGCATAAAACATGAGGGGTAGATGCAATCTACTTCAATTGCTTGAAGGCTGCATCAGCTTCTGTGAACCACTCAAATTTCTTCGGCTTCAAGAGGTTGGTGAGGGTTTTAGCTATACGACCATACCCCTGGATGATTCTCCAGTAATATCCCGTGAGTCCTAGAAAATCCCTCAATCTCTTTAAGGTTGTGGGAACTGGCCATTCTATCATTGCTTTGATCTTCAAGGGATCGATTGCTATCCCTTGGCAAGAGATCAAGTGCACCAGGTAGTGCTTTTTTTGAGGAAGAACTGATTAGATCATAAGACCTAAAATGTTAATTGTAGGCGTTGAATGTGCTCTATCCAGGACCGACTAAACACCAAGATGTCGTTGAAGAACACAAAAAGGGCCTTCCTGAGCCGATCCTCAAACATCCTATTAATTAGGCCTTGGAAAATTGACGGAGCATTCGTCAAACCGAAGGACATTACTAAGAATTCGTGATGCCCTTGGTTAGTGCAGAATGCAGTTTTGTGAATGTCCTCCGTGGCCATTCGTACCTGGTGATAAACAACTTCCAAGTCAAGCTCTTCAATAATAGGTTAGCTCTTAAGTAATAGGTTTAAGGAATTTATTTTTCACTATATAGCCATTCAACTTCCTGTAATGAACACACAACCTCCAGGACCCTTCAACTTTCTTTACCTGAACCACCGGTGATGCGTAAGAACTATTGTTGTATTGTATAATTCCAGTTGTTAACATTTCCTTAATCAACTTGTCGATTTCATATTTATGTAATGGGGGATATCGGTAAGGGTGTAGATTCACGGTAGCATTGCACTCCTTTAAAACGATTTGGTGTTCATGATCCCGCTGAGGAGAGTTTGCAATTGTTGTGCCTCCATGATTGGCACAGATGTGCCTAACAACAGACATGTCGGGGATCGACCTGGATCACTTGGAGAAATAATTTCCTGGACATTATACATTGTTATCATTTGTAATTGACCTTGTTTTGATAACAATTTGTTCATACATTGCCGTTTCATCCATCTTCCGACCATGTTCTTAGACCTATGTAGAGAGATCCTTTTGCCGTGACTTGTGAAATTCATTTTTAGGTTGTTAAAATCCTATTAGACCACCTCAAGGGTAACTAATCACTGCACTCCCAAGACCACCTCACACCCCCCTCCAACCCCCAAGGGACGGACCAACATCTTAGGCTTCATTTGTTTTAGCGGTGGCGGGTCAATCCGGCGGGTGGAAACAGAGAGTTCGAACCGGAGGGGGGAGGTGGCTGCTCCAAACGGAGCTTTTTGGGGCGTTTCTCAAGGCGGGCGGGTGGAAATGGAGCAAACGCCGCCGGAGGTTCATTTGTTTACCCTCCTTCCGACGGCGTTTGCCCAAAACGGAGTTGTGAAACGCTCAAACAAATAGAGCCTTAGAGGCAAACAACACTCCTTGCACATGCCAGCGAAAATAAAATACTTTTTGGGAGCCTGAAATACTTTTGCTATTAGCAATGATGACATTAAATAGATGCATGAACACCAACAAACAACGTAATCTAGTCGCGGTGGATCAGTTCAGAAAGTTATGAGTGTTGCCAGAGTCAATCAATATGCTTATAGGTTGCCCATGTTGTGAAGCTTTCACCCGCATTATGTAAAAATTGGTGATGGCAGTCAACACATGTACTGATACTTGAGGTGATTACGTCTCGTCTTCTTCTGCTTCAAGTATCAATGGAGCCTCCTCATCACCGAATTCTGTTGTGGCCCCTCATTCTCCTAAGTGAGCAACTCCAGAGAATGACTGCCTCTTCTCTAAGCACCTGTGACCAAGTGTGTATTTGCTATCGCACCAAAAGCACAATCCTTGATTGCTCTTCTCATCCATCTTTGTTAAAGTGAGACGCTGCCCATTGTGTGGTTGTGAGGATGAAGTTGATGCATGGGGATTGCCTCTAGAAGGAAATAAAAGAGGTAATTTGGGAGCAGATGTTAATGAGAAAGTTTATCCACCCGCAAACTACAATCCATAGACTGAGTGTTGTTCAATTGAGACAGAGAGTGTTTGAAACCCAGACTATTCCAGTGTTCTTGCAACCGAGCCAAAGAGAAAACCTCTTGAAGAGACATCGATTGGAACATAGGAACAATAAACTCAATCTCATCCTTCGGGCCTGGGAGACAGAAGCTGATTGCGTGTTCCTCCAAAATTTGGACACGATGTAAAAGTAGATCGAACTCATATAGGTAAAGTTGGAATGAACTCTTTTGGCGAAGGTTCTTGAGCTCACTCTTTGGGTCGTGAAACAAGATGGATCCGAATCGTTTATGTAAGGCCTGGCTGTACTCATCCAATCCAGGCCAATATCGCGTTAGTCGTGACTTCATGTAAGTTTGATGCCAATATAAAGCCTTGCCTTCCAAATGGGCCGATGTAATTTTGACCTTAAGATAGATCCACCACAGTACCATCGTTGTCAAAGAATCGATCAGCTCTATAGATCCAGCTGAGGAGTGCTTCTCCCCCCAAACGGGAAACTCCAATCATGCAAATCTGGTAGCCACAATGGTGGAATGAGGAGGTTGATGGCGTGCGTCCAGAGATGAAGACCCCCCCTCCAGAATCGATGGCCTTCTCCGCCTTACGATTAGTGAACATCGCACACACCTCCTCTAGGGTTTGATTGTGCTGATCGTTAAAGGTTTGAGTCGATCAAGTCTTGAATTCCTGATTTTGCTTCAAGAGCTTCAGATTTGATTCCAGATCATTAGATCGCGTGGCTTCCGAGCCCGACATTTTAGCGGGTAACGGAGGCCGACACCTCTGATACCAATGATGTGTTTCTTCTAGAAAACAAAGATCCAATCTTAGGAACACAAGCAATTGAGATCAGTTCACAAAGAACTCAGGAAAATTACATTCAATAAGGAAATTCACAGTTTATTGCATGTGTTAGAGTTATTATTGTGTGAGTATTTTAATATTATTGGGTTTAGTCTCACATCCTTAGTTTTGAGTTGTTGTGTCTATGTAAGTCCTATATATTGCCCCTATGTGGATGAATACAATTGCACTTTTTATTTCATTCCTTATTTCTAACATGGTATCAGAGGTATGATCCGTATAACCTAAATTTTTTTTCCCCGTCTCCCGTTTCTATCGCCGCACCCGACCCCTTCTCGTGCTTCCACTTCTGCTCCCCTGCTAGGGCTCGACGGGTGCTTCTCCCCCCTGCTCCCATCTATGGGATCGGCCCTTGATTCCAAGACGGGAGCGGGCCTCTCTTCCGCGACTGCTCTAGCCTGCATCATCGGCGCTGTCTCCCACCTACATCATCACCTTCGGCTTCCGTCTGCGACATCTACTTCTTCTCCTCCGACGGTGCTACTGCTCCTTCTACGACAGCTTCCTCTCCGGCCTGGATTCCCTCTGCTGCTTCTTCTTCTTCTTCTCCGGCTACTCGGCGTGCCTCTGCTGCTGCTGGATGATTCTCCCGTCGACAGCAAAAGGCGTTGCTCCGCCGCTACTTCATCTTCTCCGGCCTGGCTTCCGACATCTCCCTGCTGCTCCGGCTCTCTTGTTGCTGCTGCTCTTCGTGCGCTACTACTGGCTCTTCTCCAGCCCGACCTTCTACTTGCCGCATGCCTCTCCCAACTGCTGCTCTTCTTCGGCCTGGCTGCCCTCTTGCCATTGCTGCTTTACCTGCGCCGCCGCTGCTTCTTCTCCGGCCCGGCTGACTCCTGCCTTAGTGTTTTTAAGTTGCTGCTTTCTAGTTGTTGTTATAGTTGTGTTGTTATGTTTGTGTGCAACTCGGCCCTCTTCCACATGATCTGGGTTCATGTACCCGACGAGGGTCCCACACGTGCACGTGGTCTACGTATGGGCAAGTGTACGTCACGGCCTCCAGGCATAGTCTATGCCTTTATGCACGTATTCCACATGAGGGAGTGTTTGTGATAACGACGACTCAGATGCCTCTTTCCTGACTCCTGCATTAGTCACACATGGCCCCCAGGTCGATTTCGTATGTTGTTTGTGTCTCCTCGTCGTTTTCTTAGGATTTGGTAGAGTTGATTTGGTCTTTCGTGGTTGACCTAGTTTCCGCTCCAAGTGTATCCAGCGTGGTCATGGTTGGTTTTGTGGACCAACGTCGTGTAGCTCTTGCCCGGTTGAAGTATCCCCGGTGACACGCGGTTGGGGCTCAGTGGCTGTTGTTTTGTCGCACGTTTCCAACCTTCTTTTACATTCCGTTTTATGTTGTGTTCAAGCTGTAGGGTCCCCCTTCAGCTTGAGGGGGAGTGTTAGAGTTATTATTGTTTGAGTATTTTAGTATTATTGGGTTTAGTCCCGCATCCTTAGTTTTGAGTTGTTGTGTCTATGTAAGTACTATATATTGCCCCTATGTGGATGAATACAATTGCACTTTCCATTTCATTTCTTATTTCTAACAGCATGCAACAATTATGCCAACATCATCGAGAAAGTAAGAAGATGACAACAAGAAGCAATCTTAAGAGATGAGTATCTTTGAATGGATGATTATCAAGGCTGGGAAGTTCGAGCACAGCTTCTCTCCACAACTAAGACCAACTCTCCTATTTAAGACTTCAACAAATGACCGATAGTTTCCGTTGCAGACCTCCCGCGCTTCTATAGGTTCAATTGGAAAGAAAGAAATTAAAATCCCCCCCGCACGCACGCACAATTAACCGCTGTTTAAACACCAGCTTTCCCACCAAATCCAACCTCTGCTGCTAACAGTAAGGGGATGTTGGATCGGATCACTATGGCGGTCCAATCAGAGGTATTTCTCAGGTGTCCATGAAATGATTTTTTTTCTGTTTCAGATTCCAAATTATTGTATAGATCGTGAATTAAATTCCTCAAAATTTTGCTTACCTGAATAGCAAAATGATAAGGTTGATTTGCCAATGCCAAGAAAAAACAACAATGGAAAAGCTCCAAATTCCGCTTGGTCTAACTAGGATGATCTAAATGAATATTTCTGGTTTGTAGAAATTCTACATACTGCATATGTCTCGGTAGCATAATTTATCTTTCGTTCATTAGACTTATACACATGCATTAATATCTAGGTCAACTATCCTCTTGAATTCGATTATTCTACTGAAATATATTATGACAGTTTTATTATCTTCACATCTTCATTGACCTACCAAATGCATCCCAGTTCATGTTCTTAGTTTTGTGTTGATTATGTTATTCATGAATTTCTATCATGTTTCTGTTAGTAATGTTTAAGTCAACAAATCAAATTTTCTACTTCCTGAAATAAGTGATTCTCTTTTAATGATCCATAGATAAGGGTTTTGAAATAATTTTGTAGAAGATGCTTCTGTTCCACATGCCCCCAAACTATCACAAGAACACATCCTTCTAGATTTTTGTACATACTGCAATTTTAGAAACACATCCTTCTAGTTTTTTGTATATGCTGCAATTTTAGTTAATTTTTCATGTTATTTCCCTCATTGTTATTTTTGATAGATCTCCTCGTTTTAAGCTAAAGTATAACTAAACTTTTTCTTATCCTAAAAGAAGCTTCTCTTCTGGATAAATGTTTACCGTGTGACTAGTTTTATGTTTTTTCTGCTTATGTCGGCATCATTTTGCTTCATTAAAGTGAGGCTCTATTTGGTTCGGCGTTTCGCTGCTCCGTTTGGGGCAAACGCCACCGGAAGGCGGGTAAACAAATGAACCTCCGGCGGCGTTTGCTTCGTTTCCACCCGCCCGCCTTGAGAAATGCCCCAAAAAGCTCCGTTTGGAGCAGCCACCTCTCCCCTCCGTTTCGAACACTCTGTTTCCACCCGCCGGATCGACCCGCCACCGCCGAACAAAATGAAGCCTTAATTCATATCTGCTCTACTTGATTTTGAATTTTTTATGTTCTTTGTACATAAGTAAATCTCCTCCAAGCATGGGAAAAACATTTATTGCTTTCCTTTCAAGTTGAATGAGATTGCAGAGGAAAGGAATGAGGTTGTATCTCTAATACGGAAAGCTATAATTATAAGTTGGATTTTTATTTTTAATTTAATTCGTATGTATTTTTTAATTCAATTACTTTTTTTAATTGAAGGGAAGCCTTGGCGCACGGGTTGAGGTGTTTCCATGTGACTTTGAGTTCACGGGTTAGAGTCCTGGAAGCAGCCTCTTGCAAAAATGCAGGGTAAGGTTTGTCTGCATTTTACCCTTGTGGTGGGACCCTTCCCCAGATCCTCGCTGCGCGGGGATGCTTTATGCACCGGGCTGCCCTTTAATTCCTGTTTTTAATTCTATACCTTTGTGTACTTTTTAATTGTATATATTTTTTTGCATTTCCAATCCATTGAACCTGATTGATGTACTCATTCTCATTGAATTTTGTAGAGAAGGAAAAAACCAACCTTGTATATATGTTCACTTGTGTAAAATACAAAAAAATGAGTACAAATATATAGATGAGAGAAAGAGAGAAGAATGTCCTATACATGATGTGGGACTAAAGAGGGGAGAGAAAAACAATAAATGATACATAATGAGCCTAAATTAAGTGGGCTTTTCTAACACTCCCCCGCAAGCTGGAGCGTATAGGTCATATGCACCCAGCTTGGACAAACACTGGTAAAACAAGGTACTTGATAAAGCCTTTGTGAGAATGTCAGCAACTTGATCAGTGCTCGGAACATGCTTTAATTCAAGTTTCTTCAATTGAACTTTCTCTCGAATGAAGTGACAGTCGACTTCGATATGTTTTGTGCGCTCGTGAAATACCGGATACTTTGCTATGTGTATGACGGCTTGACTATCACAGAATAGAACAGCAGATGAAGTAAGTTTTACTCCCAGGTCAGTAAGGAGACTTTCAAGCCATGTGAGTTTTGAGACAACCGAGGCCATCGATCGGTATTCAGCTTTTGCGGAGGAACGAGCGACCACGACTTGTTTCTTACTTTTCCATGTAATGAGATGACCACCAAAATAAGTACAGAACCCACTTGTTGACCTCCGATCGTCCAAGGAACCGTCATAATCAGCATCAGAATAAGCGACCAATGCGGGAGCCGAGTCGGAGGTTTTGTAAACCAGCACTTGACCCGGAGCTCCCTTAAGGTATCAGAGAATCCGTTCAACCGCCTGAAGGTGAGAAACCCGGGGGGCATGCATGAACCGACTGACAACCCCAACTGCAAACGATATATCAGGCCTCGTGACCGTTAGATAGATCAACTTTCCCACAATGCGTTGATAGTATTCTGGGTTCTGAAGAAGCAAATCATCATCAGAGGCATGAGCACATAGTTTGTGATTTGCCTCCATCGGTGTACAAGCTGGCTTGCAACCAGACTGACCAGCGTCTTTGAGAAGATCGAGACAGTACTTCCGTTGGGAGAGGACAACCCCGTCCGGCCGTCGTGCGATCTCGAGACCAAGGAAGTAGCGAAGATGCCCTAGGTCTTTGGTCTGAAACACAGTGCTCAGATGCTGTTTGACCTCTTGAATCCCCTTTGAGTCATTCCCAGTGAGTAGTATGTCATCAACGTAAACCAACAGAAGGACAGTTCCAGTGGCCCGGTGTCGGGTGAATAGGGAGAAATCTGCAGAACTGCGAGTGAACCCCATGTCCCGAACCACCTTGCTGAACTTGTCAAACCACGCCCGAGGGGACTGTTTGAGACCATAGATGGATTTCTTGAGAAGACACACACGAGACTCCCCCGTGGTCGCAAACCCGGGCGGTTGGCGCATGTAGACGGTTTCCTGAAGATCACCATTCAAAAAGGCGTTCTTGATATCGAGCTGATGAAGGGGCCAGTGCCGGTGCACCGCCACGGATAGAAGAACACGGACGGTGTTGAGCTTAGCCACCAGAGAGAAGGTTTCCTCATAATCGAGGCCCTCCTGTTGAGTGAAGCCACGGGCCACAAGACGGGCCTTCAGTCGTGCAATAGTGTCATCCGGAGCATGCTTGATGACGAAAACCCATTTACACCCAACAGGGTGCTGACCGGGAGGTAAGGGAACCAGGACCCAGGTCTGGTTAGCCCAAAGAGCCGTCATTTCTTCGTCCATGACAGCCCGCCAGCCTGGATGTTGAAGTGCCTCCTGCAGAGAGTTAGGGACAGAAACAAAGGATAATGATGTTACAAAGTGAAGAAGAGGTGGAGAAAGCGATGTAGAAAGACGTAATTCGCCAGCGGATGAGCGATGGATGCGAGAGCCGGAGCAGCAGGTAGCCGAGCACCAGAGGTCAAAGCCGACTGCAGGGGGGCAACGGGATGAGGAGAGCGACGAGAATAGACCCGGATAACTGGTGGCGGTGGACAGATTGGAGGCATTTCTAGAGAAGGAGATGATGAGGAGCAGGGAGCAGGGATGACAGGACGAACGACGGGTCTGGACTAGGAGCGATATCCAGATCAGAGAAGAAGGGAAGATTTTTGCGGAAAGTGACATCCGCGGAGACAGTAGCCTTGCGGGTAGCAGACGAATAACATACATGACCCTTTTGAGTGCGCGAGTAGCCCACAAAGATATGTTTGGTGGCACGGGGATCCAACTTGTCTTTAGAGGGACCAAGTTGGTGAACGTACCAGATACACCCAAAAATCCGGGGAGGAACAAGAAAAGGCGGAGTGGAGGGAAAGAGGAGGCTGAAGGGAGTAGCATACTGGAGGATGGAAGAGGGTAGACGGTTGATGAGAAAACAAGCCGTGGAGAGCGCGAAATTCCAGTACGGTTTGGGAACCCGCATTTGAAGCATAAGGGAACGGGCGACATCAAGAAGGTGACGATTCTTGCGCTCAGCGACACCATTCTGTTGTGGAGTATACAGACAGAGGTTTGGTGAAGAATGTCGAACTCAGAGCAGAGGGTCGCGAAGGTATGACTAGTGTACTCGCGCGCATTGTCAGTACAAAGAGTACGAATGGGTGCAGAGAATTGAGTGCGAGTATCAAGAATGAAGGCCCTGAAGATGCGGGGAAGCTCAGAGCGATCCCGTAGGAGATACAACCACGTCATGCGAGAGTAATCATCAATAAAAATAAGAAAATACCGGTAGCCAGAAATACTTGTGATTTTGTACGGACCCCATATATCAGAGTGTACTAAAATAAAAGGAGCGGAGCTCCGAGTACAATGAGAAGGAAAAGATGAACGTGGCTGTTTGCCCAAAATACATGTGTCACACTAAAATGCAGGAAGAGAGACATTCGGGAGAGCCTTCAGGAGGACTGGAAGAGGAGCATGACCAAGACGGCGATGCCAATCCGAAGAGGAGATAGATGCGAGGATAGTAGGAGAGTCGTCAAGTAGGTAGTGCCCATTCTGCAGCCGCCCCCTACTAATGATAGTCCGCGTCTGCTGATCCTGTATCAGAAAAGAAGAGGAAGTAAATGTCATGGAGTAATTAGAATCAGTAGTAAGACGACCAACAGAAAGTAAATTGAAAGGAGGGCCCAGAACGTGAAGAGTCGAGCGTAGGAGGAGAGAAGAGGTGAGGGGAATATCAGCACATCTAGAGACAGGAACAAAAGCCCCATTGGCCACAGTAATGTACTTCGGGTGAGGTGAAGACAAGTACTGAGGCGGCCGAACAGAGGTGATGTGATGAGTGACACCGGCATCGAGGATCCATCGCGGGCCAGAGGAGAGGCAGACGATACCTTCATTGGAGATGGAGGCAGCGGAGGCAACCGAGGCAGGAGGGCGGCTAAGCAGTCCATGAAGCTGCTGGAGCTGAAGACGAACCTCGTCAAGGTCAGTACGAGTGGAGTCGGTGGCAGCAACAGAGGCCTGCGGACGAGGAGGTCGACCATGTTTGCGATATCACGTGGCTTCAAGATGCCCGTCTTTGCCGCAGAACGAGCACTTAGGCCGAGGCCGTCCACCCCGACCCCGTCCTCGAGAATCAGAGCGGCCTCCACGAGCGAAAGATGGAAGAGGCAATAAGGGAGCAGGGGCCTGATGAACAAGGGTCGGCGAAGGAGGCCCGGGCACATCCGGAGGCGAGGAAATTTTGAGAAGCATCGAGCACACATCGGAGAAAGACGGGGTAACAGTAGAGGAGAGGATGTGAGCCCGTACACTGTGAAGATGATGCGGGACCCGAGCCATCATCATGACTATACCCACAACTTCCTTTTGGGCACGTTGGACAACAAGATCCAGAGTAGAAGGCTGATGGTGGATCCAAGCCTCGACCAGAGACCGAGCCTGAGCAACGAAGGACGTCAGATCGGTCGCGCCACTGCTATCAAGGGCCTGAAGAGCAGTGATAATGTCTTACAGATGGTGGAGACTATCCTTGCCAGAGTAAAGGGTATGGAGCTCGTCCCACATGCCTTTGGCCGTCTCATGGTACATGACCAGGCGATAAGATTCGCCATCAAGAGAATTAAGAAGCCAAGTCTGCACCCGACCATCATTGCGTAACCAATCATCAGTAGGTGTACCGATAACGACCTGAGTCAAGTGATGAATGAACCCCTTGGATTGCAGGACACGACGAACAGAGTGCGCCCATTCCACAAAATTCTTCTTGCCGGTCAGAGAGATTGTAGTAATACAAAGCTCATATCGGACTTCCGGGAGAGAGGCCGGGCGGTCAGCAGGAGGAACCGCCGTGCCAACTGAATCAGCAGAGGAGGCCATGGAGAATAGAGGCGGCTAGGAGAACAGACCGGTCAACAAAGGAGACCACGCGACCAGAGCAGAGACCGCCCAGTCACGATGGGAAGACGCCAACGGCGGGAGGAGGCCGCGATCAAAGGCGGAGGCCGGGAGAGAGAGCAGGCCGCAACGGACGGATAGAAGCCGCGAGGAGAGGAAAGAGGAGAGGACCGTGACCAAAATGCGGGAAGGCAAGAGTTCGCATGGTCTGGCTGAGCACAGCAGCGGTCCGAGAAACAGGAGGCCAGTGGCGGTCAGAGAGAAAAGACCGCGAGTAGGGAAGACTCAAGCGAAAAGAGAGAAGAGGTCGCAACGACCAGAAACAAACCACAGGAGAGGCAGGCCGCAGGAGAGGCAGGCCGCAAAAGAGGCAGGCCGCAGAAGAGGCAGGCCGCCGCGAGCTGGAGCAGGCCGCAAGAGAGGCAGGCCGCAGCGAGGTGGATCAGGCCGCAACGAGCTAGATCAAGCCGCAGCGAGCAGGAGCAGGACTTGAGAGGGGCAGGCCGCATCGAGGTAGATCAGGCCGTAGCGATCCGGAACAGGCCGCGAGAGAGGCAGGCTGCAGCGAGCAAGATCTGGCAGCTAGAGCAGCAGGCCGCAGCGAGCTGTAACAGGCCGTGAGAGAGACAGGCCGTAGAGGAGAGAACATGCCGCAAGAGAGAGAGCGGTCTGGAGGAGAGAGGGAAGGTGGACCCGACGAGAGAGAGAGAGGGGGAAGGCTATAAAATGCCGGAGGGGAGAGGTGGAACCACGGTGAAGAAGAGGGAGCGGAAGAAGTGGAGCGGAGCGGACAGGAATTCAGGCCGCAGGAGGCCGAGCGGGCAGCGGACAGAAGACAGACCGCGCGGATTAAGAAAGGGGAAGCCGCTCAAGTAGAATCGGTGGCTCTGATACCATGTAGAGAAGGAAAAAGCCAAACTTGTATATATGTTCACTTGTGTAAAATACAAAGAATGAGTACAAATATATAGATGAGAGAAAGAGAGAAGAATGTCCTATGCATGATGTGGGACTAAAGAGGGGAGAGAAAAACAATAAATGATACATAATGGGCCTAAATTAAGTGGGCTTTTCTAACAAATTTCTTATCACATGTTGCAATTATTGGGCTCATGGGAGATGCAGCTATTGCGATTGGTCTACAATAGCACAAGGGACAACATGGATTAACTCACTTTACAAATAAGACTGACCTGGTTTCTGTCATAAACTCTACTTGGAATGAAATTCCTCAATCTTCAAAAACACACATTTGAATTTATTTTTTCAGATAGTGTTTCCACATATCCCCCAAACCATCACATGAACACATCTTTCTATTTCTGTATATGCTGCTGTTTTAGTTAAATTTTCATGTTGTTTCCCTCATTGTTATTTTTAATAGATCTCCTTCTAGAATACTAACCAAATTATTGAGTTGGCCCAAGTTTGGAAGGTTATAAGCACCCGACCTTCAACTGGCTCGGTCAGTGCCTACTTCTATCAAAGATAAACCACAGTGAATTGGTCATTTTTTTTTCACGTTCAACTTTAATTTAATGTTTTTTTGTTAAGTTCTCACCAATTATGTTTGATTTTTTTGGCTGTTTATACCAGTTCCGACCTTGTTCATGATGTTTGAATCAACTGTACTGTTTTGAGTAATCAGAAGATCGGAGTTTTTTTAATCATGGACACTGCAGTTGGCTTTGAAGTTTCTCAAGGTGAACTATTCCATGATGTCAAATCCTTTTTTGAATCTGCTCCCCCTCTGAAAGACAGTGACCGTATCACTCAGAAAGTGAACGAATTTGTGTACCAGAATTCTCAGTTATCAGGTGATTAGATTTAGTATGATGAAATATGAGAGCAAAATTATTTTCAATTGAGCAAGGCCCATCCCAAGCTTGACTAGTTATTTTGGCAATTCAATGTTCTCAGGAAATGCCAAAAGTATTGGAGTTGTTTGTGTAACTTCCGGAGGTACAACTGTTCCCTTGGAGCAACGCTGTGTTCGTTACATTGATAATTTCAGTTCAGGCCACAGGGGAGCGGCATCTACAGAGTATTTCTCCCCATTTATTTCCCAGAGAAGTATCTTTGTCAACTTGATTGAGTTGTTCAAAGATTTTTTGGTAATTTTTTTTGCAGGTACTTTATAAATTGTGGGTACGCTGTTATATTCGTCTATCGGAGGTACCATTTTAATTTTCTGATTTTTATTAGAGGACTACTACTACTTTTGGATTGAAATTTCAGTTTTCTTGACTTGAGAACCCACAACCTTTATGCCTCCAAAGACTATTAGGGTTCATTTGGTTGGATGGAATTGAGGCCCTAGAATTAGAATTGGAGGTCAATTTTCATTAAAATTGGACTCCAATTCCAATTATGAATCCTCAATTTCGTCCCACCAAATGGACCATCAGTGATCTTGTATTTTGGTATTGATTTTCGAAGATAATGTCATTGGTATTATTCTAAATAATATACATTATTACCTTTTCAATTTGGCAAATAAAATCATACTGTTTGTTATTTTTGGCAGAGGAAGTTATCAACCTTATTCTAGATACATTCCTGAAGATTCATTTATCGATTTATTTGAAGTTTCGAACAATTCAGAAATTCAAGGTTTGTTTGTTTACCAAGCCCAATTTGGCAATTAGCATAAGCAATAATGTCTATAAAGATGAAATCCTCCATTTGCATAGTCAAATTAACTTTGAAAAGTAGAGTCTGTAGAAAGTTTCTTAAAGCTACATTGCTAGAATTGTTTGTATTCTATATGCCTGTATTGTATGTAAAATGTAAAACAATTGCTCTCCGATTGCATTATTATCCTTTTTCTAACTACTTGATTTCTAGTTTATGATTTCATTGATTTGTTATTGTAGAAATGGAGAAAGCCAACCTTGTATATATGTTCACTTAGTGATAGTTACAAGTATACATACCCTTATATAGGAGAAGAAGGAAGGAAAAATCCTAATACATGATGTGGGACTAATACAAGAGAGAGAAATAAATAAGGAACAACATGGGCCCTTAAATGGGCTTTTCTAACACTCCCCCGCAAGCTGGAGCGTACAAGTTGTAGGCGCCAAGCTTGGATAAGAACTGATAGTATAGCGGCCTGGAGAGAGCTTTCGTCAGGATGTCCGCAACTTGGTCGGTAGCAGGAACATGCGCCAAATCTATCTTCTTTGACTGTACCTTTTCCCGGATAAAGTGACAGTCAACTTCGATATGCTTTGTTCGTTCGTGAAAAACCGGATTCTTGGCAATATGAATTGCTGCCTGACTGTCGCAAAATAAGGTTGCCGGAGATGAGAGACGAACACCTAAGTATCTCAGAAGGCCTTCAAGCCAGGTTAGCTCAGAAACGACAGCAGCCATAGCCCGGTACTCGGCTTCGGCAGAGGAACGCGCAACCACATTCTGTTTCTTGCTACGCCAAGTTATGAGGTGTCCACCAAAGTAAGTACAGAATCCAGTTGTGGAGCGCCTATCATCAATAGATCCTGCGTAGTCAGCGTCAGAATACGCGACAAGAGATAGAGATGTGGATGGCTTGTACACGAGTCCTTGTCCGGGGGCGATCTTGAGATATCGAAGGATGCGCTCGACAGCTTGAAGATGAGATGTCCGAGGAGCGTGCATGAAACGGCTCACAACTCCCACAGCAAATGAGATGTCTGGTCGAGTCACCGTAAGGTAGATCAGCTTCCCAACCAAGCGTCTGTAATATTCCGGATTTGTAAGTAGCTTGTCAGAGTCAGAGCTATGGGCCGAGAGCTTGTGATTTGCGTCCATAGGAGTCTCTGCAGGTTTGCACCCAGAATAACCTGCATCACGAAGGAGGTCTATACAGTACTTCCTTTGAAATAACACAAGACCATCAGGGCGTCGGGCGACCTCGAGCCCAAGAAAGTACCGAAGGTTGCCCAGGTCTTTGGTTTGAAAGGCAGAATTCAACTGTGCCTTGATCTGTTGTATTCCTGTCGTGTCGTCGCCAGTAATCAGGATATCATCAACATAGACCAGAAGAATCACAGTCCCGGTTGACCGATGTCGGGTGAAGCGAGAAAAATCAGCCGAGCTCCGAGTGAAGCCACTAGCACAGACCACCTTACTGAACTTTTCAAACCATGCACGCGGGGACTGTTTGAGACCATAAATGGATTTCCGAAGGTGGCATACCAAAGACTCCCCCGTGGTCTCAAACCCGGGAGGCTGCTGCATATAAACTGTCTCCTGGAGATCGCCGTTGAGGAAGACATTCTTGATATCCAGCTGATAAAGTGGCCAGTGACGATGAACAACCAAGGAGAGAAGAACGCGGACCGTGTTCAATTTGGCCACGGGAGAGAAGGTTTCCTCGTAATCAAGGCCATGTTGCTGAGTAAACCCCCGTGCCACAAGACATGCCTTCAGACGGTCGATAGTGCCATCCGCTGCATGTTTAATGACAAAGATCCATTTGCAGCTAACAGGGGTGTGGCCAGGAGGAAGAGGAACCAGATCCCAGATCTGGTTAGCCCAGAGAGCCTGCATTTCATCGTGCATAGCAGCCCGCCATCCTGGGTGGTGAAGCGCCTCCTGCACATTGTTAGGAAGAGAAATAGAGGAAAGGGAGGTGGCAAAGGTGTAGAGAGGCGGTGTGAGCCGATGTAGAGAGACGTAGGTGGTCAAGGGATGAGCTGTAGAGACGGGAGCGTGATCGACCGCAGCCGAGCTATCGCTGGCAGCAGGGAGCTGGGTCACGGGAGCATCCATGGATGGGCGACGAGAGTAGACACGGATTAGCGGTGGAGGAACCCGAGGAGGAACGGGGGGAGAGGAGGAAGAAGACGCCACAGATGGCGTGACCGGGACAACGGGCCGGGGAAGAGAGGGAGCAGAAGACGAGGGAGCAGAAGACGAGGTGGTGCCGGGTAAGTGGAAGGGCTGGTCTTCGCAGAAGGTGACATCTGCAGAAACAACCATTTTGCCGGTAGTAGGAGAGTAGCAGACGTACCCCTTTTGAGTGCGGGAGTAGCCAACAAACATATACTTGGCGGCCCGAGGAGCAAGTTTGTCGGAAGGAGGGCCAAGAAGGTGGACATAACAAACACACCCGAAGATCCGTGGTGTGAGAGAGGTGAGGGGGATGGAGGGATAGAGGAGTTGGATAGGCGAGGCAAAATTAAGGACAGAGGAGGGAAGGCGGTTGATGAGATGACAGGCGGTGGAAACAGCAAAGTTCCAATATTTGGTGGGAACATGCATTTGGAACATAAGAGAGCGGACAACATCGAGAAGATGACGATTTTTCCGTTCGGCCACCCCGTTTTGCTGAGGGGTATATGCACAGGAAGTTTGATGGATGACACCAAAGTCTGTGCAGAGATCGGAGAAGGCACGACCCGTATACTCCCGAGCATTATCAGTGCGAATGACTTTGAGAGGAGTGGCGAACTGCGTACGCATCTCAAGTAAAAAGGCACGAAAGACAGAGGGAAGTTCAGTGCGATCATGTAGGAAATAGAGGCACGTGGTACGGGAGTAATCGTCAATGAACGTGACAAAATACCGAAAGCCAAAAATACTAGGGAGCCGATAAGGACCCCAAATATCAGAATGAACTAACGACAAGGGAGTAGGACTCCTGGTACAGGCAGGGGGGAAAGAGGAACGGTGTTGTTTGCCGTAGACACAAGATTCACAGGAGAATTCTTGTAAAGAGATATCAGGAAGAGCCCGCTTGAGAATCGAAAGGGGAGCATGTCCAAGGCGGCAATGCCAATCAACAGTAGAGATGGTGGAGAGAAGAGTTGGTGGGATATCCAAGATGTACAACCCATTCACCAGCTGCCCCTGACCAATGGTACTCCGGGTGCGGCGATCCTGCATAAGAAAAGAAGAGGGTGAAAATGTAATACAACAGTCAAGGTCGTGTGTGAGACGACTAACTGATAATAAATTGAAGGGAGAACCCGGAACGTGAAGAACCGAGGAAAGAGAAAGGGTTGGCGTAAGCTGAAGATCAGCGGAGCCAAAGACAGGGAGGGTGTCACCGTTGGCCACAGTGATGCGAGCAGGATGAGGCATTTGGAGATAGACTGGGGGCTTCTGAGAGGAGATATGGTGAGTAGCGCCAGAATCAACGATCCAACACGGATGATGAGAGAGGCAGGTGATACCCTCCGTAGAGAAGGACACAACAGAGGTGACAGCTGAAGCAGCAGGCGCCATGCGGTGACAGAGACGAGGCCGGGCGACTAGCAGAAGGGAGGCCGGCAGCGAGCAGGAACAGTCCGCGGCGGACTGGAGGCGGTCGAGGCGAGTAGGGCAGACCACAGCTGCAGAGAGAGGCCGCAGCGGGAAGAGAGTCCGCGCGGACAGAGACAGGCCGCAGCGAGCAGAGACAGCGGACTTGATGAGGTCGCGGCGAGCGGGATTAGGCCGCGGCGAGTACAGGCACGCTCAGCAAGGAGCAGGCTATGGGAGGCCGCGACGGACTGGAGGAGGCCGAGGCGGACTGGATCAGACCGCGGCGGACTGGTTCCGGCCGGGGCAAGCAGAGCACAACAACGGGCCGAGAAGAGAGGGGAAGCTTGGCAAGTCGCGGGAACAGGGAAGTCGCGGCGAGCAGCGGGTAGAGAGAGGCCGCGCGGACAGAGACGGAGGCCGCGACGAGCAGAACAGAGGCCGCAGGCAAGACAGGCTGCGATCAAGCAAAGAGCGCAGGAGCGGGCTGACGAGAGGCCGCGACTAGGAGAGAGGCCGCAGCGGACGGGTAAGAAGGTGGTCCCACGGCGAGAGAAAAAGTTATAAAAGAGAGCGTCCGCAGCAAGAGAGAAGGGAGGGTCCGCAGCGGACAGGAGCAATCCGCAAGAGATTGCGGAGAGGGAGTCCGCGAGCAAAGAGACTCGAGTGGACACAAGAGAGTGGTCAGCGGACAGGAAGGAAACCAAGAGGTTGAGGTCGCCGAGGTCGCGCCGAACAAGAGGAGGCCGCAGCGAAAAAGGGAAGCAGTGGACCCCACAAGACGGCTATAAATAGGGGGCCAGAGGAGGAAGGAGAAGGCGGAAGGAGAGGTGGTTCCACGGAGGGAGAGGCAGCGGACAGGAAAAGGGAGGCCGCAGGAGGTCGCAGGCCGCAGGTCGCAGGCCGCAGGGGGAGTCCGCAGGAATCAGCAACCTGGCTCTGATACCATGTAGAAATGGAGAAAGCCAACCTTGTATATATGTTCACTTAGTGATAGTTACAAGTATACATACCCTTATATAGGAGAAGAAGGAAGGAAAAATCCTAATACATGATGTGGGACTAATACAAGAGAGAGAAATAAATAAGGAACAACATGGGCCCTTAAATGGGCTTTTCTAACAGTTATTTATTCTCCATTTTTATTTATTAGCCTCTATATGAGGCGTTAGATTATTTTGTTCAGCTTATGTTCACTTTCCTTTAGGTCTACTCATTTTCCTTCTTAATCTTTCCACATTATTCCATCTACTATTTTTTTCTTTTGCATCTTTTACCGTCTGTGGCACTTGTTCAGACTATTGAAGTCTATTTTATCCATCTTATCATCAATTGTTGTTATTCAAACAATTCATATATATTATACATCCATTGTAACTTTGATAGATGGACCACAACCCAAACATTGCGGGTCTACTCATGTAACTTTCAAAGCTAGGTGCGGACAATGACTAGGATGATTTGATGTGCCCTTTTTTCATATTTCATGTTATTTCCTTTTTGTGTTATTTCTTATTTGTATAATTTCTAATAAAGACTTTGTAAACTTCAAAATGAGGAGAGTTTGATGAAAGACTAGAACATTGGGAGAGAGAATTCAACTGTGGAGGAGATCGTCGACCCTCTTCCTAGAAGTGTTCAACGATCTCTCCACTTGTGTTATATCTTGTTCTGCATTCGATTAATAAAAAGTCGTAATTTGATCTTTCAAGATACCATAATCTCCATCAATTTGGTCTAACCTACCTCCCCCTCGCAACCGAGTTCCAACCCTAACCGATGCAACATTCGTGCTACCCACACGTCATCTGCTCCACCCACCCGTCATCTATGCCACCCGTGCGTCATACGCTCCACGCCGCATACCCCATCTATTGCGCCAAGTTTACTGCGATCTGTGTGTCCTCCTACTCGTGTTTACTGCATGTCGGTGGTAACCTGCTCTGCCTCTCTTTGTATGGATGTCGACGAATCCTCCAGGCTTTTGCCACTGAAGCCCTTATGATTCAGTTGGAGGACTCACTCATCGATCTCAATCTCTTCATTTTGGATTTTGTTGCCTCCGCCGCGTACCACCATTCCTCTTCACCTACTTCACCGTGTCTTGATCTGCACACTGACATCGCCACTGCATCGTCCGCCATCCTACAGGTCTATAAATCATTCTTCTTTTCAATCATGCAATGCCCAACCACCCCTATGTGACCGATCTCTACCATGTTGACATTCCAGTCTTCAAAGGTTCGAAGGTACCTATACGCTTGGGTGGATTACACACACGAAGCAATTCTTCGAACTCCAAAACACTGTAGAAATTAGAACTCCCCTACGCTACTATCTACATGGACATATTTTCTTTGTATTGGATCCGTTGGGTTTGATAGGCCAATCCTCAAATGACTTGGACGTTCTGTAAGGAGACCCTTATCCGTCGCTACGACGCGGGTTGTCCTACAATATCTTCAAATGCCTTTCGATTGTCCAACAATCCAAGTATTAATTGAAACTACAATTCATTCTTTCGGGCTTATTTGAGGAGAAATATCTTGTATATTTTTTGCATGGCCTGAAGCCGCGTTATTCGCACTTGGTTACACAACCTTAATCTGGTTACACTCCATAGGCTAATAGAGCAGGCCCGCTATGTCGAAGATGAATTTCTTCCGTCCGTAGGCTAGTCCCATTTTCCCCTTCGATCATTACATTTTACCGTCCCCCAACGTCTGTTATCGACACCTCAGTCGTTGGCCAGACACTTCACGATCTGGATTTTTTGCCGATGCCACTGCAACCGCCTCTTCCACCATCACATCCAAGTAACCACCGCCTCAACAGTTGTCCCACTAGAATTTCATGGAGCTCCGCACCAATGAGCAATGTTTCCAATGTCGTTACCTGTAACGATCTAAAGTCGTTACGAGATCTCCGGAGGGATCGCTGGCGTTAGAATGATAGGAATATGGAATGGCAATGGAAAGAAAATGGCCAGAGACGAGAGAGAGGATGAATGGCCGGGAGAGGCCAAAGATAAGAGAGATGAGGGGGGGTGGGGGTGGTGGTGGTGGTTGGGAAGAGAACAGGACAACTAAACTTTATTATTATCATTCCATCCTATTGCAACACTTTGGCTCTATTTATAGCCTACCAACATCCTTGTTACACAATATACAATTACCCATGTACCCCTACATATCCCATTACGCTCCTACCCATCCCATAAAAACGACGACCTCGTCGTTTGGTCATCCAAAAAATACACATCAAATCCACCGGGATCAAATACACGAATCATCCAAGAAATCGCTATGGAGATGACGAACTTGAGACCAGATATTTCTGCTAGGGCCACCATCAACATTGAGTCCACTTCATGATTCTTGAAACAAGTTTCATCGCCAAGGACTACGTAGCCATCTTTGATCTCATCATTGCTTAAATTTTCATTTGAAGCGGTCATAGCGAGGTCTTCTAGGAATGAACCATATGCCGAAGATTTATGTCATAGCTATCCAATTTGGTGAAAACATCAATAATAATAAAGGAATCTCTCATGACGGTGTTGATGTCATTTCAGCGTTCTTCCTCATCTGTGAGTGCTTGTTCCTCTTCCAATTTGCCGGAATCATAAAAAAGAACCGGTGTCAATGACAATTCCTCCGGTGGTGGCGAAACCAATGATGGAAGTATTTCTTCATTGACATGGATTAACGGAGCCCGAACACAACTTGTTTCTTCAAGTGTCCCGCAAGAGTCATACTCCTTGGACTTGGCTTCATGGCTATCAAGACTAATAGGTGATGGGGGCACTTCTATCCCGAATCGGTTCTGAATAGTGACCTTGAAATGATGCCAATCATGGCACATGCCATCCCACAAAAATTCTAGGCACCACTTTGACGCTGGCTTGTCCAAATAAAATGAGGCCATGAAAACATAATCAAGGGGATTGACGTTCTTATACTCGAGGAACATTTCAAACTTAGAAATCCAAACGGTAGGATCGCTCGACGCAAATCTTGGGCACATAACTTTGGCGGACGAAGTATTATTCGAGCCCGAAGTGGATATGTAACCAAAATGGCTGGCTTGAGCGGAATCCATATCACTGGTGGTTCTTCCCGGAATTGTTGGGAGAATTAAATTGGTGTAGAAGCGGCCTTCGCGCTCGCTGAAGGCGTTGTGGTCAGAGTCCATGTTGCAGGAGGCAAGCGGCTTGTTGTTGCTTCGTCCGGAGATCCGAACAGTTCTGTCTCGCGGCTGGAGTTGACAGACCGTGGAAGATCTGACGTCTACATTGACAAGTCGTGAACAATCCAAACAGTGTTGTCCGGCAGTAGGAATGAACGCCTGATTGAATGATTGTAACTCCCCACGCAAATCCGTGAAGTATGGATTCCTGTAAGTGACATGGAGGAGATCCAGATCTTGAATGGACATTTGGCTGGCATGATTGGAAGTAATGACATCGCTCAGTTCGTGGTTCGTGATGTATCCAGGGAGCTGCATCTCCTTGCAGGACGATGATGAAGAACAAGCAACGTGCTTCGAATTGGAGATTGGCGTTGAAGCTTCGAACTGTGACAGATGTTGTAAAAGAGGCTTGGTGTACAACCCCATATTCGCGAATAGTGGGCCCCTTAGTTGGAGTGTGAAAGCGGCAGGTTGGTAGGCACCCGCCCGGGCCATTTGGGTGTGGAGGTGGGATCAGCAGGCCCTCCCCCTGCCCCTTTTTTCCCTCAGGCCGGCGAGACCGGCCCCGAGCCCGGCGGGTAGGCCGGGCGAGACCGGCCCCAGGCCGGGTCTCGCCCCGCCCCGCGGGCAGCCGGGCGAGACCAGCCCTAGGCCGGGTCTCGCCCAGCCCGACGGGTAGGCCGGGCGAGACCGGCCCCAGGCCGGGCCTCGCCCAGCCCCCGCGGGCAGCCGGGCGAGACCGGCCCCAGGCCGGGTCTCGCCCAGCCCGGCGAGTAGGCCGGGCGAGACCGGCCCCAGGCCGGGTCTCACCCAGCCTCGCGGGCAGCCGGGCGAGTCCGGCCCTAGGCCGGGTCTCGCCAGCCCGGCGGGTAGGCCGGGCGAGACCGGCCCCAGGCCGGGTCTCGCCCAGCCCCGCGGGCAGCCGGGCGAGTCCGGCCCCAGGCCGGGTCTCGCCCCGTCCCGCAGGGTGGGTCCCCTTTTAGCTTTGGGTGACGCGTTTTTCCTTCTCTACCCTCCGGCGTGGCGGTTTCCTATTGGCCCGAGGCCTTTTGGCCGTGGGGGTATTTTGGTCATTTGTGGCCCATGAGATTTGGAAAACTATAAATAGACCCCCTTGGGTGCCTTGGAGAGGATCCTTTTTCTTAGCTTCCTCCTCCCTTAGCTCCTTCTTGGTAGAGTAGAGAGAGCTCTCCAAGGCGCCCAGCCTAGCCCTTTGGTAAGGGAGGGGAAGAGCTCTGGTAGCCTTCCGGGTGTGAGGTGGGACCTCCGTGCTAGAGCCGAGGGTCTGTTCATAGTCTCCTAAGTCTCCGGTCTGTGACGTTCTCTCGAGTGTAGTAGGTGTGAGGTCACCCCTTTCAGGGACCCCGAACTCCACAGAGGTCAATTTTGGCTTCAACACTTGGTATGCGCCCGACAGGGGAAGGTAACTCCAACGACGAAGTGACGGAGGCGGCTAAGTGGCAGAAGCGGCAATGCGGCGGAGACAGTGTAGTGGCGGAGGTGGCGTAGTGGCTAAGGCGGCAAAGTCGTGAAGGTGAACTGGAGAATTTTCTGATCGAATAAACAGAGAGGGTGCTGCTTGGAGAAAATGGGACGACGGAGAATAAGAAACAGAGGTTTGCATTCAAGAAGAAAATTTTGATCAGGGGAAAATTCAGATCGAAGCAACGAGTGGGCTCTGCTTCAGGAAAATGTGAGGAAGGAGAACCTCAACCATTTTCAACGCCCTTGATCAATGAAACAGATAGAAATATATGGCGATTGTTATATTTTATTTGAAACTATTGTTACAGGATCTCTTCTTATCGAAGAACAAATTATTGTCTATTTTCTGACAGTGGAAGGAGAATCACAACGAGAAAAAAACGGAGGTTTGCATTCAAGAACTGTGAATCGGGAAAGAGAACTTCTCAATGGCAGATCGGGAAGATCTGCTTTAATCCGCTGATGTTGGGTTCGCCGGAGATGCCGTTCTTGGTATCAAGATCTGCTTTAAGCCGCTTTAATCCACTGCAGTTGGATTCGCCGGAGGCGCTGTTCTTAATCCGTTTTAATGGATTTTAAATCAAGCAGCTTGGAATCACTGCCAGAGACAAATGGACTTGAAGATACAAGCATGAGGTTGCTGGGAGAAAGTTCTCGTGACTGCAATATTGACAGCTGCGACTAAAGAATTTGCTGCAACACGAACCGTGGTTCATATTTTGATGCCCAAGAACTCGCAGGAACTTCAAGAACGGTGATTCGGGAGTTTAACTCTCAACGAGAGCACCATTTGTAACTATCTAAAGTTGTTATGAGTTCCCCGACGTTAAATGATAGGAATAGGGAATGACCAAGGAGAGGAAGCGGCCGGAGACGAGAGAGAGGATGAATGGCCGGAAGAGGTCAGAGATAAGAGAGATGAAAGGGTGGTGGTGGCCGGAAGACGTCCACAATTTTGTAGCTGAATCTCGAAGCAGCACACCATGAAATTCTGCAGTTGCATCTAAGGTATCAAATTATTATTACGATTGAAAGTGGTAGAGCCACAGCTTCATGTATCATGAAGTGATGCACTGTCTTAGGGTCCGTTTGGTTAGGCGGGCACAGACGGGGCAGGCGCAGACGCCGCCAGAGATAGCCGTCGGAGGGAGGAGCTGAGGTTCGGAATGGAGCGGCGTTTCCATTCCGCAGAGGGCTGGCTCCCGAGCAGACGCCGTTGTTTGGCACCGGCGGGCGTTTGTTTTCTCGCCTTGCGGCGGCGTCTGCTCCCGCACCGCGGAATGGCAAAACAAACGGACCATTAAACTATTCACCACAGCAAATTGTCCAGTTGCAAAAATAGGCGTCATTTGTGTTATATACCATAGTTTTGAGATGGTTTGTGACACCAAACTTTTAATCACAACACTTCAAGTGAATCTAAAACCAACAATGCATATAATTATATATTATTTTAAATAAATAAAAATAAATAAAATAAAATATTCTAAACTAAAATAATACAATATAACATAAAATTAAAAGTAAAAAAATAAAATAAAATAAAATAAATAAATAAAATTAGAAAAGATTAAATTGTGAGAGAGAAAAAACTAAAAAACTAAAAATATCTTCGTATATGAGGAAAGTGTGCAGTGTCTGTAGGTACTATCGCCACCAATCACTGCGCATGAGAAACTTCTGCAATACTCGAAGTACCACCGCCTTCAGACCGATGTTTCGCATGGGTGACCGACCACATGCCATTTTGGCTGCTAGATGCTAAGGAGATGTTATAACATCTTTTTAATGCTTAGGGTTTATAGTTTGATGAATTAGGTTGTTTTTGCTTAGCTTACCTTTACAGTGGGTATACACATTCTCTGATCCGTGATTAACTTTATATATGTCTCAATATTTAATGTGATGAAAGCTGAAAACTGATATTGGCTAAAGAAATCTTTTTCTCATACTCTAGTTATTAGATATTATGTTTTTTTTTCTGACGAGCTTCTCATTTGGTGCATTAAACGTTCCGGTGATTCATTTCTCAATCAGCATGTGTTGTTATATAGAGAATTCCTCTCATTCCAGATTTTGTTTCCCAATGTCAGTGTGCAATTCTCATGCTTCGGTGGTTAAGAAGGCAATTAAAGAGTACCATTCGGTAATTCTTATTATCTGCTTCCAATTCTTGCCTGATTCCTGCTTACATGATAGATTCTTTTAGTGTTTTATGCCTTCGATAAGATCTTTAATTTAGTAAAGCATGCCTTGTTGTGGCTGAACACAGGCAGTGGATGGACGCCTTTTACTAAAACTACCTTTCACGACTATATTCGAATATCTACAGGTTGGTGAGAGTAGCATTTATTAAAAATTTGATGGTTTATGCATATGAATGGGATAGCAGTAGATGCAACGGTGATTTTGGTTTATATAAGTAGACTGGATAGTATAACAATTGAAGTAAATACCCATGTTAAAGGCTCACTACTCTAGGCCCATGTAGCTTTTACTCTCCTCCTCCTTTAGTTTAGTCCCACACGTCTTGTAATATATTAAGACTCTCCTATTGTGTGTATATAGAGAGGTATTGTATCTATTTGGTTAGATTTGAAATACATAAAAGATGTTTCTTATTCTCAACTTGGTATCAGAGCTAGAATTTTTTCCGCCGCTCTATTTTTTTCTTTCCCGACTTGCTGCACATCGTGTGATTTTCCTGCAGTGGAATGCGAGCTCCCTGCGCATTGTACTAGCCATCCTTGTCGCTGCGATACCCTGCAATATCATTGTGATCTCCTTCTGCAAGTCTGTTGCACGAACTCGCTGAGAATTTCTAATTCGCCGAGAACATTCTTACTCCCATTCGCTACCAGTCGTACTTCGCTCCTCCGCGAGCTCATTCTAGCTCCCAATCGCTCCCAGTTGTGTCACTTCGCTGCGAGAATGTTCCTGCTCCCAGTCACGAGCTATCCCTTTTGTTGCGATCTCCCAGTCGCTGCCTATCCTGCGTCGCTCCTTTGCGAGTTCGTGCCTAGAACTTTCTTACTCGCCAGGACCTACTGCGAATTTTCTTACTCACGAGCTATCCCTGACGCTGCGATCTTCCTTCCTGAACTTTTTGGTCTATTGCATAAGCTCTTCTTCAGCTTTCATGCGCTTGAGTGAGTTCCTACCTAGTTTCCTTGATTTGATAATGTTTGCGAGCTTCAGTCGCGACCCGCGACCTGGTTCCTGCGAGCTTCAGCTATGACTAGTGCGATCTGGTTTCCCGCGATCTCCTTTTTTGCGATTCTGTCACGTCACACCCACAATTTCTATTTTTTCGGTTCGCGCCCGACACTTTGTCGTCTTTTTTGCACTTCATATTATGAACGGTTCCTCGAATTCGGGTGTTTAAACAACCCCGAGTGTTTCGGCCTAATCCAACAATGTGTATATATAGACACATGGTTCCTTCAGTTTCTTTCGTATTACTACTGTTGATGCACGAAAACGGACAGGGAGTCGGGCACCACCAGCTAACGGTTCGAACACCGGGGAATAGGGAAGGAAAGGAGGAGATTGTCGACCAATCGGTTACTAGCGGTCGCGGCTAAAGGACCGAAAAAAGGGGGGCCGCTGGCAGCGGCAACAGCAAAGTTCGCCCGCCGCGGCTTAAATGCCACTCTTGCGGCGGGCTTTCCTTTACTTAAAATGAGAAACAGTTACACGAAAGGGAAAAGAGGAAGCCGGCCGGACTACAAGACGCAAAACACTAGACTTGAGACCGCAGCTCTTAACAGGCGAGCTCCTGGATCCCAGTCAGCGTGTCTTGGGGAGTGCACCCTCCTCCTATTTATAGGCTCGGGGGCCTGCCCAAATGGGCAGGGCTAAAGTTACCGGCTGCCCGGGGTACAGGAGAATCGGGCAGAGGTGAGGGGAAGCAAAAGAGAGAGAAAAAAGAAAGGAGGGAAGCCGCGCGGCCTGGCGGATTCCTCCTGGCGAGCTGACGGCCTGGTCCTGGAGCCTTGTCGCTGAGCAGGGTCGGCGTTGGCAGCGGCCTGACATGGAGACCGCCCGGCTTGGGAGGCTTGGCGGCTTGAATGGGCAGGCCGCCCGGTCTGGAAAGCTGCGCGGACAGGTCGCGGATTCCGGGCTTATCAACTACCATGTTGTTTGATGATACAAATTACCTGGAATGGTCACAAAGAACACTGCATGCCATCCAGAGCCATCAATTGTACGAATATATTGTTGGAACTATCATTGAGCCTTCTTCTACCGATCCTACTTGGTGAAAGCGGGCAAAAAATTCTCTTGTGACCTCATGGTTGCTTCACTTCATGTCCTATTTGGTTTATTAGAGGTACATGCTTCTAAACTTAGCTCTTGAGATTTGGATCGGGACACGTGAAATCTACTCTCATATTGACAACTCAGTCCCTTGCCGTATCCTGGAACTCAAACAATGCTCCTCCAACGTTTTCGTCCACTTCTTTGAGTTCAAACGCCTTTATCAAGAGTCAGATTACTTGGAAAACTTTACAACTGCATGCAACACTGATGCCAATGAACAAATGATCAAAGAGAATCATTACCGACTTCATGTTTTTTTTGAATGGAGCTTAACATGAACTCCTATTTTGTACGTACCCATGTTTTGAACCGTCAGTCTCATCTCTCTCTTTGAGAAGCATTCAACATGGTTGTAGAAGATGAGGATCGCTGACGAGCCCTTTCCTTTAATAGGTGCATGCTTGTTGTACTCTAGCAAGCATTTGTCGAGGACGGCCAACCCCTGAATCACCTTTTCGCTTGTGTGACTACTGTGGAAAGTTGGGTCACACCCACGATTTTTTGTTTCCGACTTCTCTGAAGGACATAAAGATAGTGTCTACCACATCCCCTCCGATGGATTCTCCAATGAGGAGTGTGATGGTTTGAAGCATCTCCTGTGCACTCAAAGTGACAGCTCTACTGTTGCATAAACAACCTCCAGTACACTGAGCACAAACTTTGCCTCTGCTTCTTCATCTAACTGCATTATTGACTCTGGTGCGACAAATCACACGATGGGAACATCCTAAATTTTTTACCTCATATACTCCATTCTCTAGTCGAGATAAAGTGATCACCGCAAATGGGTCTTGCTCCATTGCGGGCAAAAGGACAATTTTATTCTCCTTTGCTCTTCCTCTCACCTTTATTTTACATATTCCATTATTTTCTCGAAACTTGCTCTCCATTAGTGTTCTAACTATCTCAAATTACTCCATAACATTTCCTCATGTTTTTTTTCAGGATCTAGCAGGGAAGTGGCGTATTGGCAGTAGTAGGAACTGTGGAGGATTGTATGTTTTGGTTCCACAAGTTCCCCAAACCCTCTCAAGTGCTCCTACTCCTTATTTGGATGTTCAACGTTGGCATCAATGTCTCAGACACCACTCTTATTTATTTTCTCAAAAATGTTTCCTATGTTTTCTAAGCTGTGGAAAACTATTTTTTGTGATGCTTGTAACTTATCTAAATATGTTTGGTATAGTCCAATTAATATTTCATCTCCAACCATACCGCCCTTTGATATTATTCATATTGGTGTTTGAGAACCTTCATCCATTCTCCCTTTATCTGATCATCGTTCTTTTGTTACTTTTGCTGATTGTTTTTGTTTTTCTACGTAGAGGTACTTGTTAAAAAAGAAAAGTGTTGTTTTTAATTGTTTTAAAACTTCCCATCAAATGGTTATTATCTAATTTGGGGAATAGTCAGGTTCTTTGTAGTGACATTGGAGGCGAATATGAAGATCACAGTATTTTTGGATCATATCTCACTGATAATAGGATATTTCATCAAACTACATATATATGTTTATTCAAAATGGTGTTGCTTGGCGCAAGAACTGACATCTCTTGGATGTTACCCACTGCTAACTTAGTACGATGCATTTACCTAAATCCTATTGGGGTGAAGCTGCTGTCACTACTGCGTACTTATATAATCAACTTTCCTCTAGCACCCTACAATTTGACTTGCATATCTATCATTTATCCACTAAGTGTGTTATGCATACCTCTCATCTCCGACCTTGAGTCTTTAGGTATGTTTGCTTTGTTCACATTCATCTCCCTCATCGTGATAAGCTCGCGACACGCTCTCAAAAATGTTTCTTTGTCGGGTATTCCTCAACTACAAAAAGATATCAATGCTATCATCTTTCCCCTCACCGTTTTTTGTACCATGGATGTTAAATTTCGTGAAGGAGAACATTTCTTTAGCTCTTCTTTGGGGGAGATGGAAAATGGTGTTGAAGCTCTTTTCGTTCCCTCTCTTGTTATCACTCCTGATTTCCCTTTGTTGTTTCCTGTTAGAGAAAGTCATGTAAAATAAGCCCAATACTTTGGCTCATGTTGTGGCCCACTTATTCACTTGTATTAATCCTGTATCTCTAGATTGAGATTCTTCTTCTCTCTCTTCCTATAAATATGTAGGATCTCAAGTTGTAAAGAATAATTTTTGGAGTAATAAAAAATTCTCTTTATTTCTTCTCTGTTTTCTACATGGTAACAGAGATAGGTTTCCGCACGTGCTTAATCGTGTTTGTTTCTTTCTTCTTTGGCTATCCGCAACCCCGGGTGGTTAGCAGTCGGCGTCTACCCGCACCCTTCCTGCGGATAGAGTTTTCCTAATCGCAGATCCCGTCCCCGTGTTGTTCTCCCCTCATTTCTCTTCCTCTCCTTTTATAGTCTTTCTTGACTGGGCCCCACCTCTACGCGCTTCTCTCCTTTGGCCACTATCTATGTTATCAAAGGCGCAAGACGCACCGAGGCACAAAGGGGCCCTGGAGCCTAGGCGCAGGCACGCGCCTGAGGCACGCAAGGCGCAAAAATGGAGGGAAAAAGAAATTGAGCGAATTGGACGCCCAATTTGCTGAAATTGGGCGAATTGGGCGCCCAATTCGCACGTGTTCTTCCTATTTTAAAGTACAAATAACGGAAGAAAAGAGATATTGGATAATAATATCTGCATCATAGATGATTTGATGAATGAAACTGAAATAGAAAAACAGCTAGATACCATAAAAAAGCAGCAAAACATCAAAGTTGTACAAGTATGAAGCGTAGAAGCATGAAGTGCAGTACCTTAATAATGACCAACCAAATGTGTAAATGATCTTCCTTGATTATCTGATTGATCAATATAGTGCAATGAAGTTGTAGACTTTCCTCTTCTTCATTAGATACAACATCTCTACAATTAAAAAACATGCTCTGAAACATAACAAGCATGCTCAAAAAAAATAAATAGACAGAACCAACAAATTTATAACCTGCTTTTATATATATATACACATACATATATATATTACGAATATATACAAACATTATAGCTTTGCTCTAACAAGTTTATAAGCTCAAATTATTCTAAGTACTTCCACTGCTCCACATAATCTAATCTAACAACGAAGTTCAATAACATAAATAAAATTTGAATCAAATAAGTAACATCAAATAATCCGGTCAGAAGATCAAAGTGACAATCAAATAACAACATCAAATGGTTCGGTCAGAAGATCGAGAGGTACCAATTGAAAATCAGTCCTGAAAAATATTATTATTTGTGTAATAAAAAAACATCTATTAATGTATAATTTAAATAAAAAAATTAAAGTATTCTGAAATTTAAATAATTTATTACTCACCTAACTACTCATCCTCCTAAAAGACTATGTCTTCATCATCTTCTCTACTATCGTTATAATCTTCTTCTTCTTTGTTGTATTCAACTTTCTCTTCATCGACATCATCATCATTTCTAAGGACTAATGGAGTATTAGCCTCTCTAATGATTAATGGAGTAGGAGCTTTCATTTTAGATATGCTCCTTTTCTCAAGTGTTTTTGTAGAAATCACATTTTTTCTTTTCAATAACCATGTGCGATAAATTTTTTCTTCAACTCCAGTGGCACGAACAACTGTGCCCCAAGTTAATAACTCATCATTAAAGACCAAGTCCTCCCGCTTAGCCTCAGCCTCAGCGTCATTATCTTCTTCCATTCTTCCCATCAACCATTCATTGCTATCATCAATTATTGGACCTTGGTGATAATTTAAATGTAGTTTTTCAAAAGAAAATTCACCTTGTCAAAAGAGGGTATCTAGTGGTAATGATGTTTAGGATTTAGGCTCAAAAATTTCAAACTATAATTCAAACGTGCCCTAAATCATTTCCTAAATAAAAGAGTCAAAATCATATTGTAGGGAAAGTTCCAAACCTTGTATATATTTATTGAATACCGAAAAACAAGTATGAGTACAAATATATATGATAGAAGAGAGTAAGATCTAGCCATACAAACAATGTGAGACTAAACACTAACTCCTACATGAGTTAATACATCATTTTTTCTAGTATTTTCTAACACTCCACTGCAAGCTGGAGCGTACAAATCGTAGGCACCAAGCTTGGACAAGAACTGATAGTAGAGGCGCCGAGGTAAGGCCTTGGTGAGGATATCCGTAATTTGTTGAGCAGCAGGAACATGTGTTAAACTATATCTTCTTTAACTGAACCTTCTCCCAAATGAAGTGACAGTCAACTTCAATATGTTTTGTCCATTTATGGAAGACCAGATTCTTGACAATATGTATAGCAGCTTGACTGTCGCATAATAAAGTTGCGGGTGAGGAGAGCTTGACTCCTAGATCATCAAGGAGACCTTCAAGCCACGTGAGCTCAGACACAACAGTTACCATAGATCGATACTCAGCCTCAGCAGATGAGCGAGCAACCACAGACTGTTTCTTGCTGCGCTATGTAATAAGATGTCCTCCAAAGTAAGTGCAGTATCCACTTGTGGACCGACGGTCATCCAAAGAGGCAGCATAATCAGCATCAGAATAAGCAATCAGAGATAATGGAGACGAAGAGGGCTTGTATACAAGCCCTTGTCCAAGAGCAGTTTTCAAGTAACGGAGAATACGTTCGACAGTCTGAAGATGAAAGATACGTGGCTCATGCATGAATCGACTGACAATTCCAACAACAAATGATATATCAGGTCTAGTAATAGTGAGGTATATCAGCTTTTCCACGAGGCAATGATAATACTCTGGATTCAGAAGGAGCAAATCAGAATTCGAGGCATGAGCATAAAGTTTGTGATTGATATCCATGAGAGTGTCAGCAGGCTTGCATCCAGAATAACCTGCATCATGAAGTAGGTCAAGACAGTACTTTCCCTGAGATAGCACCAGCCTATCAGGTATCCGAGCTACTTCGAGACCAAGAAAATATCGAAGGCTTCCCAAGTCCTTTATTTGAAACACAGTTGCTAGATGCTGCTTGATCATCTGTATTACTGAAAAATCATCTCATCTCATGTAATCAGAATATCATCCACATAAACCAAAAGAATTTCTGTACCCGTTAGACGATGACGAGTAAACAAAGAGAAGTCGGCCGAACTCCGAGTGAACCCAACAACACTAACGGTCTTGCTAAATTTGTCAAACCATGCTCGAGGAGACTGTTTGAGATCATAGAGAGATTTCTTCAGACAACAGATAAGAGACTCCCCCGTGGTCTCAAACTCGGGAGGTTGCTGCATATAAACAGTCTCCTGTAAATCGCCATTAAGAAAGACATTTTTGACATCCAGTTGGTGTAAGGGCCAGTGACGGTGAACAACGAGGGATATCAACACACGAACAATATTGAGTTTAGCGACTGTAGAAAAAGTTTCATCATAATCCAAGACTTGTTGAGTGAAGTCGCGAGCTACAAGACGAGCTTTCAAACGGTGAATCGTCCCATCAGGACCCTGTTTGACGACAAACACCCACTTACATCCCACACAAGATTGTCCAGGAGGAAGTGGGACCGAATCCCAAGTGTGGTTTGCCCAAAAAGCAGTCATTTCCTCGTCCATAGCCGCCCGCCACACGGGATGCTGGAGAGCCTCCTGTACAAAATTAGGAGTGGAGATAGAGGATAAAGAAAGAGGACTTTGTTGGAGTTCTGGAGAGAGGCGGTGTATAGAGACGTAGTTGGCCAGCGAGTGGGCAGTGGAAGCTGTTGTCGGATCCGCAGGCTGCAAAACATCATTAGAGCAGAGCAACTCCCGTAGGGCAGTAAACATAGAAGGACGTCGAGCGTACACACGAATGACAGGTGGTGTAGGTGATTTAGGTGAGATTGGTGTGGGAAGAAGAGGAGGAAGGTTTGAATGAATAGGGATAACATGCCGCAAAAGAGGTGGGGGAAGAGGAGAATCAGCTGGTTGAGAGTAATATGGCTGATCTTCGAGGAAGATGACATCAACAGAAGTAACCACCTTACGATTCTTGGGGAAAAACAAACGTAGCTCTTCTGAGTCCGAGAATAACCCACAAATATATATTTAGTGGCATGAGGAGCAAGTTTGTCACTGGACAAGCCAAGATGATGAACAAAGCACACACAACCAAACATGCGAGAGGTGATGAAGAAAGGAGGTTTGGAGGGAAACAGAAGATTGAAGGGAACAACAAAATTGAGAATGGAGGAAGACATACAGTTAATAAGTGTGCATGTGGTAGAGACCACAAAATTCCAATACTGTTTGGAAACATTCATTTGAATCACAAGAGAGCGGGTGACCTCAAACAGGTGTCGATTCATGCGTTCAACAACGCCATTTTGTTGGGGGGTATAGACACAAGAGGTTTGATGAATGATCCCAAACTCAGCACAGAGGTGAGCGAAGGCATGACTCGTGTATTCACGAGCATTATCAGTGCAGAGAGTTTTAATTGTAGTGGAGAACTGCTTGCGAGTTTCAATGAAAAAAGTACGGAATACACCGGGCAATTCAGAGCAGTCATGAAGGAGATACAACCAGGTCACCCGAGAGTAGTCATCTACAAATGTGACAAACTAACGATATCCAAAAACACTCGCAATTTTGTAGGGTCCCCAAATATCGGAGTGTACTAGATCAAAGGGAGGACTCCGAGTACGATGTGGTGAGAACGTAGACCGATGATGTTTCCCATAGATACAAGACTCACGTGAATTCTTGGAGGGACACTTCGGAGAGAGATTTTCTAAGGATGTTTAGAGGAGCGTGACCCAGACGTCGATGCCAATCAACAGAGCTAATAGAGGACAACACCGTTGGGGGAGAGGGGTCAAGGATATAGAGACCATTCGACAGATGCCCTTTTACAAGGATAGTTTGCGTCTTGCGATCCTGCACAACACACAAGTAAGAAGAAAAATGACATCACAATCGAGGTCAGTAGTGAGTCGAACAACAGAGAGAAGGTTGAAAGAAGAACCCAGAACATGAAGGGCAGAACAAAGAGTAATAGAGGGAGTGAGGTGAATATCTGCCGCGCCAGAAATGGGAATTGTGTCCCTACTAGCAACAGTAATGAACTTGGGATGCACGAAGTTCAAATATTATGGTGGTTTTCGTGAGGTAATGTGATGAGAGGCCCCAGAGTCCAAAATCCAGGATGAGCTGTGAGCAAGGTAGGAGGTACCACCATCGGAAAAAGACACCACGGAGCCCGGAGGATTGCTGATCATCGTGCAAGGAAAAGACCGCAGCGGTCACGATGATAACGCACCAGCGACAAGAGACAGCTACGACCAGCGCGGTAAGAAAAGAGCCCGCAACGGATAGAAACACGCCGCAACGGTTTTAAAAAAATGATTAGGTAGTGCGGTTAGAAGAAGACCGCAACACGAAGAGCGGCGTGAACGAGAAGCACCGGGCGGTTAGAGGCAGACCGCAACATGAGCACAAGCCGACGAACAAGTACTTGACCGGGCGGATAAAGGCAGACCGCAACCAACAACCCAAAGCGGGTAGAGAAGAGAGGCCACCTGGAGAGAGAAAAGGAGAAGCCGCACGGTCTCGGTGTCAACACACCAGCGACAAGGAGGATATCACGACCAAAAAAACGATACCCGCAGCAGAGAGGAGAAGCCGCCTTCGAGGTGATAAGTCGCAGCGACTAAGCAGAGAACAAGCTGGTCGATTAGGCCGCACGTTCATGGTGAGCACATCAGTGGCAAGGGAAGATGCCGCGACCTAGATACGGAGCTCGCCGGGATGAGGGAAGCCGCAACGACTAAGAGAACAAATAGTGACGCGAAGAGAAGACGCGACGACTAAAGACGGGTCGCGGCGAGCAGGGAGCAGAGCAGCGAGAAGGCCAAAACTCGGCGGGTAGACAAGGAGACCGCAGCGAGTAGCAACTAAGAGAGGTCGCGGCGAGAAGGATGGAGAGCAGCGAGAAGGGAAGCTCTCGGCGGGTAGACAGGGAGACCGCACCAAGTAGAGGGAAGCGGTTAGCCGGGATGAAACCACGCGGACAGAGGAAACAAGGGAGGGAAGACCCCACCTGTTAGAAAGATTATAAAAGGGGGAAGAAGGAGAAGAAAGAGTTTAAGCCACGAGAGAGAGAGAGAGAGAGAGAGAGAGAGAGAGAGCAGAGAGCAGAGAGCAGAGAGAGCAGAGCAGAGAGAGAGCAGAGAGAGAGCAGAGAGAGAGAGAGAGAGCAGAGAGAGAGAGCAGAGAGAGAGAGAGAGAGAGAGAGAGAGAGAGAGAGAGAGAGAGGTAAGAAGTACCGTAACCGCACGGGAAGCCGCGGTTAACAGATGATGCATCCTTCGTCGCATCGTAGTTCTTTTTTCATTTCACGTACTCGTTTTCATTTAACGTACTCGTTTTCATTTCATGTACTCGTTCTCATTCATGTACTTGTCTTGACTCATCGCTTTGACCGCCCGATAAGATCCTGAATAAATAGGTCCGATAATTTTGAATAGTTAGGATGTAAGTGGCAAGCTTACCATAATTATGAATGCATAAGGTTGCTAATTCAAAATCAAATTATTTCCAAGTAAGAGAAATTAACCAGTAAAGATATTTGAGAAATATATATGTATATGGAATTATCAAGGGTAGATTTTGTTCTCCCGTGAGTTTTTAGGAATCAATAAAATATGTAAAGTTTGGCTCCTTGCTAAAAGATCACCTTGAGAATTGGAAACAAATAAAAATAAAATTGTTTGGCTCATTAAAAGGGCCACCTATGAGAAGGAAACGTGGGTGGAAGAATTACAAGGAAACAATTTCAAAATCGTTTCTTCTGTTAACCAACAGGATCTCCCGTGAAAGAAGTCGTCCGTCCAGCGATCCTAGTTGCCGTCGTCTGCATCCAGGAGAGAGGTCGTCCGGCGGTGCCTGCCATTCGACGCAAGTATTCGTGGCCGACCGCTTCCCCGTCTTCCACGATCGGCGTGCCGTAAAACCCCCACCCGACGCCGCCAAGCTCCACCGTTCGCGTTCTAGGTCGTCGTCGACGTCAACACCTCTTACGACGACCTGGTTTCCGGCTTGTACCGTTGACCATGGGCTCTTATTCCGGTGGCTGGCCTGGCTGTTCATGACACCCCCCAGCTAGGATTGTCGTCGACTTCAACATCCCCTCTGACAATTCGTTCGTCCGACAAATCTAGTAGGAGAAGCAGCTTCTCCATCCAGGCGCATGATTGAAAAGGGGCCACTTCCCCGCAATAGAACTGGATATGCTTGGGTAAACTCCTCCCTTTTCTCGTGCTCCGTTTATTAGCTTAATCGTATGCAAATCATCTAATTAGTAAAGCTTGCCTCGAACGCTCAATTTATTTTAATTGTCGTTATTTCATAAATTATTGCCTGTGATTTATGCTTGTGGATTTACTAGTCTCGCGACGATTCAACTCATTAAATAGTCGAAGAGTTTTCTTCCAAATAACAATTAACGACTTTCTCGAAATTCGGACGTTGAGAGTGATTTCACGTGCAAAACTTCGATTTTGGGCCGCTCGGCCTCTCTTCAAAATTTAAAACTCAACATCGATTTTCAAATCTAATTTTCTATTTTTAAACTAGTAAAATATTTGATTAAAAATATTTATTCTTGAGAACCCTAAATCGAGTTTACATCAACAAAAAAAACTAACCACCTGGAAACGGTTAGAAAGGGATCCGACCGCAAGACACTGCGGCTAGACCGGAGAACAAGCCGCCCAGTAAGCAGGCGGAGCAGGCGGTTAGAAAAAAACAGGCCGGACCATATCCCTCTGATACCATGTAGAGAAAGTTCCAAACCTTGTATATACTTCTTGAATACCGAAAAACAAGTATGAGTACAAATATATAGGAGAGAAGAAAGTAAGATCTAGCTATACAAACTATGTGAGACTAAACACTAACTCCTACATGAGTTAATACATCATTTTTCCTAGTATTTTCTAACACATATAATGCTTTTTTAGAGTGTATAAACTAACCTCTAGTAATTGTGAGATTCATGCATTAATGTCGTATGTATAAGCTTTCTTTAGACATCTAAAGCATGTGTACTACAACAATTGCAAGCTCATACTTAAAAAGATCTTAATAGTTAGCAAAATTTTCATCAGATATTTATTTACTTACTAAGTTCAATTCAGATTTCTATAGATCTATCTAGTAGTGAAATTAATTCAGATTTTTTTACGATAATAGCTCATACTAAGAAAGCACAGTCAAAAACTATGAATACAACACTTCAATGCTTTAAATTAAAATCATTGCTCAAATACTTTCAAAGGACTTAAGCTAATATGATTCAATGTTATTTTCAAAAATATATGTAGCCTTTAGGAAGAAATTTTCATACATATAATACACCGAACCAGCTTGAAGAAGAGAGGAGAGGGAGTAGAAGAAGAGGAAGCTTACAGTGAAGGTATAAGGAAGAAAGGATCTGTCAAACCGGCGAGTTTTCAGACGGAAGAGGAGTTGCGACCGACGAGGTTTCGAACGAAAGAGGAGAGGGAAGCAGCGGGCGAGAGCTTCGACGACGCGAGTGAAAAGGAAAAATGACCCAAATGAGCCCTAGACTTCTTATGATGAGACCGCCTGTAATTAAACCAAACCGACTAACTTCAAAAACAAACCGTAAATTCCCAGGCGCGCCTAATGTGCGCCTAGATTGCACGCAAGGCGCGCCTGAGGCACTTCACCCACCTCGGCCGTGCTAAGGCGCCGTGGGGTGCGCCCGGTGCGCCCGACGCCTCAGGCGCGCGCCTTGACAACATATGCCGCTATCTGTGCAGTCTCTGTTTGTGGCCTCTCTTACCGCTGCTTGCCGTCAAGTGACCTGCTTGCCGCTGCGGTCCCCATTGCTTCGCCGCGTATTCCTTTCCGTCTGGCCGCTGCAACTTCTTCTGGTCGCAGGTTGCTCCTCAGGTCGCACTCTTCTCTCAGGCCGTCTTTCCTTCATTGCTTCCTCTTTGCCGCTCCCTAATCCGCTGGTTCACTCGCCTCCTCAACCCGCCGATCTTCCGCCGACCTCAGGTTGCGGCTTGCCCCCCTTTTTCGCCTGTTTCAGGCCGTTGCTGCTGCATGCACGCTACTTCAGGTCGCTGCCGCTGCTCTCCAAATGCGACTTGCCTTGCTTTCCAGTCCGCTGCTTACCAAGCACAACTTTCTTGCTTCAGGTCGTTGTCGCTGCATCCTTGGTGTTTCTGCCATGCTGAGAGTCGCGCGACTTGCTCGCAGTACTCTAGTCGCTTGATCACTACTTCCTGACCGCCGCCAAGGCCCGCCTGCTCGCTTTGCGCGGCTTTGGTCCCAGACCGCCTGCTTGTTTGATCACTGCTTCGTGACTGCCCGCCAAGGCCGCCTGCTCGCTTTGCGCGGCTTTGCTCCGAGACTGCCTGCTCGCTTTGCACGGTTTTCTTCCCTGGTCGCTATTCGATACTGATCGAGTCACCTGCTGGGTTGTTGCTCAGTCCGCCCTATTTGATCCGCCTGTTTGCCTGTTGCCAGCTCGCCAGTTCCTGGAGTTGATTTCATGGATTCGACTGCGGATTCCTCCCTTCCTGCCCGTGCTGCTGCTCCTCTTTAACTTCGTGATGAATTTCAGATCACCACTATCTCTCTCCGTGGGAAATAGAACTTTGTTGAATGTGTTCACTCAGTTCGCCGTGTTCTGCAGACAAAATGTCTTCTTCATCACCTGACAAGGGCTCCTCCCATTGCTCCAACCGAGTAGTGGATCTGTGATGATGGCCGTGTCCAATCATGAATTCTCAGTTCCCTGGATACCGAGCCATATAGGTTGGCCATGTATCATGAGACGACCCATGCTATATAGGGGGATCTTCATTCCCTCTATTCTAGCAAGGACAACCTTCAGCACTTGTTCGACATAATTACCGATCTTTAATCACTTGACCCCGGGGCCACTAGTGACTTGTCTTCCTTTGTTGTTCAGGCTAAAACTCTTGTTGAGCCGTGGATACAATATCAACCTCCCACCATGAATTTGGTCACGCAACGTGCGCAAAAAGAAGCAGTTGGGATTGCCATGATGATGGCCAGTGTTCCACGCCATCTTCATATTGTTCGAGCTCAAATTCTGTCCTCAACCCTTACTCCATCCCTGTCAGACGTTTGCTCGATGCTCCTGAAGGTTACTCCCCACCGGATGCTTCTGCAAATCTAACTCCGGCTCTCCTCCAGCAGCCCGTATCTACTCTTACTCCTTCTACTCGTGGTCCACTGACTCGTGGAGGTCGCCATTCTCGGGGGCAGGGACGTGCTGGCCGAACCCTCTTTAAATGTTCTCACTGCGGCCGGGACGTTCACATTGAGGCCTCCTGCTATCACAAACATGGTCTTCCTTCTCACCTTTCTGCTTCCACTACTACAGCTTCTCCCTCCGCCACCAGTGATGACATTGCTGCTCTGCGTGCTCAACTCCAGCAGTTACAAGGGGGTGGTTAGTCACTCCTCTGGATCCGTGGCGTCGATCTCCAATGAAGGTATATCTTGGCTCTCCCAAAGCTCTCACTGGATTGTGAACTCGGGTGCCACACCTCACATTTCTCGACAGAAACCACCTCAATACTTGAACTCAACCTATCCCAAGTTCATTACAGTGGCCATTGGTGACACCACCCCGATTTTTGGCGTTGCTCATGTGCCTCTTACTCCAACTCTCACGTTATCCTCGGTTTTTCATGTTTCAGGATCTTCCTTTAACCTACTTTTTGTAAGCCGTCTTACTCAAGACCTTGATTGTTGTGTAACTTTCTTACCCTCCTCTTTTGTTGTGCATGATCGACAAATGCAGACTATACTTGGTATGAGGCGGCTGCCCAATGGGTTGTATCTTTTGGATGTCCCACCTAGTGTTCTCTACACCGTCTCTTCTGTTGATTGACATCGTCTTCTTGGGCATGTTCCTCTCCAGATTCTCAAGAAAGCTATTACAAATGTTTCTCTTTATGAGTTGACTTGTGAATTTTGTATCTTTGGCAAACATCGCGTGTCTTGTACTTCTCCCTGTACTCAGAGTGATGCTCCTTTTTTGTTTTGTGCACTCCGATATTTGGGGGCCATATATGATCTCTAGTGTTTATGATTATCGTTATTTTGTAACCTTTATTGATGATTACTTGCGCGTTACCTGGTTGTACTTCGTCATCGTGCCAAACTCCCCTCTATCTTCCGTGCATTTTTTACGGAGACTCGCACTCAGTTTTCTATTTGCTTAAAAGTTATTCGCACCGATAATCCGTGTGAGTATACCAGTCGTACCTTCTCTAATCTGTGCACAAAGTTTGGTATTATCCATCAGACTTCGCGCACGTATGCTCCTCAACAGAATGACGTGGCAGAGCGGAAAAATCGACATCTTCTTGATGTCGCTAGATCTCTCATGTTTCAAATGCAGGTTCCTCCACTATGCTGGAATTTTGTTGTTTCTACTGCCTGTCACCTCATCAATCGCATGCCCTCGTCCATCCTCAATTTCGCGACCCCATTTAATCTTCCATTCCCTTCAAAGGCTCCGTTCTCACTCCCGCCTCGTGTCTTCTGATGTACATGTTATGTTCATAATCTTGGTCCACCTACTAACAAATTTTCTTTTCGTGCTACAAAATTTATGTTCATTGGATACTCTCACACCCAGAAGGGTTATGTCTATTATTCTCCCATCGATGGTAAAATGGTTGTTTTTGCTGATGTCACCTTCCTTGAAGACCAACCCTTTCACTCCTCCCCTACAAATCCTCTTCTTCCTCCTACTCTTCCTCGGCTCACAGTTCCAGTCACATCTCCGCTTCCACCTTTCCTTCCCACACTTACTACCACGCCCGTCCTACCCAAACCACCCTTTCCTGTGTACACTCATCGCCCTCCCAAATCAGATGCCCTACAACTACCCTCTACCGGTGTGATCTCGCAGCCTGTTGATCCGACATCAATATCTATGGCTCATCTCTTGGCAAATTACGTCTCCTTACATCTTCTCTCCCCACCTCTTCTCAAATTTACGCACACTCTCTCTCTCCTCTATTTCTATATCTAATTCTTTACAGGAGGCTCTACAACATCCGGGGTGGCGTGTGGCCATGAATGGGGAAATGACCTCTCTTTGGGCCAATCATATGTGGGATCTTGTTCCTCTTCCTCCGGGACATACTTATGTTGGTTGTAAGTGAGTCTTTACAATCAAACATGCTCCCGATGGGACGGTTGAATGGTTGAAATCCCGGCTCATGGCTCGAGGATTCACTCAACAACAAGGCCTCGACTATGATGAGACGTTCTCACTTGTTGCCAAGTTAAATACCGTTCGGGTCCTGATCTCCTTGGTTGTTCATTGTCAATGGCCCCTACATGCTACATCAGTTGGATATCAAGAATGTTTTTCTCAATGGTGATCTTTTAGAAACAATTTACATGCACCTGAGATCACGGGGGAGTCTCGTGTTTGTCATCTCAAAAAATCTATTTATGGTCTCAAACAATCTCTTCGGGCTTGGTTTAACAAGTTGAGCGAGGTTGTTCGTGACGTTGGATTTACACGGAGCTCTGCTTTCTTCTCTCTTTTACTCGTCAGCGACCAACCGACGCTGTCATTCTCCTAATGTATGTTGATGATATTCTGATTACTGGTACTGATTCTACTGAGATCCAACAAATCAAGCAGCACTTGAACGCTGTTTTTCAGACTAAAGATCTGAGAATTTTTTGATATTTTCTTGGACTTGAGATAGCCAGATGATCTGATGGCCTATTATCTTGACCTTCTTCAGGATGCAGACTATTCATGATGCAAACTTGCTGACCCTCCTATGGATGTCAATCACAAGCTCTGCGCTCATGAAACTGACTCTGATCCTCTACTTACGAATCCAGAGTATTATCGACATCTTGTTGGGAAGCTGATATATGTTACGGTTACAAGACCTGATATCTCGTTTACGGTTGGAGTTGTCAGTAGGTTTATGCATACTCCGTGGACCTCTCATCTCCAGGCTGTCGAGCGCATTCTCAGATACTTGAAGACTGCTCCAGGACAAGAGCTTGTGTACAAACCATCTTCTTCTTTATCTCTGGTCGCATATTCTGATGCTGACTATGCAGGTTCTCTTGATGATCGACGATTCACAACTGGTTTCTGTACGTATTTTGGAGAAAATCTTATTACCTGGCGTAGCTAAAAGCAATCAGTTGTTGCTCGCTCATCGTCTGAAGCTGAGTATCTTGCAATGACGGCTGTTGTGTCAGAACTCACCTGGCTAGAAAGTCTCCTTGGGGATTTGGGTGTCACATTGTCCTCACTAGCTACTCTATTTTGTGACAGTCAAGCTGATATACAGATAGCCAAGAATCCCGTATTTCATGAGCGAACCAAACAGTCAAACACATTGAGGTTGACTGCCACTTCATTTGAGAAAAATGTTCAATTAAAGAAGTTGAAATTAGAGCATGTCTCGGCTACCGGACAAGTTTTAGATATTCTCACTAAGGCCTTATCTCGATCATTGTATCAACAATTTTTATCTAAGCTTGGTGCCTACGATTTGTATGCTTCAGCTTGCGGGGAAGTGTTGGAGAAAGTCATGTAAAATAGGCCCATTACTTTGGCCCATGTTGTGGCCCACTTGTTCACTTGTATTAATCCCTTATCTCCTCTCTCTTCCTATAAACATGTACACTCTCAAGTTGTAAAGAATAATTTTTGGAGTAATAAAAAATTCTCTTGATTTCTCCACCGTTTTCTACAATACCTATTCCAAATCCTCCGCCACCTTCAACCAATCCACATCCTCCTAATCTCATTCCTCCTCTGCGTCAAGTCTATCATTGGAGGACTGTTGATGTTGAGATTGTACAACTCATCTGTCACTCTCAATACTAGCTTGAACATCAAATTCCGATGAAGACCTCCATCTTCCTTTACATCTTAAAAGTGAGACTACCTCAGTACCTGTACACAACATCGTATTGCCAATTAGATCTCATATCATCATCTAACTGCGACACATCAAGGGTTCATTTCCTCCCTTTCCTCAGCTAGTATTCCTAAAAATTGATGGGAAGAAATTGCTATACCCGCATTGAAGATGACAATGTAAGAAGAGATGTTTGCATTGGAAAAGAACAACGCATGAGAACTCTCTTGTTATGAGGCGTGACGACGCCAGTTATCTTAAACTTATGTTGTTTATGTTGTGGTAATTTTTAGTTGTATTTTACCCATATGTAGTAAGCCCAAATGGGGGGCACGTTGGAACCTACTTAAGTGGTCGATTGTGCCTTGTTTTGTTAAGAAGAAAATTAGAACAAATCTCTCTCTCTCTCTCTTATTTCCCTCTTCCTCTCTCTCTAAACCCCACAGGTTTCTTTTCTCGTGTTGCCCTAGCCAACACCGCATCCACGCCGACTTCGCCCGATCCCTCGACATCTCCTTCCGCCACCATAGCTCCTCCGTCGGTGACACGATCCAGGTGCAAGGGGGCATAACAACTTGGTATCAGATACCCTCTCCTCCGCTCGCCCGCACCCACAATCGCGCGACTGTGTCGCACGTTCCGCCGATCCAGCGGGCTTTTCCTCATGCGCACGGGAACACTCCTCCAGTTCATCAGCAACCCACGACCAGCCCAACCCGCTCGCTGGCCCGTCGTCCAGCGTCGCCGACCTCGCTCCGGCCGATTTGGCGGTTGCCGCCCGGTCTTCCAGCCCCGTCCCTACAGCTCCGCGTCTCTTTTCTTCCGCTGGTCTCCTTCCAACACCACCCGCCCACCGTACTGCCCTATCTTCGATGACAGATGCTCCTCCCTCCCTCGCCGAGCTCATGGCTCTTTTACACTCTATGTTTGCGACTCAGAACACCAAGATGGACGCCCTCAATGCCCTACAAGACATGCCGTCTCCTCCGCCTCTGATTACGGCCGACCACCCTTTGGCAAGCCGGGTGGACTCCGCCGCTCCTCCGGGCGTGGACTATCCCTCCTACACACGTACTATTCAGATGGATTTTCCCATCTACAAGGGCCGCGAAGACCCCCTTTCGTGGATTACGCGTTGCGATATTTTATTCGCAAACCACCACACACCAGATGAAGAACGCGTCGGCATCACTTCCTTCCATTTACTCGGCCCCGCACAATTATGGTTCACTCAACTTCTGCGGGAACATCCCACCATTTCCTGGGCAGATTTCAGCACGGCCTGCACCCTTTGGTTCGGCCTGGCCCTACATAGCAACCCACTCGACGATCTGGCGAACCTCAAATAGGATAGCTCCATCGACACCTACCTGGAACAATTCTAAATGCTACTGTCTAGGGCAACATCTGTCTTACCGGAGCAGCAAGTTCCCCTCTTCACCGCCGGCCTCCACGAGCGTTTACGTTGGGATGTGGAGTTCCTTTTGCCTCGTGATCTCAACACAACTATGAGCCTCGCCAGGGCTTGTGAGCGGCGACTGCTACTTGATCGGACGCCTTTGGGACGTCAGGACTATCATGGATCTTATTCTCAAGCCAGCTTGCCGGACAGGGCTCCATCCCAGGACGATACACCGCGGCCTACAGTTCGCCTCCGTCTGTCCCGCACCGAGATGACCGAGCGTCGCGAGAAAGGCTTGTGCTACAATTGTGATTACCATTTCATACCGGGACATCGATGCAAACGCTTATTTTGGCTTGAAGTGGATGATCCTCCCGATGATGACGCGACAGGAGAAGAGGCCACTGCATTTCCCTTCGATCCAGCTTGAGGACAAGCTGTCTTCAGACGGGGGCAGCTATGTTATGAGGCGTGGCGACGCCAGTTATCTTAAACTTATGTTGTTTATGTTGTGTTAATTTTTAGTAGTATTTTACCCATATGTAGTAAGCCCAAATGGGGGGCACGTTGGAACCTACTTAAGTGGCCGGTTGTGCCTTGTTTTGTTAAGAAGAAAATTAGAACAAATCTCTTTCTCTCTCTCTCTCTTATTTCCCCTTCCTCTCTCTCTCTAAACCACACAGGTTTCTTTTCCCGTGTTGCCCTAGCCGACACCGCATCCACGCCGACTTCGCCCGATCGCCCGACATCTCCTTCTGCCACCATAGCTCCTCCGCCGGTGACACGATCCAAGTGCAAGGGGCATAACATCTCTCCTCTTCCATCTGGAAAGAAAACATATGGGCCTAGAGTAGAGGTTTTTTTACATAAAATATGTGCACACCGTTCGTTCAATCTCAAGATCAGCTCACAGATGTATTCATCAAGAGCCTGAAATGCTACACATTTATTGATAATATCTTCATGCTGGGAATGATCGATATCTACTCCCATCTTGAGCCTTGAGGAGGGGGTGGGGATGGGGGGAGTTGATGTAAATACCCATGTAAAAGGCTACAATTAGCTTTTACTCTTTTAGTCTAGTCTCATACCTCTTGTAGTGTATTGAGATTCCCCTCTTGTGTATATATAAAATGTTATTGCATCTATTTGCTTGCAGTTGGAATATATAAAAGAATTTCTTATTCTCAACTATCACAAAAAAAAAGTGATATACCATGGTTTGATGTCATGCAAGAAAATGTATACTAACATGATGATTATAGCTAGTTTTATCTATATATTTAATCCCATATCAATTCATTGTAATTTTTGATATTTCTGATTATTTTTTCTGCGACATTCTCTAAGATTTATGAATTATGATATTTATTGTTCCTACCAGATATTACAAGTGGTGGCCCCATCAATGAGTTGTCTAGGGCCTTGTGGAATGTTTTATCTAGCTGCTGCAGTGTCAGACTTTTATGTTCCTTGGGAGAGTATGGTATGTAAATCCAAAACTCTAATTTTCTAATCTAGACATTCAGTTTTATGTTTTTTAGTGTTTCCATACTTAGAAAGAAAAAATTTTGATTTCAATTACAGTAGCCTCCTAAAGTTAATTATTAGAAAAAAGTATTGTAGAATATCTTGGGGTGTTGGAAGTAAATCGAGAGTATCCATTAAAAAAGAGTCACTCCTTTATATATAGGAGTGACAAAATACAACCCACAAAGAGATAGGAGGGGAATCTAACCGAAAAATAAACCCTAAATTCTTAACACTCCCCGTCAAGTTGGGCTTGTGATGTCTATCAAACCCAACTTGGTCATAATATTTCCAAATGCTTTATGACTCCACCCCTTAGTAAGAGCATCAACAAGATGTTGATCAGAGGGGACAAATGGAGTGCTCACGACTCCACTCAATAGGTTTTCCTTGATGAAATGTCAATCAACTTCAACATGTTTAGTGCGATCATACTGAACATGATTGTGCGCGGTGTTATAGGCCGCCTTGCTATCACAATATAGACGGGTGGGAGCATTGCCTTGAACCCCAAGTTTAGACATAAGGGATCAAATCCACATTCCTTCACATATTCAATGAGCCATAACTCTAAATTCATCTTCGGTACTGGACCTGACAACAATCTGTTATTTTTTACTTCTACAGGTTACCAGATTTCCCCCAACCCGAGTACAATATCCAAAAGTGGATCTACGATCATCAACAGTCCCGGCCCAGTCAGTATTTGTGAATACTTTAATGATTAATTCTTTGTTGGGAGTAAACAAGATGCCACTCCCAAGAGAGGTTTTGAGATATCAAATAATCCAGTGGGTGGATCCAAGTGGTGAGATTTAGGAGAATGCATGTATTGACTGATAACTCCAACAACATAAGAAATATCTGAGCGAGTTTGTGATAGGTAGATGAGCATCCCTACAAGCCGTTGAAAACCATTGATATTTACAACAACAACTCCACCTCCCTCCCCAATCTATGGTCAACTTCAATAGAGGTGTCTGCAGGTTTACACCCACTCATCCATGTTGTCTCCAGCAGGTCTAGGATGTACTTCCTCTAGAAGATAAAGATTCCTTGTTTGGATCTTGAAACTTCAATGCGAATGAAGTACTCGAGGTTCCCGTGATCCTTTCCCTCAAATTCACTAACCAATATTGTTTACAGATTTTGGATCTCCATGTCATCCCCAGTCATGACAATGTCATCCACATAGACAATCAACACAGTCAGTTTTTCTTGCATGTGTTTTACAAACAGGGTATGATTGACATTGCTCTGAGTATACCCAAATGTCATCATGGCTCTTTGGAACCTTCCAAATCATTCTTGACAGTAGCAATCAATAAAAGTAAGCATTTTTAACAATAATAATTAAGAAGTATGTGACCACACGCTTACGAAAAATCTTAAGGCACATGTTATTCCTCCCTTCTTACACACTTACACACTAACACACAAAATATCAAGTTTTAACATTCTTGTTCGGTCCCGAAATCATCAACCAACAATATTTTTGTGAAACATCTTGGTATATCAACAGCCATAATATTAAACGCACTTTACTTATAGATGACATTTTCCATTTATCTTTCTAAAATGACATATTGGCAACATGGATGTGACAACTTGAAAATTAATTAGAAATGATTATAGTTAAAGGAACAGATTGAGTGACTGATGTGGTTTGGCGACTTACCATATATGGTGTGCCCGGATCGACGATCCACTCCACAGATGCGTCCGGATTCGCGTTGCGAATCAATTTCATATATAGCTTTGTATTTTTCGGATATTATTTCATGTAGTCTTTGCAGAAACCAACGACCAATCATAGTCGTTGATTTCAGGTGCTCTAATTTCAATTTCTTATAAATAGGTTGTTTAGGGCTACAATATTTTTTCATTGCTGAAGTTTGGAGAAGTTTTCTTCATTCCGGTGATCCCCTCCGCGGTGCCGACTCCGTGGAGCCCTCTTGGTGACGACTCCTTGGGTAAGTTTGTGTTTCTTTTCGTTTTTTCCAACCCCCCCTCTGTCGACCTGCTGTCCAACCTAGCCCTCCGCCGAATTCCTTCCAATCATCCCCCCTTCAAACCACCGGCCACCAACTTCCCAGCCGCCGCCCCCTGTTTTTCCACTCTCCCAGCGAGCCGAATCTCCCACCAGAACAACCTCCAGTCACCACTCCACAGTCCACCTCCCCTCCAACCTTCTGGCCGCCCCCTTTCCCCCATCAGGCCGCCAACCCTAATCCCTCCTGAACCCGCCAAACACCACTCCCCCTCCCTGTTCCAGCCGCTGCCTCACTCCCCTACGAGATCCCGACATCCACCAACTCTCCCTCCCTATTTCCAGCCACCACCATCTCCAAAACACGCGGATCCACCTCCCAACAGCCGGACTTTAACAGATCTGCCCAGATCTGGGCATTCCAGCCCAGATCCAGCCACCCCTCCTCTGATTCCCCCCTCCACCGACCTCCCTTTACCTGATCTAGTCCACCCACTACCGGAATCCCTCTTTAAGCCCTCCAACATTCAAATTTATTTTATTTACAACAACCCTAATACTTGTGTTGTCTTTGTATTGGATAATGAGTTGTAGACATTGTTGCGATTTGGTTATTATATACTTGTTTGAATCCCAATTGATATAGTATTTGCTCTTGGATAAATCTCTAACTGCAGTAAGGATCGATTCGTCTCGCGCAATTGCTTTGGCCCTCCACGTGGAGGAAAATCAAAGCTTGTTCGCTTAAATGAATTATTTTGCCTTGCTTTGAAATATTTCCGTGAGATCTAATTATTTATTATCTAATTTGAATTCACACCGTCAGATTTGAATGACATGTAGAGTTAGGTCATCGTTTATCCGCCACCTATAGATATGCCATGCGTCAGTGACACATGTTGAAAATAAGATAAATGAAAGAAAACTTTGGTGGTTTGGTGAAATGTATAAAATGCACTCATTAGATAAGTAGATAAGTCGATGTTGGGGGATTAAGATGGAGACTAGTTATATCTAAAATATCATGAATAAAGTTGTCTAAAAAGTATTCTTGCGATATTTATAAAAATCAAATAGAAAATGGTTATGATTGCAATGAAGGCTATAGGCTACGGTGACGTAGTGAAATTTTTTTGCGTGGATAGTATTGAAGTCATTGATTCTATTGGTGCAGGCAAAACATAAGATCCAGTCAGCAGCTGGTCCTCTTGATATGCGGCTTACTCAAGTACCGAAAATGCTCCGGATGTTGAGGCTAGAGTGGGCTCCTTCGGCTTTCTGTGTATCATTCAAGGTTTGTTTCTTCTCCCAGTCAAGTCAAATCCAAAAGGTTAACACTGTTGATACTTGTCACTTGTGATTATTACCCATTAATATGAGACCTTAATGTGAATGCACCAAAGCCTCGTGATTCTTTGTGAAAATAACAGTTGGCCTAAGGAACATATTTCTAAGTTGTAACTTTTAACTAGTAACAATACACATGAACAGTCAATGTGAACAAACGGAATGAGGATTCATGTGGTCAATTCCAAATTTGTTGTGAACGATTGCTGTTAATATTTTAGTACCTGAAGATGAATGGGATCGAGGAGAAAGACCCAGCGTTGTCGTATACCCAATCACACGTCTCGTGATTTTCAGCTTCATACATATCTTTCCCCAATAAAGCCTAAAGACTTGAGAGATGCTTACGTTAGCCTCTTGCTATGCTTAAGCTCTTTGCCTCACTTTTATACTCCCCCTCAAGTTGGACTATAAGGAGACATATTAGAGCTGCTCATCGTTTTTCTTGCGACTCTAGTTTTAATTTTTCTAAGGACCTTAGTAAAAATATCTGAAAGCTGATATGTATCAACAAATTTTGTGACAATAGTTTCATCCATCACTTTCTCCCTAATAATAGGACAATCAATTTCAATATGTTTTGTTCGTTCATAGAACACATGCTTGGAAGCTATATAGGTTGCAATAACATTTTCACAAAAAATGCATATTATACCATCTCAAATCACATGATGCCATGGAGTATTTTTGGAGCAATGATGTCTAGAGAAAGGCAACTCCTAACAAGCTTTTAGGATGACAAAGTTATTGGTGAAAGGCATTCTCATGCAGCGGTCTCCCATAGAGGAAATCATTTTGTAAAGACTGCCCTACATTTGTAGACCCAAATACTAGCCTGCAATACAAGGATCGTGCATGGATTAAATAATAGAAACCGGCAACCTTATTGATGCAACCCGCAACGCATCTTTATTTTTATTTGTCCCTGTTTTATTTGTGTAGCGCATGTCGTGTCGCGTTTGATTTTATTTTGTTATGTTGAGCTGTACGCACATGTTATTAGCGTTTTTGGGTAATGTTTTGTCGCGCATGTTGTTCACACATTTCTTTTGTTTGGCTCATTGGTGTGACCAGCCAACGGAACCCTAAATGCATAGGTCCGGTATTTTAGGAGATAAGTTAGTTTAGGGCAATCTTTAAAAATTACCTATTTCATTTAGATATTGTGCTTTAAAATCAGCCCACTTCTAAGACACATTTCTCCTAAATGAATATATTCCTATGTTATTAAGTATTGCTGCCAATAGCAAATTTTTCCCTAATCCCTTCTATAAAACCCATCTTCATTCCTCCTAAGGAGGCCAGCTGGGAAAAGAAGGAACAATGCCGCAAATCGTGTGCCGCTGTTTTCCTTCCCTCCAGCGCTGCCTCCGGCCTCCTCTTCCGCCAAAGCTCCCGTGAAGCCCACCTCCTACTCCTCCCCGCATCTTCAGCCGCCGATCTTCACCCTCGACGCCGCCCCCTGGAGCCTCTCCCAAGTGACGATGAGCCCTCTTTGCCAGGTCCAGCGCCGACCGACCGCCCCTCCTCTGTCAGTAGTTCGTGTCTAGAGCGCCGACACCACCTTCCCTGGGGTCGTGCCTTTCTCGAACGATTCTTAGAAGCCCCCTGGGATACAACTCTCTCCAGCGAGCCTCAGTCCAGCAGCCTTGAAGGTGCCGAGTTCCCTTCCTCCGTGCACCAGGCCCGCAATCCCTTACCGACAACAACTCCGACGCCCTCCTTGCTTCCTGACGGGTGCTCCCCTGCTCCAGAATTCCGGTTTGCTCAAGTCAACCATTTCGGAAAATCCCGACCGTCCAGTGCTTGAGGCGATTGCGTGAACAACTGTTGTTCCTTCTCCTGTGGCATACCTCTCTGCCTCTCTCGCTCACAACGTTTTAGTTATTTTCACGCTCAAAATATGAAATGGTTAATTATTAGAGCTTGCACTACTAATTTCATCTCCTGAATATCGTTTATTTTTCCATTGTCGTGTGTGTCTACCACAGTCTTTTCTGTGCTTGTGGAATTAGGATTTGTGACGCTAATACATTTGTGCGGTAGCTTTCTGTTCGTTGGCGACGGTTAGGTCGTTTTATCTGTTTAAAATGGCCCGCGAAATCCGCTCGCGCCAAATTATTTTAAAAGATCAATCTTTTATATTTTAAAACTACAGCCCTGGATTTTAGATCACATCACTTATCAACCCCAAGGAATATGCGACTGCAATCATATCTTAGAGAACAAACTGTAATCATAATTTTAAATGGATCCTTTGTTACGTGTCAATAACATTTTCAACGTGCTTTACATATGGCAGTTATCTTCATCAAGATAGATGAACTAATTGCAACCTCCCTAAAGGAGGGAGAAGGGTTTGAATTTTTGGCAAGGAAAAGAACAAGGTTGTAGATGTCAGATGTCGGGGTCATGTCAGTTTGAGTTTGAAATGTCGGATTGCAGGGATATATCAGGGATATCTTACAATGTCAGATTTTAATATTTAAATACATTTATTCATATATATAATTTTTTTTTTGTAAATATGTGCAATTACATACATAATATATTTTTATAAATTACATGATATATATATATATAATGTATGTTTATAAATGTTGAAAGACGGGAGAGTGATGGTCAATTAACCCGACCTAGCCAGACTGCAGTTCAAGCATCCTAACTAAATCACCCAAGGCTAACCCTCGTTGGAACTTCGACCAATGAGTAGGTTGTTGAGGCCGGGAATAGAACCTGAAATCTCCTTTATCATGACCTTGAGAGAGTTCTTGATACTCAACTGAGCTGCACAACCTACCCATTGGTCGAAGTGCTGACGAGGGTTAACCTTGTGTGATTTGGTTGGGATGCTTACACTGCGGTCCGGCTAAGTCGGGGCCACCATACCCCTCGCCTTTCAACAAAAGATGCCTGCTTACAAAACAGTTATGAAACAACTAGTTGATAATCCTTATGTTGATCCTAATGCCACATGGAAAATAATATCTTCACATTTAATGATAAATGAAAAAAATGTACTTGGAGAGTCAATAGGTCATGCGTCCCACATAAAAAAATTTGGTGGTGGTAAAAGGAAATGCAATACAAAGTAAGAGAAAAAAGACTAGATATAAAACACTCTACGCTTATAGGAATCATGAAAACTTGACAAAGTATAAAGTGATGTAGGGTAGGCTACGAGGTGCACAAAAACCTAAGTCTCTAGGTGGAAATGTGAGTGTGACACGCTAATCCGAATCTAAATGCAATACAACCGTAGGAGACGACGACTAATTCAAGCAAAGAACAAAAAAACAATACAATAATAATGAAGATTCAAATAGTCCAATACAACAAGAGCTCACCAAAGTAGTGGGCTGACCGAGGTACTGGAGATTATGAATTTGGATGTGTTGATCGGCGATCGAAGATGGAGCCAGCGGTGTATAAATGATGACGGTGGCTGTCCTCGGCGGTGGATGGCGAGATCGGGCCAGAAATAAATAGATATGATCACGCGGGAGTAGATCCGGGCAAGGGATGGGTGGATCCGATGTTTAGGAGCAGATCCGGGCTAAAACAAAAATGACTGGTGGGGATGACGGATCGGGGGCTGAAATTCTCAAATCAGATTGATCTTGAGAATATGGGGTGTAGGGAAGTGGATCCACGTGAGGGGTGACTTAGGAGTGGTCGGCCTGGGCTATGGGTGGCCGGGTGGTTGTTGGCTGGAGGAGGGCTGATCTGCGGGTTTGCTGGAAGGTGGCAGAAGGGCTGGAGGCGGGTTTGCGGGGAGGAGGAAGGGGAGGAAGTGAGGGGGGCTGCGGTAGGCTGGCGACTTTAGGATTACAGCATGCCAGCGGTTAGGGTTGCAGGTTTTGGGGGCTACAGTGGGTGGAGGTGAGGAATCGGGGGTGGAAAATGATGACAAGGGTTTAGGGGAAGGATAGAGGAGGAGAAAACCAACTTAGAAATCGACACCTAGTGCTCCACGACGTCGGCACCGAGGGGTGATCGCTTGAATCCGGGAAGAAGAGTCTCCAGATTCTGCAATGCCTTGGTTCAACCCCACTATTTATAATAAAACAAGACACTAGGGCATCCCTATCAACGATTATGATTGGCCGGTGGGAGTGACCACTAAAACACATGAATAATAAACCAATAAAAATAAACTAATATGTGATTTTGACTCCTGATGACATTTCAGACGCAACTGTGGTGTCAGATCGGCGATCCGTTTAAGATTTCCCGCGCGAATAAACAACGTCGGTCCCGCCTTGCAGCGAACCTCTCCCGGTGCACGATCTGATGGATCCCCATCAACTCCCCCCGGCTGAAAATCCTTCATCTCCGATGAATGAAGACGGTCGTACTGATGTCGAAGTCTAGGGGCGAGTCGATCGAGCTATGCAGGTAGTATCTAAGCGTCATCTGCATCGGGGCGACCCCACCAATGTACCAAAGCGGTAACGTGACCCATCTGTGGTAGAAACAAACTGGTGGGATCTGATCTCTGTGATGCTTTCATCGCCCATCTCTCAAGTGGTGGATCCCGGTGCGATCGACGGTGCCGTCGGTGAAACCAAAGAAGACGAATCCCCAGATGGGTGTGTGTCAGCAATGGATGAATTGTAGTGGCTATCAGACATAGGTGGAGTATGAGAGTGGTAACACAACGAAAGTCGCGGTGGAGGCAGCTGGGTATGTCCACTGATCGGATCCACATACTCGCGAGGCACGAAGTACGACGTCTGATCCTCGACATTAAATATTTGATGGATCTCCATGCTTGCCGGGATGTCAAGCCGGTAGGCGTTTGTCCTAATACGACTTATAATAGAGCAGGGCCCCATTCGCCTGGCGCTTAACTTCTTGTCAGGCCCTGAGGGAAGCCTCTCAGGGCGGATTCGCACTATTACTTTTTCACCTTCATTAAACACTTGTTCTCGCATTCGTTTATCTGCATGAGTTTTATAGTTTTCATTGCTCGTTATTATCCGTCGGCGAACCGACTCATGCAACTCATGCAAATGCTGTGCAAATGACTTACCAGACTCACTAGAGCGCGACTCTAAGGGACTCAGAATGAGGTCAATGGGCTTCCTAGGGTCATATCCTGTTACTGTATGAAATAGGCTCAACCCAGTGAACTATTGACGAAACTATTATGAGCAAACTCCGCAACTAGAAGATTTTAGTCCCAACTACCTACATGCTCTCCTACTAGACACCTCAAAAGATTCCCTATGCTCCGATTCACTACTTGTGGCTGTCCATCCGTCTGTGGATGATATGCCGAGAAAAATCTTAAAAGTGTGTCAGTCTTGTGCCACTTGGTCTTCTAGAAGTAACTCATGAAGCTCACGTCACGGTCTGGCACAATCGACTTGGGTAGAGCATGCAATCTAAAAACACCCTCACAAAGATAAATGTTGCGTGAGTTGCATCCGCCTTTTTTCGACAAGCAATAAAGTGCACCATCTTTTAAAACCGATTCTCCATTACGAAGATGGAGTCGTGTTTCTGCAGAGTGTGGGGGAGTCCGAGAATAAAGTCAATGCTGATATCCTCCCAAGGGCGGTGTGGAACCGTTAAAAGTGTGTATAGACCCGTGTTCTGCTTGGTACCCTTTGCCGTTTGGCAGATACGACAGTGACGGACAACGCAAGCCATGTCCTTCTTAAGGCTGGGCCAGAAGAGACGGTCCTCAACAATGGGTATGAATTTATCTCGCTCAGAGTGTCCTGCGGCCCCGCCCGCATACAATTCCCAAATTAAATAATCACGGTACAAAGTCTGGGGAATGCACAGGCGAGAGCACCGGTACAGGTATCCCTCAAAGATCTGATCTCCCTCAACAGGGTCTGGTGGGTCTTGGGTCAGGGTGGTGTAAATCTCGCCAAAGTCGGGACATGTCGGGTAATCCAGAATCAATCTCTCAAGCCCATCTACGCGTGCGGTCAACTTCTGGAGCAAGGAGACATGGCGACTCAGTGCATCTGCTAGTTTGTTCTCAACACCAGCTCGATGTTTGAGAACATAATGAAAGTCCTGTAGGTACTCGACCCACTTGACATGTGGGTGCCCCAACTTGGGCTGTGAATCTAAATATCGTAACTCCTGGTGATCTGAGTACAACACAAACTCTCAGGGGAGGAGATAGTGTCTCCAGTAGCGCAGAGACTAGACAATCACATAAAATTCTCGATCATAATTCGAGTATTTTTGCTTAGCCTCATTCAGTTTCTCACTAAAGTAGGAAATTGGATGTCCCTCTTGACTCAATACACCACTGATACCTACATCAGAAGCGTCACACGCTATCTCAAACGCACGGATAAAATCAGGAAGTCTCGGGACTGGGGCCGTCATCAATCTCTTCTTAATTTCCTCGAATGCTTTAGTGGTTGCAGGGGTTCACTGAAACTCTCCTTTTTTAAGGCAGCTCGTGAAAGGGGCTATAATCATACTAAACTCTTGGACGAACCTCCTATAGAAGGTGGCAAGACTGTGAAACTGCGAGCCTCGTGGATGTTTGCTGGCACAGACCAGTCACGAATGGATTTGACCTTCTCGGGGTCAACAGATACTCCAGACGAAGACACAATAAATCCTAGAAAGTGAACAGACTCGGAAAAGAGGGAGCACTTCTTAAGATTCACATACAATTTCTTTTGGCGTATGGTGCCAAAGAGGAGCCTCAAATGATCGTGGTAAGCAGCCTGAGTCTGGCTATAGATCAGCATGTCATCGAAATACACGACCAGAAACTTGTTCATGTAGGGTCGCAACACCTACGTCATAGCTCTCATGAAGGTTCTAGGAGCGTTCGATAGCCCGAAAGACATGACTAACCACTCGTAGAGACTGTTCTTGGTATTGAATGCGGTCTTTTACTCATCGCCCTCACGAACTCATATCTGATGGTACCCACTACGGAGATCGATTTTGGAAAAGATCTGGGTGTCGAACATAGTATCACGTAAGTCATTGAGTCGTGCGATTGAGAAGCGATACTTGATCGTGATTTTGTTAATGGCGCGGCTATCGATGCACATACGCCAACTACTGTCTTTCTTAGGGATAAGAAGGGGGGAACCTCACAGACTCATCCTCTCACGAAAAAACTGCTTTTGAAGAAGCTCGTCAACCTGCCTTTTGAGCTCAGCGTGCTCATCATGGTGCATACGATAATGGGGCATGTTCGGGAGGGAAGCCCTCGGGACTAGATCAATGATATTGTATTACTCCAGAGCCGACTTCCTACCGTGAGGCTGCCCAAATACCTGAATGACAGGTTACTATGTCTGTTGAGTTGGAAGTACTCGTACATGATACCATGTTCCTCTTCCACTTGGTGCTGTTTCGATTACTTGCAAGTTGGTCTTCAAGGTCAACGCTCGCTCCGATGGATTTGTAGAGAGGTACAAGACTCGACTAGTTGCTCATGGTTTTCAGCAGGAGAGCGGGCGAGATTATGACAAGATCTTTGCTCCAGTAGCTCATATGACTATAGTTTGGACCCTTATTACAGTTGTAGCTGTTCGCCACTGGTCTCTGTCTTAGCTTGACGTGAAGAATGTCTTTCTTCACGGTGATCTTCAGCAGGAGGTATACATGCTTCCTCCTCCTGGTATATCCTCTCCTCCAGGCTTTGTCTGGCGCATGTGGCGAGCCCTTTATGGGCTCAGGAAGGCGCCCCACACATGATTTGCACGTTTCAACTCAGCCATTACAGCTGCCGGTTTCCAGCCAAGTTCATATGATCTAGCTCTATTTGTGTACTCTTCCTCTCATGGTCGGACTCTTTTATTACTTTATGTGGATGATATGATCATTACTGGCGATGATCATTCTCACGTGGCTTTCATCAAGCATCACCTTCAGCAGCAATTCCAGATGACTGACCTTGGACAACTGAGCTACTTTTTGGGCCTTGAGGTCAGTTCTACAGACCGCGATTTTCAGCTCTCAGCAACGTTACATGTACAACCCCGTATTCGCGAAAAGGGGCCCCCAAACAAGGCGTGAGATTTGTTGCGAATTTTTAAGTTTTTTGGGAGTTTCACACTCCTGGAGGCCAATTTTGTTGGATCTGCAAGATATACTAGTAGGGGAAGGAAAAATCTGCCTCCCCCTGACCCCTTTTAGGGGGCGGGTGCGGCAAGTTGGCCGACACCCTCCCCGACTTGCTAGGTGTGAGGTAGGAGCAGCGGGACCGGCTGGAGGCCGGGGTCTCGCCCCCTGCACCTCAGTGCCTTGCGGGGCGAGACCGGCTAGCGGCCAAGGTCTCGCCAAGGCGCCCAGCCTTGCAGGGAGAGACCGGCCGGCAGCCAAGGTCTCGCCCAGGCGCCCAGCCTTGCGGGGCGAGACCGGCTGGCGGCCAAGGTCTCGCCCAGTTCACCCAGGCGTCCAGCCTTGCGGGGCGAGACCGACTGGCGGTCAAGGTCTCGCCCAGGTCTCCCAGGCCGCCCAGGCGCCCAGCCTTGCGCGGCGAGACCGGCTGGCGGCCAAGGTCTCGCCCAGGTCGCCCATGCGCCCAGTCTTGCGGGGCGAGATTGGCTGGAGGCAAGGGTCTCACCCCCAGCTCTCGGTTCTTCTACGGGACTCGCCCGCTCGCCCGACCCCAAGGTGAAGGAGGAGTGGAGTGGTTTAACCCCCACTCGCCTCAGGTTTCCAGGGAAGGGTGAGGGGCATGGTTTATCCTCCTTTCACCCCCAGACCTCTTTTGGCCATGTTTTTACCGTTGTGCCCCTAGGGGTGGAATTACCTCTTTCCCTCCGAGTGTGGATGTTTTCTATTGGCGCAGGACCTATTTGTCTTAGGGGTATTTCTGACCTTTTGGTCCCTAGGTTTGGGAAAACTATAAATAGACCCCTTTGGGTATCTTTGGATGAGAGGATTTTTATTTTTTCCTCCCCTTTAGATTCCTTCTTGGTAGAGTTTGAGAGCTCTCCAAGGTGCCCAGCTCAGTCATTGGTGAGGGAGGGGAAGTGCTCTCGTGACCTTCCGGGTGTGTGGTGGGACCTCCACGCTAGAGCCGAGGGTCTGTTCCTAGTTTCCTGAGCTTTTGGTCCGTGACATTCGCCTGAGTGCAGTAAGTGTGAGGTCACCCCTTTTTAGGGACCCAGAACTCCACAGAGACCGATTTCTCGGTTTCAACATTACACATAATCTCCTCGCTCGGGTTGCTCTCTCTAACTCTCGTACAGTGGACACCCCATATGGAGCTTCACCTTCAGCTACGTCCGGATGATGGGGTTTTGCTCTCTGATCCTACTCATTATCGCCACCTCATTGGGAGACTCGTTTACCGCACCATTACTCGGCTCGACATTGCTCACGTTGTTCATGTGTTGAGCTAGTTTGTTAGTGCGCCCACCTCTGTGCATTACGGTCACTTGTTGTGGCTCATGCGCTATCTTCGGACGACGACTTCTCGTGGTCTTGTCTTCCCCAGCAATAGTTCCCTACAGCTTTGTGCTTACTCGAATGCTACCTGAGCTAGCGATCCTGTTGATCGTCGTTCTATCACTGGTTTCTGTCTGTTCTTGGGTTCTTCACTCATTGCATGAAAGTCCAAGAAATAGACTGGTGTTTGTCGTTCTAACACAGAGGATGAGCTTCGGGCCATGGCTATCACCATCGAGGATATTATTTGGCTCCATTGGTTTCTTGAGGACCTTGACATCTCTTCTCCAGATCTCACTCCACTCTATTGTGATAACACTGGTGTCATTCAGATTACTCTAAACCCGGTGAATCACTCACTCTCAAAGCATATCAGGGTAGATGTCTTCTTCCTCCGTAAACACTATGGATGTTGGCCATCAGTGAAGACGGCCTTGCCCTTCATGTCCGCGGTAACACGTGACGGTGCAGACGTGGTGGTCTTGGGCGGAGCAGATTTCCTAAAAGTCGAGGAATCAGTTTGAGAGGGGAACTGCCTCGTGCTAGATGATCGGAGGTACTGCTCGTACTCAAGAGCGAGCTGAAACATCTGATCGGCGGTCTCTAAGCGATGGAGAGTCAACTCTCTTCGAATTTCAGAACTTAGGTCTTCCTTGAAACGAGAAGCAGTGGCAATAGGCTCCTCCGAGACGTCACTCCTAACAACTAGCTCGTCGAAACGAGCCATATACTCCACGACAGTGAGTGTCCCTTGTCGTAAGTTCTGTAACTGCTCAGATAACTGGTCTCGGTAGGACGCGGGAAGGTACTTCTCGCTCAGCCTTTACTTCATCTCATCCCATCTGGCGTTGGGGTAATAACCATCTCGCTCCAACGCTCTCTCTACGTTAATTCAGAATACCTTAGTCTGTCCGACCAGCTTCATTTTTGCGAAGCAAACACAACGCTCATCACTCATATCATACTACTCGAAATAGTGATGCATGTCCAGGAGCCAATCGCTGAAGGCTTTCAGATCCAGACGACCTTCAAACGAAGATGCGTCGAGTCGAATACGACGAGTGATGTAAAAGTTGTGGCCACCTCTCCGTGGGTCGGGATAATCCTCAGGGTAATCATCATGGGCGTAGTCGTATCGAGCGGGTGGGGGACCGCACTCTCTCCGACCCGGGGGATAATACTCATTGCGGTGATGATCACGACGACCGTGTGGGGGTACACGATCTATGGGGTTAGGCTGAGGCTGACGTGGCATACGACACTCATCGCGACGGAGCTGAGGCTGATGTGGAGGTCTATCACGCGCTGGATCAGGATTTCGCCTTTCCGACGGAGCTGAGGCTCAGTGAGGAATATCACGACGGTAGTGATCTACTGGAGGCTGACCATCTCTCGGGCGCTGGTTGGGACGTGGAGGAGCATCATGGTCATCCTCAAGTGAATCGTCACACTGTGTTGGAGTGTCCCTGTATTCTCTAAGTGGTCCAAACGAAGATTCATCTCGACAAGATCATGACGTTCATCGTTGAACTAGGCACCTAAGGTGTCAAATCGATCTAGGATAAGGCGCTGAAACTCAGCAAAAGCGGCACCCGAATTCAAGCTCACTGCTCGGTCGTCGGTGACTAACGGATCTGACATGCTCGCTCTAAATATCCTACCACTACGGAGCATGCAAATGACCTAAACTAGCTCTGATACCAATTGATGTAGGGTAGACTACAGAGTGCACAAAAACATAGGACTTTAGGTGGAAATGCGAGTGTGACACGCTAATCCGAATATAAATGCAATACAACCGTCAGAGACGACGTCGATTAATTCTGAGCAATGAAAATGTTAACACCACGCAAATAATTAAAGGACAAAACAAACATTCAATTTTAGCAGTTTAATAATGGCCTTCCCCCGCTCGGAGGGTCAAGGTCAAGCACGCGGCGAACCTCGTCAAGGTTAGTACAAGGGGTAGAGGAGTCGGTGGCATCTAATCCGTAACAAATTTTCACAAGCGTTAATCCAAGCAAAGCACACAAAAAGCAATCCAATAATAATGAAGATTCAAATAGTCCAATACAACAATGACTCACCAAAGTGCAGACTGACCGAGGCACTGGAGATCATGGATTCAGATGCGTAGATCGGCGATCGAAAATGGAACCGACGACATAGAAATGATGACGATGGCTGTCCTCGGCTGTGGATGGCGAGATCGGGCCGGAAATAAATAAATTCGGCCACACGGGAGTAGATCCGGGCAAGGGAAGGGTGTTTCCGATGTTTAGGAGCGGATCCGGGCTAAAACGGAAATATGAGTGGGGGGATGACGGATCGGCGACTGAAATTCTCAGATCTAGATTTATCTATGGGGTCTAGGGAAGTGGATCCACGTGAGGGGTTACTTAGGGGTGGTCGGCCTGGGCTAAGGGTGGCCGGGTAGTTGTTGGCTGGAGGAGGGTTGATCTGCGGGTTTGCTGGAACGTGGCGGAAGGGCTGGAGGCGGGTTTGCGGGAAGGAGGAAGGGGCGGAAGTGAGAGGGGTGTGGGGGTAGGTTGGCGCCTGGAAGATTACAATAGGCCAGCGGTTTGGGTTGCAGGTTTTTGGGGCTGCAGTGGGTGGAGGTGAGGAATCAGGGGTGAGAAATGATGGCAATGGTTAGGAGATTGATAGGGGAGGAGAAAACCAATCTACTAATCGTCACCTAGGGCTCTACGACATCGGCACTGAGGGGTGATCGCTGGAATCCGGGAAGAAGTGTCTCCAAATTCTGCAATGTCTTTGTTCAACCCATAAGACCACTATTTATAATAAAACAAGACACTAGAGCATCCCTATAACGACTATGATTGGCCTGTGGTAGGGACCACTAAAATATATGAATAATAAACCAACAAAAATAAACTAATATATGATTTTGACTCGCGGTGACATTTCAAACGCAACCGCAGAGTCAGATCGCCGATCCGATCAAGCCTTCCTGCGCGAATAAACAAACATGGGTCCCGCCTTGCGGCGAACCCCTCCTGATGCACGATTTGATGGATCCCTATCATAAAGTCATCAAGAAAGAAGGTAAAATAAGAAGTTAAGCTTTTGAAGAATTTTACGAGATAATAAATATCAAAGATGGAGAGCGTGAAATATATAAAATTGCACGAGTTGGAGAGAGAAAGGCAAAATTTAAGCCAAGTTAAATACATAAAAGATGGAACTGATACGATTTTGACAAATGATGTGACTATTAAAAAATGATTTAACAGATTTTTATTAACTCTACAATGAATAAAAAGGCAATGAACCAATCTTATAAGAGTTAAATAAATCGAAGGAGTATAAGAACATAACTTTTATCGTAAAATTCAAGCATCAGAGATAAATAATGCTCTGAAGAAGATGAAAAAGAGAAAGGCCGTTGAGTCAGATTTATCAATCGAAGTATGAAAATACTTAGGAAAGGAATAATTTTTGTGGCTTATATGTTTCTTCAATAAGATACTAAAGAAAAAGAGGATATGTGATCAATGAAGAGAAATTATCTTAATATCTCTGTATTGGAACAAATGAGATACAAAATTGTGTCAATTACAGAGGAATTAAACTAATGAGTCATACCATGAAAGGGGAGTCTTGACACACTGATTAATGTGTTGTCATGTGACCTTGGGGATGCTTTGTGCATCGGGCTGCTCCCCCCCATTAATACCAAGAAACTTTAAGAACAAGTAATATAAAGAAGATTAAGACAAGAGACTAGTATCCCAAAGAATCGATTTGTATTTATTTCAGGGCGGTCGACTATGAAAGCTATACACATCTTGAGGAGACTGATTGACAACTATTAGAAAAAAATAAGATTCCGTATGTTTATCGATCTAGAGAAGGCTTATGATAGGATCTAAGAGAGGTTTTATGGAGAGTCTTAGAAAAAATAGCATAAATGTATCATGCATTTACGTGATAAAAGATATGCATACAAATTTAGTGGCAAGAGTGAGGACATCTAGAAGATTAACACAAGAATTCTTTATCACTGATGACTTACATCAGAGGTCTGCTTTAAACCCTTATCTTAGATGAGCTCATTGGACATATCTAACAAGCAATACCTTTGTTGTACAACCCCGTGTTCGCCGAGTGGGTCCACCAGACAGGGAGAGCGGACCAAGGCGACCTGTCCGCGCCAGAACAACATGCGGGCGAGTTCAGAACAGCCAGCTCGCTCCCACCAAAGCTAGGCAAGCGAATTACGCGAGCCGACCCAAACGGCCCGCGTCCGCCCGGGGTTCGGCGAACCGAATCGGGTCTTCGCCGGACCGAGCTCGGGTTGAGATCGACGTTCGTCGAGCCGGGCTCGGCGTTCGTCGAACGGAGCTCGCCGTCCGTCGAGCCGGGCTCGGCGTTCGTCGAACGAAGCTCGCCGTCTGTCGAGCAGGGCTCGGCGCTTGTCGAACGGAGCTCACCGTTCGTCGAGCAGGGCTCGGCGTTCGTCGAATGAAGGTCGCCGTTCGTCGAACGGGGCTCGACGTTCGTCGAGCGGAGCTCGGCCTTCTTCGAGCTGACCTTGTGAGTTAGAATCCTAGATTCGTCGAACAAAGCTCGGCAAACTCATTTCTTCAGGGATTCCTTCTGTAGTAATAATCCCAGACCGCCCCGGGCGAGTGAAGGTATCAGAGGGCTACTCACCCAGCTGTTTTATGAGGCTTCATTTAGACTTTACCCCCGCTGGCGCCCTCCTAGCTTTGACATTGAGTGACGTTGCTCCACTCGACGCTCTCGGCGCCCTCCTGGCTTTGGCGTTGAGTGATGTTGTTTCACTCGACGCTCTCGTCTCCCTCCTGGCAATGACGTTGAGTGACGTTGCTCCACTCAACGCTCTCGGCGCCCTCCTGGCTTTGGCGTTGAGTGATGTTGCTCCACTCGCTCAGTCTCCTGTGAGGTGTATTTTACCATTTTACTCTCGTCAGGGGTGTGAATAACTTATTAGAACAGCGAAGTTATGCTGTTTACAGACCTAGTTGGGCTGCATATAGCTGTTCAAAATAACGGAGGTTGGTTATTTGCATGCCGTCTTCAGAAAACTATAAATAAGACACAAGCGACACCTCAGAAGGCATGCTTACTAGTGTTCTGATCTTCTTGTGCTTTCTGAGTTAGCCTTAGCTTGGCCTTTGGCTGAGGAGAGCAAGCGCTCTAAGATATTTCGGGTGTGTGGTGGGACCTCCACGCCGAACCCTTGAGTCAGTTCCCTTTTCTTTTGTTGTTTGGCTTGCAGGAGAGAAGTAGGTGTGCGATCACCCCTTCCCCAAGGGTGAACTCCACAAGAGACCGAGTTTTCGGTTTCAACATTTGCGTTTATTGTTTGCAGATGATATTGTTTTGATCAATGAGATGCGCTAGGATGTAAATATTGTTGGAGTTTATGAGTTTATTATTATATTGATATTTGTGTGTGAGTGAGTGTTTGTCTCACATTGTCAGTATATTCTTGAAGTGTCTTTGTATTTCCTACATAATGCTCGTATGAGGATGAATAAAACACAACTTATATTTTCTTATTATTTCTTTCAACATTGTATCAGAGACATGTTGAAAAAGAAGGGTTTTATGAAACTTGAATCTCGATGAAACACTTTAATAAAAAAGGTTTTAAGTTGAGCAGAACAAAAACGAAGTATATTGAGCTTAAATTTAGCAGTGCACGAAGGACGGATGACTCCGTCATTAAGTTGGGTGACCAAGATATTTCCCACAATGAGTATTTTAAATGTCTAAGATTGATAATTCAAATAGATAGAAGTATAGATAAAGAAGTGATACATAGAATCCAAACAAGTTGGTTGAAGTGGAGAGACGCGTCTGGGATCTTATGTGATCGCAAAGTATCATTAAAATTTAAAGGGAAGTTTTACTGTACTGCAATTAGACCCGCGTTGCTCTACTACGGTTCTTGGGCAGTGAATTATGTACATGAGCAAAAATGAGAGTTGTGGAGATGTGAATGCTTAGGTGGATGTGTGGAACAAACAACACTCGAGCCTTTATCCCACTAGTGGGGTCGACTATATGGATCCTTTTTTGCCATTGTGCCGTTTTTTTGTCACAATCTCACTAATGCCTAAGTACATCATGTCTTTCCTTGTAGTTTCATTTCAATTCTTTATTGGTCTACCCTCCCCCGTTTAACATGCCTAGTGACTAGACTCTCACAACGCCTAACAGGTGTCTCTAATGGTCTCTTTTGTATGGGTACAAACTATCTTAGTCGAGCTTCTCGCATTATCTCTGTAATTGGTGCTACTCATGTCTTATCCATGATACATTCATTTCTAATTTTATCTAGTCTCGTGTGCACACATCCAACCTAAGCATCCTCATTTCCGAAATTCCCATATTTTTGCTTATGTGCACAATTCGCTGCCCAACACTAAGAACCATAAAGCATTGCTGGTCTAATTATAGTACGACAAAACTTTCCCTTAAGTTTTAATGGTACAGTATGTTCACATAAGATCACTGACACACCTCTCCACTTCAACCAACCCACTTGAATTCTGTGCCACATCTTTATCAATACCTCCGTCTTTTTGAATTATCGTTCTAAGATATTTAAAACACTCACTATGAGAAATATCTTGATCACCGAACTTAATAACGAAGTCATCCTTACATCTTGCACTGCTAAATTTAAGCTCCATATACTCTATCTTGACCTGCTCAACCTAAACTTTTCTTTTCTAACGTATCTCGCAAAAATTCAAATTTTGCGTTTACACCCTTGCGCGTCTCATCGACCAAAACGATATCATCCGCAAACAATAAACACTAAGGTATTGCTTGTTGGATATGTCCGATGAGCTCATCTAAGATAAGGGTAAAGAAATAAGGGCTTAAAGTTGAACCTTGATGTAAGACATCAGTGATAAGAAATTCTTGTGTTAATCCTCCAGATGTTCTCACCATTTTCACTGAATTTGTATACATATCTTTGATTATGTCAATGTATGATACATTTACACCATTCTTTTCTAAGACTCCATAAGATCTCTCTTGGAACTCTATCATATGCTTTCTTAAGATCAATAAGCAGTATATGCAAATCTTATTTTTTTCTCGGTAGTTGTCAACAAGTCTCCTCAAGAGATGTATAGCTTCCATGGTTGACCGTCCTGACATGAATCCAAATTGATTCTTTACGATGTTTGTCTCCCGTCTTACTTTTCTTTCTATTACTCATTTTCATAGTTTCATGATATGACTCATCAATTTAATTTTTTTGTAATTAACATAATTTTTTATATCTCTTTTGTTCTTATATAAAAGTACAATGATACTTTCTCTCCATTGGTCTGACTTCCTCTTTGACTTCAGCATCTTATTAAAAATACATGTAAGCCACGAAATTCCTTCATTCCCTATACATTTCCATACTTCAACGAGTATATTGTCTTACCCAACCGCTTTTTCATATTTCGTCTTCTTTAGAGCATCATTTACCTATGATACTTGAATTTTACGATAAAACGTTATGTTCCTATACTACTCCAATTTATTTAACTTTTACAAGTTCAATTCATTGTTTTTGTTTCATTATAGGGTTGATAAAAGTATCTTTTTAATCGCTCTTTATTATTCACATCATCCGTCAAAACTGTATCTGTTTTATCTTTTATGCATTTTACTTGTCTTTGTAGAAGGAAATAGTTGGTGCAATATATTTTTCCTCAAAGGGGCTATAAATAGGAACTACAACATGACACCCAACACCGATAGGCGGTGTGAGACTAAACTCACTAATATTAAAATATTGCATATATTAACTCTAACACTCCCCCTCAAGCTGAAGGGGGACCTTACAGCTTGAACACAACATAAAACGGAAGGTATAAGAAGGTTGACAACGTGTGACAAAACAACAGCCACCGAGGCCCAACCACGTGTCACCCGGGATACTTCAACCAGGCAAGAGTCCCACGACGTTGGTCCGCAAACCGACCATGACAACGCTGGATACACTCGGAGCGGAAACTCGGTCAAGCACGAAAGACCAAACCAACCATACCAAATTCAAAGAAAACAATGAGGAGACACAAACAACATACGAGATCGACTTGGGGGCCATGCGTGATTGAGGCAGAAGTCGGGAAAGAGGCATCCGAGTCGCCGTTATCACAAACACTCCCCCTCACGTGGAATACGTGCATGAAGACATAGACTATGCCTGGAGGCCGTGACGTACACTCCCCATCACGGAGACCACGTGCACGTGTGGGACCCTTATCGGGTACATGAACCCAGATCACGCGGAAGAAGGTCGAAATCGTAAAGATGCAGACACAGACAAAGACAACAACCTAACAGAAATAATAAACTCAAAATATAAAAACTACAGCAGCACCGGAAGCTAGGAGTAGCAGCAACCTAACGGGATCAGCAGAGGACGACCATCTGGACTCGGCCAGAAGACAGAAGCAGCAAACTGCAGGTGAAAGAGGCGTGTCATCGATGGAGCGGTCTGGAAGAGGCATAGATCGGGCGCAAAAGATAGACACAACGCACAGAGGAGCAGCCGGCAAGACGGAGAAGAAGCGGCTGCAGCCGCAGCTGGCCGGAGAAGCAGCGGCAGAGCAGCATCCATGCCGGAGAAGAAGAGAGCTGCAACGGGTGCAGACAGAAGCCAGAGAAGAAGAAGCGGCTGTGGCAGCAGGCCGGAGAAGAAGAAGCGGCAGAGCAGCAGGCCGGAGAAGCAGCGGCAGAGCAACATCCATGCCGGAGAAGAAGAAGCGGCTGCAGCAGCAGGTCGGAGAAGATGAGAAGCGGCAAGAGGCGCAGCTGAAGCAGGAGGAACCGTCGATGTCGCAGAGGAAGCAGCCTAGGGCGACGACGATGCAGAGGGGTGCCGACGAAGCCGTAGGGATCGTCGTCGAGGAGCAACGACGCCAATCGGTGTTGCAGAGGCGTCAGGAGAAGACGAAGTAGATGTCGACATCGACGATGTCGGGAGAAGCATCCGTCGGGAGAAGCTGTACAGGGAGATCTGAGCCGCTCCTGTCGACGGGATCAGAGATCGACTCCGTCGACAGGAGCGGGAGCAGCGAGTGTAAGCCCTAGCAGCGTGCGGGGCGGAAGCACGGGCCGTGTGCGGGATTTAGGTCGGGACGGGAGCGGGGGGGGGGGAGAGTAGCTGATCCGGAAAAAAATTTTTAGGTCTCAGATCTTTGGCTCTGATACCATGTAGAAGGAAATAGTTTGTGCAATATATATTCTTCCTCAAAGGGGCTATAAATAGGAACTACAACATTACACCCAACACCGATAGGCGGTGTGGGACTAAACTCACTAATATTAAAATATTGCATATATTAACTCTAACAGTCTTAAATCTTTTGTCTTCCTTTCTCTAGCTCGAGTAATTTTATATATGCCACACTCTCTATCTTTGCTATCTAGTCGCTTATAAAGTACTTCATAAACTTGACTTCTTGATTACTTACTACATATTTAGTTTTTTTTTTGCAACTTTATACCAAGCTAAGTTTTCATTATTCCTACAATTGTAGAGTGATTTATAACTAGTCTTCTTTGCCATCACTTTGTCTTGCACTTTCTCTTTCCACCGCCAAAATTCTTTATTTGGAGGCGCATAAACTTTTGATACTCCAAATACGTTCTTTCCACATATCCTTAATTGTGAAGACATAACTTTTCATGAGACACTCGGTGAATGTGTGGAAAATTGAATAAAATTAGGAATGAATGTATCAGAGATAAGAAATGAGTGACACCAATTGTAGAGAAGATGAGAGAAGTTCGATTAAGATGGTTAAGACACGTACAAAGGAGACCATTAGAGGCACCTGTTCAGCGTTATGAGAGTTTAGCTACTAGGCATGTTAAACGGCTGAGGGGTAGACCAAAAAAGATTTGGAGTGAAATTAAAAAGAAATACATGATGTATTTAGGCATCAGTGAGATTATGACTAAAGATAGGGTGCAATGACGACAAATGATCCATATTGCCCACCCTACTGTGGGGGGATAAAAGCTTGAGTGTTGTTGATACTTAAGTAGTTCCACAATTCCTTTGCCCCGGTGCAATCAGAGACTAAACTAAACACCATAGTCTCCATATTATCCACTGCATTTTTTTCCTGGTAGTGAGTTAAGGTGAGTGTGCATGACACTGGACAATACATATCGGCTCAAACTCCCCTAAGCATAGGCCCCAAACGTGATAAACAAGAGTAGCAAAAATAGCCGAAAAGAAGACTATTGTGGTTCAATACAAAGCTGGCGAAGCTTAGACACAACACATGACAACACAGTGGAAGCCATGGATAAATCCGTCAGCACTAATGAAAGCCACAGACAAAGACGGGGCATGTGTTACTTCATCAACTAAAGATGGCCACACAGACAGATCCGTAGTCAGAGGATAAGTCAGAGAAGCATTGAGAGAGATCTAGAGAAAACTCAAGGCCAAACCTCCTGACCGTGAGCAACAAATGACAGTTCCGGAGCATGTGTTACTTCATCAACTACTTGATTCAGCAATGAGTTCTGCAAGGACACTCTGCACACAGGATCATTCCTGCCCGATAATGGCTGATTGCAGGTGACTTCTGCTTCAAACTAGTTGTATAAAATGACATGGATCCAACAACAGCCCAGCGCGCAGCTAAGCCGGAGGTTGCAGAGAGAGAGAGAGAGAGACAAATATGTAGTGTCACATGGTATCGTGATCTTCAAATTCATTTGTTTCTTGTCCTGATTAATCGTTAAAGACTCGAGAGATGTTTAAGCTCTTCACACCGCTCTTAAGATTATTACTGATGAAGTAAACAATTTATTTTGTCTTGGCTAGTTGAGCTTTCATCGTCGCCCTCTTCACACCAGGTTGTAGAGGGCGACAATGGACGATGCGAGTATGTAGTGTCACACGGTCTCATGATCGTTAAAGACTTGAGAGATGTTTAAGCTCTTCACACCACTCTTAAGGTTATTACTGATGAAGACGACCATTTATTCTGTGTTGGCTAGCTGAGCTTTCATCTCTGTATAAACAATAGTAGTAGTCTTCAGTTATGCTGATATATTTCTCCTTGGAAAAGTTGGAGACAGATCCTGAGATCCTCCTCCAGAAAGCTGAAGCCGCACTGAGGAAGTACCAGATGAATGTCGTTGTTGCCAATGAGCTCGCGACATACAAAAGGGAGGTTGTACTCATCACAAATGACAAGAATATCCGCATCCGCCAGCAGAACGAGGTTGGTGATGTCGAAGAGCAGCTTATCAAACTCCTAGTGAAGAAACACTCCAACTACATCGAATGTTTTCGGCAGGACTTTTAACTGCAGGTACATGTACAGCAAATTCCGAAAGTTCTGTAATTATCCTTCTTATCTTTCGCAACAATAGCATTAAATATAATTGAAGTTGAGTTTTGGCTCGTGACTCAGATCATTTGGGCTCGATCCTAGTCAATACATAAGCTGATCTAGCTCTTTTGATCTTCGAGCCATTGTAACTGCCGTATATTTTATGTACTAAACCTATGAATAGTAGGATATGTGTAAGCAGCTACTGCCGTATATTTTATGTACGAAACCTATGAATAGAAGGATATGTGTAAGCAGCTACATAAAAACGAAGGGGTTAGCGAAAACAAGTTCAGCTTTAAGGGAGATGTTGATCAACAGCTTTATGGGAGAAAAAATGCCCGTTTGGGCGAAAAAATGCACTCCCGGGCATAAAAATGCGTGCCCGGGCTGAAAATGCATGCTCAGGTGGAAAATGCGCACCCGAGAGAAAAATGCTCCCCCGGGCGGAAAATGCGCGCCCGGGCGAAAAATGCGCCCCTTGATGGAAAATGTGTCCGGGCGAAAACACACCCAAAAGAAAATGTGCCTGGGCGAAGACGAGCGCTGATGCGAGAACACGCGCTCGTGCGAGTTTGCAGTTCCGGAATACACAATCTCAAAATCTATGCCGGGACAACAATATTGAGATCGTTGATGAGGAACTTACATTTTTGAGTAAATAGGGAGCGAAAGTTCAAATTCGCGGTTTATCTATTGCTTTAATATCGTCGTAGTTTCAGTAGATGAGCATAATTGACTGGTTCTTCCTCTTTTTCGCAAGTTTAGTTCTTCAGTGAAGAGATTCTTTTCCAGTTCTTTCCTGTTTGGCCTCAAATCCTATTACTTGTTATTACACAGCTCTTACAATTTACTAGTAATTTGCATTAATTGTCAACTAGATTGCCTTGACTAGGTTTATTCAATGTTCTCGAAGCTATAGCCTGGTCTGACTCGATTCGGAGCATCATCCTGTTGTTCGTCTGGTTCAAGACCAGTTAAGTTTAAAGCTGAAGAAGGCTTCGAGTTCTTCTCGATTCATTTTTTTTCAACACCAATTGTATCATTAACATTTGACAAATGTAGCTCAAATTAGGATTAAAATTGCTCAAGAATCTTAACAAGTCAAAGCGAGCAAGAGAATGCTTACCAATGGATCCAACCATGGTTAAACATACACTCATCAATGGTTTGTATTTGTGAATGCTCGATTTCGGCAATAACTTTTTTTGTGTCCGCGCTTTTTTTGTGTCCGCGCTATATGTGTTTGGCATAACAATGGTAATGATTCCACCAACGAAAAATGATAACTTTAAACATAATAATAGATGAGGTTCCTTAAGTGAGTTGAGCGTTCAAGAACATTATAGAGGGGAAATGAAGGCCGTTGTTTGCCATTTCTCTTGGATTAAAAACGTATCTCTCGTTAAACTCATTCCAAACACAACCGTAGCATGCCGTGTTCGAATGTGATATTTTGCACGCCTGTGTTTGGCATAACTTCGCAATCGCGCAGGCGCCGGGGGTAATTCGTTTCCCTCTTCTGATTCCACCAACGAAGCTTTGTCTAAATGATTTGGCGGCGTGCAACGCGGAGAACTGCCTCTTCTTTAAACATATCCCGGTGACTGCTCCGTCTGCTCGCTACGCGCGGTGCCCCTTTCTCCGACTCCTTTCTTCTGACGAGGAGATGCTTCGGTTCTTGTCGGAGCTGCCCCCTCTTTCCGTTTCAGCGATGCGTCGGTGCCTGAGTGAAACAGTAGCAGCTGCAAGGCAGCAGGAGCATTGGTTCAAGTGCCATTGATCTCTCATTATAGAGGTAGGTTTCGATTTTCCCACTTTTTTTGATTTCCCCCATTTGTCTGCTTTTTGTTTAACAGCGAAGCATGCATTCTTCTGGTTTTAGCAATGAATAGGCATTAATTTAATAGAGCATTAAACCTCAATATAATGTCAAATGCCCAGTATAGGAATACTCCCGTAAGAAGGAATGCAAGTAATATTAAACTTCATTTTAACCTGTGTTAACTTTCCAATCTATTTCTGCCCTTGGATTATATTCTGTCAACAACCGCGCCTTTTTCAAAGAACCTTCTATCTGACCTAAGAATAAGACGTGAAGAAATTAGGATGATTATTTTGTCACCTAAATTTCTCATTCTATCAAACAGTTGCAACAGATGAGGATTAACTAAAGGGTGAAGGAATAAGCCTATAGCATTTGGATGCAAGAGGATTGACGCAATATTGAACATTCAAAAGACTTTTAAATAGGGTGCCCGAGCGATTCTAAAATTAGTTCCGCCACTGCGCCTGGCCGTGGTTGGCTGCGGTGGCGGTTGGCTGGGCTTGGAGCATGTGGCCGCACGGTCATGATAAATGGGCAGTCATCTTTTATTGCACAAAATTGACTTCGGCTGGTCAATAATAATTTTGATGGCATGAAATCTATTTGGGACGGTACGTTGAAAGTGTGGCAGCGCAATTACTCTGATGCATTTGGCGGGGATGGCAAAATTCGGGGGTGGCGGCATATTTTGCGGGGGCGGAGACATTCAGCGAGGGCGATCACATTAGGGGGTGACGATATTAGGCGTGTGTGTGTGGGGGGGGGGGGGGGGGGGGTGGGCGACCATGAAATTGTTTTTGTAGGTTCAGTGCTCTAGCTCGTGTTAGGGATCAATTGTAATGCATGCTCAGATATACTAAAACGGGGCCTGCCATACACAGTCAAAGGCTACACAGCTGAGCTAGCAACTACATAATTTCGTTGGTCCGTTAAGAAGTAAATACTCTTGCCGCTTGTAGTTCTCTTTGAAAAATTTGCAACCATCCTCTTGCCTTTCTTGCTCCAAAGAGAGTGTTATCACGACAATATTGTGGAGCTGAGCCTTTGAGTGTGGAATCGAAAACGCCAACACCTCTCAAGCCTTTCTTGCTCTCTGTTAAGATGCAGCATATTATCATAGTACATTTACACAAAACACTGGGTATTTATTGATAAAATACGCCACGGTTAGTTGTTCCTAAATTAAATATGGTAGCAATGGTAACCGCACTAACGGTTAATCACGATAATGATTATGCAAACAGTTTTCTATTAGGTTCTTTTAGAAAGTGTCGACAATAAAGAAAGAAATTGTCACCAACTTCGCTTTTCTTTTGATTTCTTCCGAAGGAATCCACAATCCTTACTTTCTAAAGGAATGTGAAAAAGGGGAGATTTTCTGAATCACAGCTTAAACTTTACGGGAGCAACAATGTAGAGAGGACGTCGCATCGAAAACATGGGGAGGAATAAAAGTTGGGGGATGGTGATACATCGCGATGAAAATTTTCACAGTGTGACGGACTAAGTGATGCGATGCTATTAGAATTTTAAAATCTAAGAAAATTCAAATTTTTAGTCAGATAGTCAAAATTATTGTCTAATAAGCATGCTTTATTTTTTACTTGAATCCACCAAATTCGATAAAATCTCTATAACAGACCATGTACTTCAAATTCAAATTTAATTATCAAACAAATTTGAATTCTATTATAAATTTTAGGCCAAACTTATAAATTAATACTTTAACTTTGATTCCTCTATGAAAAAAGGTTGCTAAATTTTCTTTCACATGGAAAAGATCCCTAAGCTTTATTTTCTTTATGAAATAGGTCCTTTAACAATTTTCATCCCTTTTTAACAGTGCTTCTACAAAACTAACGGAACCACCCAGTTCTTCCTCGTCTTCTTCTCTGGGCGACTATTTTTTTTCTGGTATCTGTTTTGTATAAGATTGCTCTGTACCACGCGATGACATTCTTCCTCAACTAATTATATAACGTTTCCACTAACCTGTGATTCATTTGTCGAACAATTCAAGTCCCAGTCTCCGCCTACTATCATGACGCCTATAATGTCTGCAATGAGCCTCCAAATGAATGTAAATGGTTAAATGGACATTTTTCATAAAGCAAGTAAAATTTGTCGATTGTTAACTGCAACTCGTTATTGGCTAGTCGCACCCCAAAATCTCACAACTTTTCGCACGTTTTCAAAATACGCCTTGTACATGCAATTTTAGGAAAAATTTTCAACACAAAAGTATATCGACATCTACAACTTTCGTGTTTATCACTTTTCCTAAAAATGCATGTACAAGGCGTACTTTGAAAATATGCTCAATTTTTGCGCCTTTCAGAAATATGTCTTGTACATGCAATTTCAGGAAAAGTGTTCAAAACGAAAGTTGTAGATCTACAACTTGCGTGTTGAACACTTTTCCTGAAATTGTATGTACAAGACGTATTTCGAAAAGACGCGAAAAGTTAGGTGATTTTGGGGTGCGACAGCCAATAACGAGTTATGGTTTACAATCACCTAAAAATTTGGGATCTTTTCATGTGAAATAAAGTTTAAAGTATCTTTTTCATAGAGCAACCATAATTAAAGAACTGATTTATGAGTTTTACCTAAATTTTATTTTGATTGAAGTGTTATTGGATTTGTGACCCTACCGATAACATGCATCCATACCGCATCTTGTTATTTAAAACCTAGATAAAATAGGCGATTGTTATTAGCACTATATTTTTGGATATTCGCACTATATTTACTCCTAATTTTTCGCGCCTTTTGAAAATACTCCTTGTACATGCATTTTTAGGAAACGTGTTCAACACTAAACTTGTAGATCTCGACAAGATATACAACTTTCGTGTTGAACACGTTTCCTAAAAATGTATGTATAAGGCGTATTTCTAATAAACGCGAAATATGAGCGTATTTCCTAATGTACATCTTGTACATGCATTTTTAGGAAAAATGTTCAACACAAAAGTTGTAGATCTCGTTGAGATCTATAACTTTCGTGTTGAACACTTTTCCTAAAAATGCATGTATAAAGAGTATTTTTAAAAGACGCGAAAAATTAGGAGTAAACGTAGTGCGAATATCCAAAAGTTTAGTGCTAATAACAATAGCCATAAAATATTAAGCACGTGAAATTAAATATTCACCATGTGCATCAGGGACCCTTGTCGCGCTGTGAAATAATGAATATATATCCTAATAATGCATGCATTTAGGAATTAGGAATGTAACATAATAATTAATAAATATTTGTATAACACGTGGAAAATAATTACTTTGAATACTCACTTAAATCCATTTTTGATCTACATAATAAATTCGTCACTCTTAGCTGTCAAACTATTGCTGCATAAAAACAGTAAATATTAACTAAATATTCGGAATAAAATTTAATAGGATAAAGTCGCATGACTATAAAAGTGAATGCAGTGATCGGTTGTGGCGGTCATGAATATAGCGGCGGTTACAAACACATTTGTGTTTGTTTTGAAAAACCGTGTTTTCAGTGCCGTCCCAAACGTGAACATAATTTTATCTGTTTGTTATGATGAAAAAATGCGCATAATAAAAATTATAATCCTAAACAAATAAAAGCGTCAATATATCAGCAATATTTCTAAATGAATAAAAGTGAGAACAACGGCAACTTTCTTACTACATAGAATACAAGTTGGAGCAAAAATACGGTCAGCCAACCTGATCTTCCTTTAGATCTCCACCAATCAAATAATTAGAAGTTTGTAATTTTGTGAGCTCCGCGGTGCACAGTAAATCTGTGCACCGTGATCCCACCAATTCACGTGTTTCATTGGCCAAGCGGATCTTCCTTTAGATCCGCTTGGCGGACCAAAAAATTATAGCATCATCTAATTTTTTGAGCAATAACAAAAGTGAGCTATCAACAACTCGTACATCTAAAATATGAGCCATCAACAACTCTACACCTCAAATTTTATAAAAAGAAATTACTTTTTAACTTTGAAAATGCATTATCTGAGCTAGTGAAGTATGCTAACGGGCTTGATGACCTAAAATTGTGAAACAGTTATGTGCATGTATATTGAAACAATAAAGCAGACCGACAATCTCCAACATGCTTGATGACAACTCTCCTATAGCACAGCGTTGTAGAGGAAAGCGAATGATCCTTGAAAAAATCTAGAGGGAAACATGTTAGGATGGTATTTCGCCCCTGGTCGACGGGAAGGTGCTTCCCTTTGACAGCGGCGTGGAGGTCTACCCTGGTCGTCTTTTCTTCTACCTCCTACCATCTTGGTTGTCGTCGGTCTTGGAAGAATTAGCCGCCGATGTTGGAAGGGGGTGTTGCGCTCCCACTTCTTAGAATACTAAGATCTCTTGATTTTCGAGCGAGATTAGTAGTAGGAAAGTATTGAGGTTGTTGTATTGATCATGTCTCTATTGTTCTCAGGTCAGATCTATATATAGGCAATTGGAAGTTAATTCTCGATAAAATAAGCTTCTAGGAATGAATGACATCCTTTCATTGCAGAGTTTAGGTTGTCGAAATCATCTTTTCAGTCAAGATTGTCTGGCGGTGTCTGAAAATTATAATGACAGATTTGAAACTGATACCACACTCGTGATACGTATCGACATATCAAACTATGTCTATATGCCATCTTGGAGGCAACCCGAGGTAGCCTTCTCAACAAGCGACACATGTCGCATAACGATAAATAACACGGGATTACTTGTGAGGAGGGACATGGTATGCACTACTGGTAAAAGAGGGTTTTAACATGTTTGGTGACCCATGAGTAAAGTGAGTTAATGGGTTGATAATGAATCATCAATGTGTTGATGAATTAGGCTGGGACAGGTGTCACAGGTCTAGTTAATCTGAGGGAAATATGTGTGTTGTAACATGATAAAGAGTTGAGTAAATTAACATCAACTCTAATCATGACTATCAAATTACTTATAAGGGAGGCTGAGTATTAACAATCAACCACAAGAGCAATGAATTTTTTTGGTCATTTTAAGGCGAGAATTACCAACGATTCATAACACGACATCATGGATCGATCCAGGACCATATCGTAGGGGATCCACATCGATGTTCACCGATCTGTCCATGGATCCACTCCAGAGGATCCGGATCCCTAAAGAAGTGCCAAATTGACACTGACAATCTCATTATTTAACGATTTGTTATAAACAAGTCAATATTTGACTATCCGTAAATCAAATTTGACTATTCTCACAACAAACTCAGCTACATGTATCCTCAAAATTAATTTAAAATAATTTAAGTATCCAAAAATTTGCGAGAAATATTTTGGTACATGTACGTACTTGAGGAAAAATCCGGCGTAAAATCGTGAAATCAACGATGTTTGATCATTTTTCAATACGATCATATTAGAGAAAATATAATTGTATTTTTACCAAAAGATCTGAATCATTAAAATAACGGATTATGATCGAAATTGATCATTTACAAAAGGTGATTGTTAACCGCAACCCGTAATTGGCTAGTCGCATCCTAAAAACTCTTAATTTTTCGCGCATTTTCGAAATACGTCTTGTACATGCAATTTCAGGAAAAGTGTTCAACATGAAAGTTGTAAATATCGACGAGATCTACAACTTTCGTGATGAACACTTTTCCTGAAATTGCATGTACAAGGCGTATTTCGAAAAGACGCAAAATCTGGAAATATTTCCAAAGTAGGCCTTGTACATGCATTTTTAGGAAAAGTGAAACACGAAAGTTGTAGATCTCGACGAGTTCGACAACTTTTGTGTTGAGCACTTTTCCTGATATTGCATGTACAAAGCGTATTTCGAAAATGCGTGAAAAATTAAGAGATTTTAGGGTGCGACTAGTAAAAGAAAGGTTTGCGGTTAACAATCACCGTACAAAATTGATCGGGTTAAATAACATGCCAGCTGTTAATACAATTAAAATATAGACCACGCGCTTCACGGTGTCTATTAAACAAATTATATCGCTCCAAGTTGCTCAGATAAGCCGTCAATGTAATACATCATTTGTGGGCCCGGCCATGCAACTTTTTACTATGTCACAGAGGCCCACCGTATACTGAATTTCTATTGGTCCAGTGCGCCAGGTGTCATCCGTGCTCCTGGCATGTGCAGCGCACACCCACCGTTCAATCTCTGATCAAAAGGTAGAGAAAAAAAAAGATGACTTTAAGAAAAAGTAAAATAATAAAAAGTGGACAAATTTTCAAACTAATCTTTTATTAAATCAAAAGCATAGGAATGACCAACGTTTTAAAAATCGGACCGGTCTTGTCGGTCCGACCGGTTGAACCGCCGATCAGTCCTCCGGGCGATCCGGTTTGGTTCCTAAAACCGGCCTGACCAAGAACCAGTCAGGAACAGGAAAACCGGCCGGTTGAACCAGATAACCGGAAACCGGGCCGGTTTTTGGCTAACCGGGCGGTTCACAAAATCAACATTAATTTTAGGCGTTTGTTAACCGCAGCCCGTTATTGGCTAGTCGCACCCCAAAATCTCATAATTTTCGATCCTTTCCAAAATACACCTTGTACATGCAATATTAGGAAAAGTGCTTAACACAAAAGTTGTAGATCTCGTCAAGATCTACAACTTTCGTGTTGATCACTTTTCCTAAAAATGCATGCACAAGACGTACTTTCGAAATATGCTCAGATTTTGCGGCTTTTCGAAATACACATTGTACATGCAATTTCAAGAAAAGTGTTCAACACGAAAGTTGTAGATCTCGTCAAGATCTACAACTTTCGTGTTGAACACGTTTCCTAAAATTGCATGTACAAGACGTGTTTTGAAAAAGTGTGAAAAATGAGGAGATTTTGGGGTGCGACTAGCCAATAACGAGTTGCGGTTAACAGTCGCCTAATAAAGAAATTAACAATCGCCTAATAAAAGTATGAAAAGTTAGGAGACCTTGCGGTCATTAATGTCAAAACGGTTCAACTCTGGTTCAACCGGTCAAATCGGTTAAACCTTGAACCTCTCTCATGACCGGTTCTATGTCCGGTCCGGTTCTCAAAACCTTGGGAATGACCCTCTTTCTTTCAATAAAGGTTTCAAGCTAGCCCTCTTTCTTCAAATCTAACCGCACGCACAGTGCTTTGTCGGTTCATTTACGATAAAAATATATTTATGGGTATTAAAAAAACAGGAGCAAAATTCAGGCTTACTTATTCCAGATATTTCCGAAGTAGTTTAGAATTTAACAATTCAAATGATCATTTAGAGTGAAATGATCATTTACAATCAAATTAAAATAAAATGAACACACGTTAAAATAAAACGCCTGAAAAAAAGTCCTCCAAAATGTCTTAGAAGACCCAACGATTCATTCCTCGTTAGTACTAGTGCATTACTCCAAAACAACTGAAAGAAATTAAAATAAAACATTATTATAAATGTTTAAGTAGTTGATTTATAACAATGAAATAATTTTTTATAAACAAATATATTCTAACTTTTTATTTGGATTTGTGGGACATGTTCCTTGATTGTGTCTCAATTCTTTATAAATACCACATCTTTTATTACTGTGATCAATGTACTCATCCATTATATTATAATGTCGACGAGTTTGAGCGCGTCCAATCCTTTTTATTAAAGTAGGTGGTTGAAGCTCAATAATATCATGTGTTGCGTCTAATGATTGTCACCCAATAATATCTAGAATATCATGAAAACTTTCAATGTATGTATTCTGTAACTAGATATTGTAAATGTAACAAAATCTGATGCATTACCCGGTCAAAAATATTTTATACCACAACATATCAATTTCATTTAAACCAAAACTTCTAATAATCTTTGAAATTGTAAATTTAATATTCTAAACCGGTCGAATTATATATTTAATATTAATCCAAAATCATGAAAACTGCTGAATTATATAGTTTTTTATCCTAAATCAGCCGACAAAGCACTGTGCGTGCAACTGGATTTGTAGAAGGGGGCTAGTTTGGGAATCTTTATTGAAAGAGGGCTATTCCTATACTTTTGATTTAATAAAGAGCTAATTTGGAATTTGTATATACGCAGAGTTCTGGCTACAAATAGCGCCCAGTGAGTACTCATCAAGCAGAAGGCAAGAAGCCAGCAAATAAAGACAGTTTATTTGGCCGGCAAAGATGATCGGAAACATAGTCGGAAACATTTTTGGGCAGGGAACGAAGGTGAAGGGGCATGTGGTCCTCATGGACAAAAACGTGCTCGACTTCAACGATATCGGCGCAGGCATCATCAACAACATCCAGGATTTCCTCGGCCAGCAAGTCTCCCTTCAGCTCGTCAGCGCCACCGCCGGAGACCCCAGTCAGTACTCCATACCCTTGCCGCAATTTGCACTCCAAAAATAAGGTGTTTTGGTCCTTTGCAACTCAAAATTTGAAAATGGGTATTTTGCACCCATAATTATTGGTTTATAGGCACTTTTTTCATCCATTTTTTTAAAGTGTTTAGATTCAGACAACATCAAAAATGTTCATTTAAAGATACTTAGGTACGAACAAGACCAATAAAATCAGGGGTGCAAACTGCTAAAATAATCTTTTTTTTTTTTTTTTTTTTTTTGTGATGTCCGGGCCTAAATATATTTGAAATTTCGGCCTTATGACGCAAAGTGCTGTCAATTTTAAAATTTCAAAATGTCAAAAATCTCATATTTCGACCCAAAAAATAAGCTCTGAAAAGACATTTTTAAGAAAAATGTTCAACATGAAAGTTGTAGATCGAACAAGACCAATAGCCTTATTTTCAAAAGACGCGGAATCCGAGCGGAACTGACATAATTCCGCCCGGATTCGGCGTCTTTTGAAAATATGCATGCTATATGACATTTTTAGAAAAAATGTTCAATATAAAAGTTGTGTTGAACATTTTTTCTAAAAATGTCATAGTAGACCTTTTTTCAAAAGACGTGTGTTTCATATTTTAAACTGTTAATAGCGGTCATATTATGTGTTTTTTATTATTTTTCCGGGCTAAAACAACCAAAACAGAGATTCCAATATAAATGCCTTAAAAATGCGATCGTTAACTGCAATCCGTTATTGGCTAGTCGCACCCCAAAATTTCATAATTTTCTCTCCTTTTCAAAATACGGCTTGTACAAGCAATTTTAGGAAAAGTGCTCAACACCAAAGTTGTAAATCTCGTCGAGATCTACAACTTTTGTGGTGATCACTTTTCCTAAAAATGTATGTACGAAACGTATTTTGAAAATATGTCCAAATTCTGCGCCTTTCAGAAATACGTCTTGTACATGCATTTTTAGGAAAAGTTGTCAACATGAAAGTTGTACTTTCGTGTTGAGCACTTTTCCTAAAATTATATCTACAAGGCGTATTTCGAGAATGTACGAAAAGATATGAGATTTTGAGAATGCAGCTAGCAAATAACTAATTATGGTTAACGATCGCCAAAAAAGGCGATGGTTAACCACAACCCGTAATTGTCTAGTCGTATCCCAAAATCTTCCAATTTTTCGCGTATTTTCGAAATACACCTTGTACATGCAATTTCAGGGAAAGTGTTCAACACTAAAGTTGTAGATGTCGACGAGATCTACAACTTTCGTGTTGAATACTTTTCCTGAAATTGCATGTACAATGCGTATTTCGAAAAGACACAAAATTTGGACATATTTCCAAAATACGCCTTGTACATGCATTTTTAGAAAAAGTGATCACCACGAAAATTGTACATCTCCTGGATATCTACAACTTTCGTGTTGAACGTTTTTCCTGATATTGCATGTACAATGCATATTTCAAAAACACGCAAAAAATTGAGAGATTTTGAATTGCGACAAGCAAAATAACGAGTTACAGTTAACAATCACAAAAAAAAAAGAAGCAAAACCTAATCGAAGTGAACTGTAAATAAAAAAATGTAAAATTTTTGGATGATGCAAAGTCTTAACTTAATTTGAAACATGAGCAAGATAACGGCAATAGAGGAGTGGTCGGCGAGAAGGCGTATCTGGAACCGCCACTGTTCCCGATTCTTCCTAACATCGTCGCCGGCGAGAGCCAGTACGGGGTGACGTTTCACGTGAAGGAGGGTGGTCTACTTGAATACCATAGTCTTCTAGCTGGTGCTGAATCCATAATAACTATGCACAGCAACTTCCTGCTGCCACATATTCAGACTCTGCTGTGGATATTGCCACACTAGTCTGCTTCTTACTGCTCCAAGACACTAATTTTCCTCCTAGAAATTGACAGGTTCCTATAGTACTTTTTCTATCTTCTTTGCAACCTGCAAAATCTGCATCTGAATAGCCTGTCAGTAGAAAATCTCCATTTCTAGCATACCAAACGTGCCCTTAAGATATCTCAAAATCCTTTTGACTGCAGTCAGATGATATTCTTTAATGATTGGTACCTAGCACAGACACATGGCATACATGCTGGTCTACTGCAGTCAGATATAGGAGGGAGCCAACTATTCCTCTATACAAAGTTTCATCTACAGGTTTCCCTGCATCATCGACGATTTTCGGAGTTCTTCCTCAAATCCATCACCATCGACGATTTTCCCGGCAAGGGCACGATCCACTTCGACTGCAATTCATGGGTTTACAATGTCGGCAAGTACACCTACGATCGCGTCTTCTTCTCCAACGATGTAATCCCATAGCTTCAATTTCATGTCCTCTGCTTAATGCGTGTTAATAGTTGTTGTTCTCATCAAAAAGCTGCGTCATTTATTACAGAATTATTTGCCGAAGGATACCCCGGCTCCGCTGCGGCCGTACAGGGAGGAGGAGCTCCGGCACCTGAGAGGAGACGACGTGAACCGGAAGCTGGAGGAATGGGATCGGGTCTACAACTACGCGTTCTACAACGATCTCGGCAACCCGGACGGTGGCTCCAACCTCGCCCGGCCGGTTCTCGGCGGCTCCGCCGAGTACCCTTACCCTCGCCGCGGCAAGACCGGCCGCGCACCAACGAAGACCGGTAAGCTTAAGAACAGAGGTGGGAAGAATTGTGCTTGATGATGAATTAATGAAGGGAAGAACAATTGTTGCAGATCCGAAGAGTGAGAGCCGGTTGCTATCGCTTGATTTGAACATCTATGTGCCGCGTGACGAGCGGTTTGGGCATCTAAAGATGTCGGATTTCTTGGGCAACGCCATTAAAGCGGTGTCAAGCGCCCTGTTGCCGGTTCTGCAAGCCGTGTTCAACAAAACGCCGAACACTTTTGATAGTTATAAGGATGTTCTTCAGCTCTATGAGGGCGGGCTGCCGCTACCGGACATTCCACAGGTGCAGGCGCTGATCCAGGCCATACCGCTTGAAATGCTTAAGAACATACTCACTCCGCCGCAAGGCCAGCGCAGTTTTCTCAAACTCCCCGTGCCACAAATCATTCAAGGTATATATTTTTTTCTTTTCCTCTGTTTTTAATTTAAAGAAAAAACTCTTTTCTTTCTTCTGCTGTTTTTCATGTTTTCCATTTTGAAGTTGACAAATGGACATGGAAGACTGATGAGGAATTTGCGAGGGAGACGCTGGCTGGAGTGAATCCTGTCATCATCGAAAGGCTCAAGGTATGATTTTGCTTTTTGCAGCGAAACAGGGGAAAACAGAGATGATTGACTATTGTGCTTATGTCAAAGGTATTCCCTCCGATCAGCAAACTCGACTCTGTTAGTTACGGCGACCAGAATAGCAAGATTGCAGCCGAGCATATCGAGAAAAACCTTGACGGGCTCACATCAGAACAAGTAACTTTCTATTCAGTTCTTTTTTTTTTTAAATTTGAACCAAATTGTTAAAGGGATTAACAATTCCATTTTTGTTCTATATATATATATTTAGGCATTGAGCAGCGGCAGACTTTTCATCATTGATCACCATGACTCGCTTGTGCCTTACCTTTCGCGAATCAATTCGACCTCCAGCAAAGTCTACGCCACCCGAACCCTCCTCTTCCTCAAAGAAGACGACACCCTCCGGCCGGTCGCCATCGAGCTCAGCCTGCCGCGCCCGGAGGGCGAGCAGAACGGAGCTTCCAGCACCGTCTACACGCCGGCCGATACGGGCGTGGATGCCGCGATCTGGCAGCTCGCCAAGGCTTTCGTTGTCGTCAACGACTACGGCGTCCACCAGCTAATCAGCCACTGGTGAATTTCGAGCATGCATCGTGTTCCTCTGTTCACTATCTTTCTCACACTATAATACCCTGTTCTCTGACAAAGCTGTGCATTTGCTTTATCAGGCTTCGGACACACGCAGTTATAGAGCCATTCGTGATCTCTACGAATCGGCATCTCAGCGCTCTTCATCCGATCAACAAGCTCCTCTCCCCGCACTACCGCGACACCATGAACATTAACGCCCTCGCCCGGCAAGTCCTGGTCAACGCCGGCGGCGTCATCGAATCCTCCATCTTTTTTTCCAAATACGCAATGGAGTTGTCCTCCTCCATCTACAAGGACTGGAATTTCGTCGACCAGGCTCTCCCCGCAGATCTCATCAAGCGGTATATTATATTACACAGATTTCTGTAATTCCGAGGATCCCCATCCAAATATTTGAGAGTGACGTCATAACTCATAAGTAAACATAATATAACAATACTAATTTGGCTCAAAGTTATTAATCAATAAATAACATAAAAAAATGCACTGCTAATAGCAAAATTCAAACTTTTAAAAATTTAAAGAATGATTTATTAGATATTTTGTCATTTGTAATCGTACAATTGATCACATGTTTTTTGAGCAGGGGGATGGCAGAGGCTGACCCGTCGAGCCCGTCAAAAGTCAATCTCGTGATCAAAGACTACCCGTACGCCGTCGACGGCCTGGCCATCTGGTCAGCGATCGAATCATGGGTGGCCGAGTACTCCTCCATTTACTACTCCGACGACCTCACGATACAGAGCGACCAAGAGCTCCAAGCCTGGTGGAAAGAAACGGTCCAGATCGGCCACGGCGACAGGAAAAACGAGCCGTGGTGGCCGGAACTCAACTCCCGGCCGGCGCTCGTCCAAATCTGCTCCACAATCATATGGGTGGCATCCGCAATGCACGCCGCCGTGAACTTCGGCCAGTATCCCTACGGAGGCTACCTGCCTAACCGGCCGAGCCTGAGCCGGCAATTCATGCCGGAGGTCGGTTCGGCCGACTACGAGCTGCTTAAGACGAACCCCGACAAGGTGTTGTTGAAGACGATCACCGGGCAGCTGCAGGCCATTCTCGAGCTGTCGGTCATCGAGATCCTATCGACGCACGCTTCGGACGACGTCTACTTGGGGGAGCGGCCGAGCAAGGAGTGGACCAGCAATGCGAAGGCGGCGGAAGCTTTGGAGAGGTTCGCGGCGAGACTGAAAGGGGTGGAGAAGAAGATAGCGGAGCTGAACGCAGACGCGAGCTTGAAGAACCGCGGCGGATCGGAGAAGTTTAGCTACACTCTGCTTTCGCCGTATAGCGAGGCGGGGATCACGTGCAAGGGGATTCCTAATAGCATCTCCATATGAGTGAGAGCTGTCGCCGGCCGCCTTGAGTGCTTCTGATAAATAAGAAGAACGAAGGAAGAAGTTCTCTGTGTGAGAAGAAGAATAAGAGAGGTTGGCCATGGCCATGCATGGCGTCGTGAACTTTTAGTTACTGCGTTTCTGTAAAGTCTTCAGCTTTGCCAGCATGAATGAAATAAGACATGATGGCTTTCCCTGAGTCAATTTTCCAAAATTGGGTCCCCCCATTTCTTAAATTTTCATCAAAATAATTTCTATCATTTTGGGGGTTCAATATATACAGGGGAGAATTACCCTCCACCAAAAGGTCGCCGACGGCAGGAAGTCCGTACCTTTGCAGGAGAGGGTCGTGAACGTGATGGCAGCAGTTGTGAGAACTGTTGTTCGTGAACATAATTAAGTGTTTAATTTTGATAAGAACAAAGTCATAATTCGACGCCAAGCAGTGCTCTAAGCATCTTCCTCAAATCTGAACGGCGAATGGACTCTTTATTAAAGTGTGTCCACCCTCATTTCTGTGTACCGGCCGCCATTTCCCCTCCTTCCCGACGCTGTTTCTTCCTCGGTCGATCCTCCCCCTCCCCTCTTCATCCTCAACACAATAGTTATGAATTGATTTTTCATTCTTAAAACGATCAAGTAAGAATCCAATATCTATCCTGTTTAGTTTTTGTATGAATTTTGTTTTGTGGAGCAAAAATTTGGTTGCTTGCGTATCCACACCAAGCGAAGCCTTAAATTTGTTCTCAGCTAATCTTGTTGTGCATTGGGTGCAACATGATTTGAATGAAGATTGATCGAAACTATATAGATTGTTTCGATTGAGGTGTAAAAATGATTGCGATTGAGAACAATAGTAATTTGATGTCTAACATATACAAAAGAGAGTAGAATCTACCTGAATGTAAGATGCCAACCTATTTTTTTACTATCCATAAACTTGCTTAATTAATTGTCCTTAGGTTTAATTAAGAAAACATTCATTATCTTAAGTTAATTAGAATATTAATCTCTTGTTTGGCCTAATTCTTCTTAAATTGAAATTAGGGCACATCAAAAAGAAGAAAAACAGGGGAGAGCAAAACAAAAGGGGTTTATTAGGGCTTTCAGTTGGACCTTGAGGTGGCGAAGCACTGCAGCCAACTGTGAAGGATCGTCTGCGGCTTCAGGAGGAAGACAACAACGGTTGAAGAAAATAGATTCTTTCAGACCGAGTGAGATTATAATTCCGTCTGGCACGGTGGTGGCGGTCGTAAACGTATGGGTTTAATAGTCATTCGTTAAGGATCACCTAACAAATATCATCCGTTCGAACATAAAACTGGATGAAGTTCATGACCGCCACCATCGTGCCAAACAGAGCATTAATGTGTTTGGGTATTTTTTAAGTGTGCTTATAGTCAAATTAAGACGGGCATATAAGATTGTCGCCTATAAGTTCATAAATTTACATATTGCACCAATTTATCATTTAAATTTACCAAAAAAACCCATCCTCTAAATTTATATTCACTGAGGATAGCTCCAAGGGTATTTTTATACAAACACCTCAACCAGTGTACAAAGCATCCCCGCACCAGGGTTCGGGGAAGAGTTCGTCATAAGGGTGAAATGTAGGCAAATCTTATCCTGCATCTAAAAATAAAGAAATTGTTTCCAACTCTCGAACCCGTGACCTTGCGATCACACCACAGCACCTCAACCAGTACGCAAAGGCTCCCATTCAAGTAATTAGTAAATAAAAGGTAAAAATAGGACGGCAAGGCCACAAAAAAAACCATAAGGCTTGCCGAACATCACAGATTTGAGCCTCTTTGCCCCCGACTCCAGTCTGAACAGAAGGTTTTTCTGCGAGGACAAAGTAGCCCAAACGCCGCCGCGCCGCTTACACTGTTTGGGTCACCTTTGTCCTGCCTCTGTCGCCGCTGTGCACGAGCCCTAATGGCATGCCAAACGGGCCCTTAACTTATTATAAGATCAACAATTGTGCCAATATTTTTTTTAATCAACTACTGTCTAACCATATCCAACAAATAATGGATTTAATAAATTACAACTTCTTAAAAAAACATATAAATATGTTTATAAGCTGAATGAATCAACTGAGCCCACTTGGACTACAATCAAATAATCGCTACCTGCGGAGTCCTTCCAATCCAAGAATCATATAATCCACATGAGTCGATCAAGCTTGATTCGAGCTGACTCGGGCTCAGTTTCAATGGCTTAATAACAAGTCAATATAGGCTCCGGGGGGAAGGATTATGCATTTAATAATAACTCAGGCTAAACACCTCTAAAATCTCTTCTCCTCCCCCACATTCTCCATTTCAGCCACTAATTCTTGTGTCTTCTCCCACAATCGGACAACGGAGTAGACGAAAAATAAATGGTGTTGGGATTCAACAATGAGAAACATCGCAGTTGCATGAATAGGAAAAAAACTTAAGGATTAATAATTGAATATGCAAAGCTATGGTGAATATGGATATAAACTTAAGGGGAGAAATTTACATGGAAAGACAACAAAAGAAAACACATTATTATTATTATTATATCCTAACCTTCAAGCCTCATTTTGCTCTGCTGCAAATAATTTCAAGTCAGAAAGCCATTGAGGAGGGGCTCATGGAGATGATCGTGCGGGCCGTGCGATCTTCTATCTTCCCCTGGAGCTCTGTCGATCAAATCATGAAATTCGGAATTCGTTTAGATTGGAAGCACAGTGCGGTGAACGAATATAGGAAAAACTTGGTCATGAAAGCGGGAAAAAACATAATTTGATGAATTATTGGTTTATATAATAAAAGAGAACTTCTCTTTGGTGAAAAGCTGCTCTTTCCCATTTTATCAGTCATAATTTATTCGTTTTACAATCAAAAAAATGAGAGGAGGAAAGAAGGGATCGATCAATTATTATTATATTTATCTTAGGCTCCGTATGGCATGGCGGCGGCGGTCATGAAGGCATGGGGTTAAATCGTCATTCGTTAAGGACCACCTAACAAACATCATCCGTTTGAACATAAAAGTGGATGAAGTTTCTTAGATGGGCGTTAACGAATGACAATTTAACCCCCATGTTCATGACCGCGACTACCATGCCAAACGGAACCTTACTCAGTATTTGATGAATACGGTGGCATTGACTTCTCTCTTTTAATTTATTTTCCGAGACTACTTAATGATGTATAAAATTGTAATTAATTATTAAACCAAGTTTAAATATGTTATAATTAATAATGCACAAAAATAAAATAGATTTCGACACACACAGCAACATCTGTAGACTATAGTACGTACCTCACCAATCGTTGTGCCCCATTTGCACTCGGCAAAATAAAATTTTTAGGGGGAAGGCTATAACGGGATTATTGTCGTTATCAAGTCACATGAAATCGATTTCGAGTTGAGTCGGCTCGGCTCGAAATCGATTTCGAGTCGACTGTGAGTCGAAAATTTTGAATTCGAGCCGAGTCAGAATCGATCGAACTCAAACTTGATATCACCCCTACATGGGATCACCACATGCTACCATATCTAACAAGTGATGCACTACGGTGATTTAAGATATTGCGGTGATCAAAATCTTACTTTTTTTCTGTCACCATCACAGGGGATTCTTCAAGTTTGTCATCCAAGAGTCAAATGTCTCGTACATAGAGTGAAACCCCCTCAAACTCATGGCCACTCTAGTTCCATACAAGATCTGGATTCAAGCTCATGAGACCTGCTCGAATATTAGGAGTTCAACTCGTGAGTTTGAGCTGATACATCGTGTTCTTGAGTTGAGCGAGAATCCATGAGAATCTCGGCCTATTTTGAGGATTTCAAACGGGACAATACATATGCCATCAAAATGTCAAAAAAGAGGATCATTTTTGGGTACATGTACTTGTGGGATTAACCATGGAGTTTAATACTATGTCAAACCCATGTCTTCCACTGCAATCCTGTTTAGTCCTTCCATGAGGAATTAATTATGGATTTCGTAGATGAGGATCATCGCAGATCTCTAAGTTCAACCACAATGACTGATCACTCGACTCTGTCGATTTGGTTGTGGGCAGCCTTCCTCTGATGCTCTCATGCTTTCTTATTACCATTGTGGGAAAAAAGCCAAGCTCATGAATCTTGCTACCGATCCCAACTGAAAGGGGCATCAATGGTCGTGGTCTTGGTTGCAGTGGTAAATACTCGAGCCTAAACTCCGATATTGCGACCCATACAACTGAGTTCCATGAGGACTCTTCTCCATTTGTCTTCATATCTGCTGACTCTTCTCCATTTGTCTTCATATCTGCTGATGAGTAAGATGCCCTTCACCGTCTCTTATGCTCTCTTAACAGTACCTCCTCCACTATCTTTGACACCTCAGGTATAAAAAGTGCAATTATTGTTTCCATCGCTCATTATGAATGGAACATTGACTCCAACGCTACAAATCATATTATCGGGTAATCCTCAAATATTTCCAATACCTCTTTATCTGGCTGTGACAAAATCATTGCTGGAATGTTTCCTTAACCACTATTGCAGGCAAGTAAATTTATGTGCTCTTCTGCTATCTCTATTTTCTTTATCTTGCATGTTCCCTCCTTTTCCCCATAATCTACTTTCTATTAGTCATCTGACAAGATCTTTAAATTGCTCTCTAACATTTTTCTTTAATTGACATTTTTCAGGATTTGGCTACCAACTAGCGTATTAGCAATGCTAGGAACAATGAGGTACTGTACTTTTTGGACTAGGAGATGGCCTCTCTTGCCCTCTCCACCAACAATGTTCCCACCATTAATTATGTTTGCCTTCGGCATCATTAACTTGGACATTCAACCAAACTTATCTCAAAACTTTGTAGTACTTTGTTAAAAAAAAATTCCACATGTGAACTATCTAAGCTGCTCATCATAATCCAAGAAATTTCTCTTAGTACATTTACTTTTGATGTCATTCACTTTAATGTATGGGATTATTCCCTAATTCAATCTTTATGCGCTTTCTGCTGGTGATAATGGGGCTAATAGATGTAGAGAGATTTTGAAACTTGGATAATCATGATATTACATATTAAAGTAAATATATACACGCCTTAACTTACAATGGTGCTGCTGAACGAAAAACTAAACATCTCCTTGAGAGTGCATGATACTACTTATCATGCATCATCCCAAATCATATCGGGGTGAAGCTATATTAACTGCAATGCACCATATTAACTGTTTCCCACCTCGAGCCATAGGTTATGCCACACTCATTGCACTCCTCTTCTCTCAATGCTTGGTTCACACCACTTGCCTTTTGCTAGTGTTTTTAGGTGTATACGTTTTGTTCATATTCATCAACCACATTGTGACCAATTAGATTTTCGTGCCAAAAATGTATATGTTGATTATCCATTCACTACGAAAGGGCATCGTCATTACCAGCCTCCATCCAAATAATTTCTTTTGCACCCATGGTGTTACTTTTTGTGAGAAGAGTCCTACTTTCTCACAAAGACTCATGATATTCATCACGGGAAAAGTGTGTCGAACTTGATTGAAAAGAAATCAATGACGGTGGCACTCTTCTTCCTATTCCTATTATTCATCATATACAAGAAAGATCTCCAATAGCCGGTACTCCTCCATCCACACATATAACACAACAAAGAAATCGTATACCACCTCTTCACAAATCCCACCACCGTCAGAATAGTGGTACAAAGAAGGTACAACTCCTTGTGGTCCAGGCTTCTCCAATGCATGTTACAGAGCAAGATTCTGAAAAAGACCTTCACCTTCACTTGCTCACTTTAAAGGTAAGAAGTTGTACTAATCATCCTATTTCCAAATATATCCCATATCATGATCTTACTGGTGAATATAATGCCTTCGTCTTCTCTTTATCCTCAATTGTTGTTTCTAAGCAAGGACAAGATGCATTGGGTATACTGAAATGGAAAATGGCTACCAAAGAGGAAATACTAGCTTTAGAAAAAAATCATACATAGGAAATCTCTCAATTTACTCCTCGAAAGAAATAGTTGGATCAAGGTGAGTCTTCTCAGTGAAGCCGAATCAAAGTGGAGTGGTGGAACAATGTAAGGCAATATTGGTAGATCAAGGATATACTCAAACCCAAAGTTAGATTACCGTGAAATATTTCAAATGGTTGCAAAGATGGATTTCATTGGGGTGTTTTTATCCTATGCAACATGTCTAGGATACGAATTATAACATAGATGTGAAAAATATCTTTCTTCATGAAGTTTCCTCCAAGATTCACTGAAAAAGGATGTGGTGTATGTCAAAACAATCCTCAAAAGTATGTTTGGATGGTTTTACAAAGTTATGTTTTCGTTTGGACACAAAGAAGGGCACTGACAACATTCTGTTCATTAAGAAGTAAGATAAAAAGATTTCAGCTCACATGGTATATGTAGATGACATCGTTATCAAATGGAATGACATTAAGGAGATTTTCATTCTAAAAATTCACTTGTTCGGCTAAAGACATGGACAAATTAAAACTATTTCTTGAGGATTGAAGTTGCAAGATCCAACCAAGGAATACTTCTCTTAACGAAGTTATGTCCTTGACCTTCTGGAGGAAACTTGGATGCTCTAATGTGCAACTGTGGATACTCATATTGAAGCCAGTCAAAAAAAATAATGAATACAAAGATGGAGACAGTGTCCATATCTCAAGCTGCGAGAGATTGATTGGCAAACTTATCGATCACTTACTCATCCTGACATTACATATTTGTAAAAATGTTGAGCAGCTATATGCATGTCCTAAGGATCCGACACCAAGTGCTACACATTGTCTTAAGGTACCTACAAAAACTTTTGAACACGAAATCCTTTTCTCAAGGAATGATCATTTGAAAATTTAACTAAGGATGATTACGTTGACAGTCAAGACGACATGAAATCCACCTCCAGAGCTATGTCACAGGACCTTTGCAAAGACATACAATTAAGATCCATCCACCATGACCTTGGGCTCCTTAAAGACAAAATCCTATTCTCTTGTACTGTGAAAACAGCCCCCTATCAATATTCCCCCCAATCATTTTCAAAATGATAGAACCAAGCAAGGAGAAGTGAAATGCTTTTTATAAGGATCATTTGGACAAAGTAGATGTCTGCACTCCATTTGTTCACTCCAATGACCAATTGGCGGATGTTTTCACTAAAGGACTAAGTTGTTGTATGTTTGTTGATGAAATATCTAAGTTGGGCACGGTTGAAATCTTTTCCCCCATAGAATCTGCATTGCATGCAAAGATAAGTTGGTTTCATAGTTACCCAAAGCTCTAACATACCTAGCATTTCAATAGGAGAGAAAACTGTGCATTCTACAAGGGAGCATTGTAATATTATTAAAAAAATTATTAGACCATATGTGGTGGGGATCGGAGATGCGAACCCGCGGTGGAGCATGAGTTTTGGGCTCGTTCGGGGCTGATTGACTATCTGTCATGATTTGCATCACCAGATCGACAATCCGACTCCGCAGATGCATCCAAATTTTCATTTACTTGCATTTTCATATATTATATTGTTGTTTTCAATTATTATTCAATGTAATCGGGTCTGTTACATTAACGGTCATTCATAGTCGTTGATGTAAGGGTGCCCTAGAGTAGTTCTATTATAAATAAGAGTACGGTGGGGGGGGGGGAGCCGTCATGCTATGCAGATTTTGTAGACAACATTCCCAGAATCCAGCGATCCGATCGCGCCGACGACTCTGTGAGGCCCAACTTGATGACTCACAAGTTTTTTTAATATCACCCTTTATCTTCCTTTTGTCGATGTATCCCACCTCTAGGAACCCATCCTGTAAAACCCAAAGCAATCTCACGCCCAACACCACTACAAAACCAACTATTTCCTCCTAAACAAATTCCCTCCGTGACCCTAGAAACGCCCCGCCTACAATCCTTCTCCCATGACTCTTAAACAGCAGAGCCATTCGGTTCTTTTTCAAAAGTCCTTCTAGTTATCCCCAACATAAGAGCGGCTACAAGATTTTCTTAGATCAAGCACTGCTTTTTCCATCCCGTGTGAGTGCAACAATCCAAACCCTAGACGACCAAATCCCAGATCCCGCAATCGAGCCCCCAAATCATCCCGACTGAAGAAGCAAGATCTCGCTCTCTTCTGATTGCCGGACTGCACAGTCAGCCGTTGTTTTCTCTAAGTACTATTTGCACACCATGTAACCACTCATCCTTGCCCAGTTCTCCTGTACCCTGAGCAATTTCGTAATTAAGAGCTTGTCTATGCATGCAAGCCCTCCCCCGCTAGTATTAATAGGAGTGCACAGTTTCCAAAATGGCACGCTGACTCTATTCAAAGTGCAATTTCTCGCTACTGCGGACTCGAGTACATCTCTTTTGACGGTCTCTGTAGCTTCCCCCAAGACGATCTTTGTAATCTTTTTTAAAGTGATTAATAACAACACCCAAAACAAGTGGAGTTGTCGTTGCGGGTAAGGTGGTCTCGCCGCTTGCGACATCTTCTTTTTGCCCTTCATATCACTCATAAGAAACAACTCTTAGTCCCTTCTTCCCCCTCAGAGAGCGTGAGTTTATAGAGGTGCATTTAAAGAACAAACAAACAATACTAAAATTAAGTGCACAATGCAACTTTTGACTTTTGAGGCATTACTATGAAAAGAATTGTTACTTGAGATGCAAAGACGATAGAAGCAAACTGTTATGGGCATCACTGTTATCTCATCGTATTATGTATTGTTAAATTTCGGGTCATTATTTATATCGAGTCTAGCATAAGTTATCTTGTGTTGTCATTAATATATTATGTCTTTATGTCGCATCATGTCACATTTAGTTCGAGGTGTCATAATTACATTCATGTCCTCTTGTAAGCCTATATAAAGGCATATGTATGCTTGAGATCTTTTATCAATGAAGAAAAGTCTATTTCATTAACCATAAGAGATCTTGGAAGCTCTCTCTCCCTCCCTCTCTTAAGCACACCCCGCATAGGCAGTCGCGGTTCCGATTCTGTTGTATCCTTCACCATCATCCTCGTCTCCAGTCAACCTCCGACGACTCCTCCAAGTAGACCCATAACAACTTGGTATTAGAGCCCCTCCTCTTCAGCCGAAGTTGTTGTCTGTAAAACCTAAATCCTCCAAATCCATTGGTCCCAGCCAGTGATCGACGTCTCCAACGATATTTCGATCTCGGTACATTCTCGCATGCGTATAACCTCCAGTTTACACCTTCAGCCGACTACGTCTCCAGTCGACACAAGCCACTAGTCGACGCAAGCCTCCAATCAACGCCTCCATCCGTCCCCAACAGGAACAGTAATGGGATTCATTTCGGCCAGGGTTTTGCGCACGCGAGCCTTGGCGACGACGCTTCATCGTACAAACACATAGTCCCGCGTGAGCCCTTCCCCCCTCTGTCGAAGCCGCTTGCCGCCTGTCTCCGTCCTCGAGCCCTCCAAACCCCAGACAACCTGCAAGATCCAATATCCACCCTCCTGTAGCCTGCATGTTCCCCGCTGTCACTTCTCCTCGAGCTCTGCATCACAACAAGACCACTAGTTCACATCACCAGGGTAGCAACAACTCCAACTTAATTTTTAATCAATTCTTAATTGAATTAATTTAGTTATTAAGTAAGATGGACATGACACTACGCAAAGTCAAGCTCAGTGCCGTCGAGCCGGCTCTCTTCAGTTCGACGTTGGCTATAATTCGGGACTCCATGTTTCTCCTCGACGCCATCCAAGCTTGCTCGGTTACACTGCCGCCTCTGATTGCTCTGTCGGGTACGCCGATAGCACCGAAGCCGGCCTTACCACTACCGAACCCTCCTGGATGCCTTCCGATGTCCCTCCGACTCCACCGACATTGTCGCCTCTTCTGACAGTTCATTCTTTGCTGACCCCAATTATACATGCCCCTCCAAATCCATTTTTTTTCAATCGACCGTTCCCACGTTGACACCGCCAATTCTGATCATTGTCGGGGTTTCTCCTACCGTGTTACACCATTACAGTCACCTTCGACTGTCCGTAAAAGCCGAGAACCCTCGTTCAATCCATTCACCGCCATCCCTTCTGCCATCGTGGACATCTCGATGCAACCTCCGCTACAACAACACGATACCGAGAGTTGTTCTGTCGGGAAATTAAAGAGTCGGACAATCAAGCAGTGCAAGCCTCGTTTGAGATTGAGAACAAACTCGATTTGAAGGGTGGAAGAAATTTTATGGGCGTCGCACCTCATTATGATCGAGTCATATTATGTATATCTTATCTCATAGTATTATGTATTGTTAAGTGCCGGATCTTTATTTATATCGAGTCTAGCATAGGTTATCTCGCGTTGTGTCGTTATTATATTATGTCTTTATATCACGTCATTTAGTTCGAGGTATCATAATTACATTCATGTCCTCTTTTAAGCCTATATAAAGACATGTATGTTTGAGATCTTTCATCAATGAAGAAAAGTATATTTTCCTAATCATAAGAGATCTTGGAAGCTCTCTCTCTTGAGCACGCTCCGCTTAGGCAGCCGCAGTTCCGGCTCCGTTGTATCCTCCACTATAATTCTCGTCTCCGGTCATCTTCTGGCCACTCCGAGTACGCCGATGACACAAACTTTTGTATTATTTGCAAAATAATTTTTTTTAAAAGATTTTAGATAAAAAAACAATTATACAATTAGCTAACGCATTGGAAAGTGATTATTATTGAGAGGTAGCAGTAAGACCTTACACTAGCTGTTTGAAGTTCTATTGCAGCTGAAATATCTTTCTCCTGAAAATCCAAGCAACATGCAAATCAAAATTCATATGAGGCTTATCTATTTTATCAGCTACCACTGGTAATAGTTAAGTTGACTACCTCAAATAACAAATCCTTCCGGGTGATTAAACCAATTACACGAGAAGGACGTGGCACAACAAAGATGTGCCTCAGCCCCAATTGTCGAAAAAGATTGTATACCTACAAATTAGACCAAACAAAAAATATGATTCCAATGATTTTTCATTCCATGGCATAGTAAAAGAGCAAAGACTGCTCTTTAAATCAAAACCCTGCTCACCTTAGCCAAAGACATATCCTCTGGTACTATATAAGGGCAAGGATTTAGGAAGGGGGCGAGATCTAGGTACATCTCCTTTTCATCTTGGGTAAGATGAATGCCATCAATTGTCATGCCTTTGCTGGAGATAGGTTTCACAAAATCGCTGAAGGTGTGCCTAGTAAAAAAAAACCGCGATTATATATTTTTTTTGGAAAGATGACACACGAGGGACAAATGAAGGTAGAAAATTACCTGCTGGTTACGCCTCTAGGATCACAAGGAAAAGGACTATTCTGAAAATCTATCTTTGATTGTAAAAGTACCAATAAGTTGCTTAACAGAAGAGATAAACAAATGAAACAGTGAGTCTTATGATGCAGAAATTTTCTTCAAGATAAACAGCAAAACTCTCATCATATAGAACTATATATGCAACTGCTGAAGCTCGCAAGTCAAAGAGTAATACCTACGAAGCATAAGACCAATTACAAGTTCTTCCCCATTCTGTCCATGATCAATAACCTTAGAAGAACAAGAAGATGAAGTTAATAAACGTTTTCTCACAAAAGAAGACAACCTACTGATAATAAGATTTCTATATATATAATATATATATATATATATATATAATATATATATATATATATATATATATATATATATATATAACATCACTCACTGGAAAGCCATTGTGCTTGTTGCTTCGTAAAACATAAAGTACTTCAGAAATTTTAACAACACGGGGAAAGGATATAACCTGTTTTATATTCCCAAAATGATATTCCAATAAGTAAAAAAGATGGAATATTAAAAATAAGTTGTGAATTTTCCGTTGATTTAAATTACTCGTATCTTACTGTCTGACTTTGGCAAGCCTCTTGTGCTATCATGTTACGCATAAATGGTCTGGGCCTAGATTCAAGCAAAGGGATGCCCCTCAGGCGAGCTTGCTCCTCATACAATCCTTCATTGAAAAAGTCACCAACAGCCTGACAAAATATTACATATTAAATTGACATTGGATAAAATAATAGAAGTCACATAAACCTTAAAACAGTACCTTGGAGATAAGAAGAACAAGCATGATGAGGGGTAAAAGTTTTAAGTTGTTTGTGATTTCAACCATGATAACACACAATGAAACCGTCATTCTCATAGACCCTCCCAAAAATGAAGCAGCACCAAGCAGAGCATAGCTGTACACAAGGTAATTTATAAATAATACAAAAATCATAAAGATGGACGTTTTTATTAGCAGAAACTTCTATCATAAACGGTTAAATTATAAATTGTATTAAAGCTCATTGTAAAGGCCCATGTTCTTTTTATTGTTATTTACTCTCACACCTCTAATATTGGTTTGAGTTCACCTCCCTTTGTGTATATAGAGAGGTCTCATGTAATATTTGTAGTTTGGATTGGAAATAATATTTTCTTTCAAATCTCAATTTGTTATCCGGGCAAGGTGATTTTTCGTTGCTCTCTTTTTTCCCTTCAGATGGGCCACTGCTTGTGAGCCCTAAGAATTTTTCTACTCCGCACCTTTCGGCGGCAAGTGCTCTTCGATCGGGCCTTATATATATATTTTTTGGGTGGACGCCCCACTGATTTTCTTGCGCACTCCTGCGATCTACATTTTTTTCCCGCGAACCCGTGAGATTTGCCTTCCAGCCGCTTCTACGAGTCTGTTTATCCTTTGCCAGCTCCTGCGAGCTCTGCGGACTTTGCCTTCCAACGAGCTCCTGCGAGCCCGCAACTTTTGCCTTTCAGCGAGATCCTGCGAAGCTCGACCAATCTTGTTTCCTGGGCGTGACGTCCTGTGCGGTCCCGCCTTCCTGCAACTACTCTATGAGCTTTGCTCCAGCCGATCTCGTTGCGACCTCGCTGGTAGCCTGTGCTCCTTCTAGTAAACTCTGCACCCGCATGCTGTCACGCGAGCTCCTTGCCGTGAGATCGATTGACCCTAGCTGCGACCTCGTTCTATCAATTCTGACAATGTTTGATCGTCCTGCCCTTACTGGCATTAGTCGAGGCCTTCTTTCTTTCAGTCCCCCTGCTCAGATGTGCGATCACTCTAGCAAACAAGGTCATATCGGAGACTGTTGCTTTCACATATATCCCCACCTTGCCCCTTCGTGGAAGGGTAATAATAATAACCGTAGATGTGGTAATCCTCGCCAGCCCAATCGACTTTTTGTTGCTCATGCTATTGAAGCCAATGCTGATCGGCTCCTCTCCGGCGATTTTTCCATTGAAGAACCGGATGCTCTGAGACGTCTAGTACGCTCTCAAGACATCACTTCTACAGCTGCTTTCGCCACATCTGGTACTCCAAGCACACAATCTTCTTATGTTATCCAATCTAAGTGGATGATCAATTATAGTGCGACCGGTCACATGGTTGGGGCATTATGAGGTTTTACCTCATGAACCCCTCTTGGGTCATGATAAAATTATCACCGCTAATGGCTCTTTGTCTTCCATTATTGGGAAAGAGACCATCTTATGTTCCTCCGACATGCCCCTCATATTGATTTTGCAGTTCCTGCATTTCCTCAAAATTTGTTTTTTATTATTTAGTTTACCACATCTTTAAATTACTCGGTAACTTTCCTCCCCGATGGTTGTGTTTTTCAGAATTTGGGAATGAAGCAGCATACTGGCAGGGCAGGAACTACGGGGGACTTGTACATCTTGGATCATCAAACTCAAAAAGTTCTCTCCAGTACTCCTACACGCCCTTTTGTGGATGTGTGTCTAAGACATCAAAAATTGGGAAATCCTCCATAAGTTATTTTTACCTACTGTAAGTCACAAAGTGCCTTCTTATTACAATAAATCTCCCCAAATCCTATTGGGATGAGCTGCCCTCACTGCGCCTTATGTTACGGGTCCACATGTCGCGGGTACATTCACTCAAGTGAACCTCCCTCGTCATAATTTATAGAACACGCATATGGAAGTCAGCGTGGTCGTGGGCGCATTCACTCAAGTGGACCCCCCTCAGCATAATTTAAGGAGCACGCATATGGAAGCCGCCATGGTCGCGGACACATTCACTCAAGTGGACCCCGTCATCATAACTTATAGAGCGCGCATATGGAAGCCGCCATGACGACATTCTTATAATTAATTAATTGATATTAATTAATTCATACTAATTAATAACAATCACTAAAGTGGACCCCCTCAGCATAATTTAAGGAGCACGCATATGGAAGCCGCCATGGTCGCGGACACATTCACTCAAGTGGACCCCGTCATCATAACTTATAGAGCGCGCATATGGAAGCCGCCATGACGACAATCTTATAATTAATTAATTGATATTAATTAATTCATACTAATTAATAACAATCAATTAAATTAATTATTTTGTATTCCTTGTTGGGCTGCCTTTTGTATTTCCTTGTTTGAGTGCCTTTTGTATTTCCTTGTTTGGTTGTCCCCACTCATCTATACAAGGGGAAGGGGTTTATGTGTGAAATTATCTTGGAATGTATGAAGGTTTTTATGGTTGCTCCCTAATTTCGTCTCTTTTCTTCCTCCTTCCTTCTCGTTCACCCCCGCCGGCCATTTCCCTTGCCGGATTCTTCCTGTAATTTATCTGTAATCTTAATAATTGGTCCGACTTGCCGCTCCGCCCGCACGTCGCCGCCGGTAGCCACTCCAATCAAGAACTAGATATTCTTCTGATTTTACATTGCACCAGATCGATCCGCCAGACTCACGCATCTCCGTCGGCTCCAAACCCCATCTCCCGATTCACTGATCCCGCACACACGAATTTCACACGCCAGCATCCCGTTTCCGCCAATCTTCCACAGCTATCGTTTCGCCACTATTTTGCAACTGTTCCACAACCGACGTTCCGCATAAATTCCGCACGCCATCGTCGCCGCCTGCGTGGCCGCCGTTCCTTCTTATGTGCATCAGCGACGCCCCGGTCTATTGCAGGAAGGTCTTTGTCCCTCGGCTTCCGCCGACTTGCCGCTAGCCGGCTGCTCTGCCTCCCCACCTACCGCAGGGCTGTTCCCTTCTGCTCCCTCAACCACTGTGCTACTTCTTATTGCGCTGATCGACTATGACTGCGCTAACGATCAGCGTCCTGCTTCCGCTCCAGAGTCCCTTGACACTGCAACCTCTGCTACTTCCACTCGGCGTCTGATCCCACCGCAGCGCCTCTGCCATCCCTCGGCCGCTGTCCCTGCCGTCCGCCCGGCACCGCCCTGCTGCCGACTGTGGTGCCCTACACAACCGCTGAAATGGCCTCAAACATTCGCTCTGCCGGTATTCTCCCTCCTGAGGTAACCACCGAAGCCCTAAACCGCCGCTTGGAGGCTCAAGAGCAACTCCTCACCTCCATGCACGCCTCCCTCCTAGCCCTCCATACCAAAGTCAATCGTCTCCTCGCGCTCGGCGGACGCTCTTCCGCAACCCCCGACGTGGTTCCCTGCCCTAAGCCATCTTCCCCACGGCCGCTTCCTGCACCGTGTGAGATTTTTGCTGCCATGCCGGCCCCAACATTCCTCTACGACACCAACCCGTCCCTCCGCCCTGCAGTCGATCCTCTCGTCAAACTCGCACCGACTGCTACTGTACCGCCTCTCTCCACGGTGGTTGTAGCTCCCGCGCTTCCACCTCCTCTCCCGGCTCTTGCTCCACCGGCCCCATCGCCGCCTCTTCTGCCGCCATGTACCCCGTTCCCGACGAATCCGTTCCTGCTGCCGGTCGTCGCGTATACAACATCCTTGTGGCTGCTGCTCACCACCGCTCCACCGACTATGCAAAAGCCACTGCTTCCGCCGCCCGTCTTTTCGACGGCGCCGCCGCTATTCTCTAACACCGTCATCACTGCTACGCACTACCTGGCCCTGTTCTGGAGGGAAGTCAAGGTACCAGATGATCCGGCCACCCGCTTGGTACACGAGCTTGCGGACAAGCTCGTTTTGAAGGACAGATGGAGTGTTACGGATCCACGTGTCAGGGGACATTCACTCAAGTGGACCCCGCTCGTCATAATCTATGAAGCGCGCATATGGAAGTCAGCGTGGTCGTGGGCGCATTCACTCAAGTGGACCCCCCTCAACATACTTTAAGGAGCGCACATAAGAAAGCCGTCATGGTCGCGGGCACATTCACTCAAGTGGACCCCCTCATCATAACTTATCGAGCGTGCATATGGAAGCCGCCATGACGACATTCTTATAATTAATTAATTGATATTAATTAATTCATACTAATTAATAACAATCAATTAAATTAATTATTTTGTATTCCTTGTTGGGCTGCCTTTTGTATTTCCTTGTTTGAGTGCCTTTTGTATTTTCTTGTTTGGTTGACCTCCCTCATCTATATAAGAGGGAGGGGTTTATGTGTGAAATTATCTTGGAATGTATGAAGGTTTTTAGGGTTGCTCCCTAATTTCATCTTTTTTATTCCTCCTTCCTTCTTGCTCACCCCCGCTGGCCCTTCCCCTTGCCGGATTCTTCCAGGAATTTATCCGTATTCTTAACACCTTACCTCATTAACCGTCCATCCTTCTGTAGTTTGCAACATGTCTCCATTTTCTCTCATTTGCCCACCAAATGTGTTGTCAACACATCTCATCTACCTCGTGTGTTTAAGTGTGTCTGTTTTGTCCATATTCATCAATACAATCGTAATAAAGTGGATGCTTGTTCAGACAAATGTATTTTCGTTGGATACTCCTCCCTACAAAAGGGTGGTGTTGTTATCACCCTTCCTCTCAACATTGTTTTGTGCTATAGACGTTACATTATGTGAAGGGAAACCATTCTTTGGATCTAGTCAGGGGGAGGACACTGATGTTGGCGCTCCCATTAATCCCATTCCTATTGTGTCCTTGTATCTTCCTCTTCCCGCTATTCCAACATCCTATGCCATTAAAGAAAATGAGTGCTCTAGGTATCAAGGCGATGTAGTTATCGCCACGACGATAAGTCTGAGATCATCTAGTGGAAAGTGGGTGTCGCACAACAATGATACAACGTATCGACATAACGATAACCTTGTAGATCGATCCAGTCTATAAATAGACCGGTGATATTTAGGGTTAAAATTCTTGAGCTTCAACCCTATTTCCTTTAGTGGTCTTCTACGCTAACCTTGGAGATCTGAGCTCAAACTAGAGAGAAGCCCCACCTCCATTAAGGATCCTTTCAAGGTTTTTGTCCTCCAAGTCCTAGAAGCTATCAAACTCGTTCACCGCCAACTAAAAGTAAGGTATTTCGATAGAACTCCATCAGCTGCACTCTCACACCGACGACAAGGAGAAGGTTGACATGAACTTCGCCACCAAGCTCTCAACGAAAAATCGGATTCCTCCATCGAGCTACCATCATAAAAGGAATCTGGTATGGGAGTAGTGGCCGAAGGCAGAGGGATACAGTGGAGCCAGAATCACGTCTGCCTAGACGAGCGTGCTCGGGAGGAGATGGCTACCAACATCTCATAAAAAAGACGAGAATATTAACTTCTTCGATGGTTCCACTCATGACCCAAGGGGTCTATATATATAATTATATGGCCCGGACTAATTACCAAAAGACTTGACATGAAATAGAAGAAACAATGTTCATAATAACTCTAAAGAATGACATCTAATAATAATAACACATACTAATAACGACACCTAATAATGACACCAACGAAACCCATAATAGAATCCACCTCAAGCGGAGACTTTGTATCTTTGTAATTTCTACCTTATTTTCTATTTTGTTTTGTTTTTTTTACTTTTTACCCACTTGAATGGAAAACGCCTGTTTGCGGGCGTCAGATTTACTTTGAACTAGGTTAAAAATCACCCCGTTTGCGGGCATCTAGTCGAGAAAGACTAGGGAAAATTCACCTCATGCGGTGGCGACTAATCCGTAGTGTCTAAGGAGTTGGACCCTTGTAAGGAACATCATGATTTGTTAACCTTGTAGTAAATCGCCTCGTGGTGTGTCTTCTAGGTCTGAAGTGACCTAGGTTAAAATAATTATAACGTGTTTAGCGGGAAAAGACAAATTTGGCTAAAGCCCTTTATTTGTGCTTTCATTACATTGTACTCAAGCTACTGCTCTTAACTAATTAACCGCTCTATGCGATTATTTATATTTGTTAGAGAATTTATATCCGCTGTATATTTTGATCTCCTGATAAATTAGTTGCAAAGTTTAAAATTAGTATAGCTTGTGTGCATACATTATTCAACCCCCTTCTAAAGTTATCGTACTGATCCAACAAGTGGTATCAGCGTGTAGGTCTCTGTTGTCATGGTTTAACCACCAAGTGTCGTATGACAACCTTTCATTCCCCGCGTTTATCTTTGGACTTTTTGTAACAACTCATTTTAGTAAATAATAATAATAATAACAATAATAATAATAATAAACCCAAATTCCCTCTTTAAACCCGAGACACCCCCCCCCCATTTCAGTATTTCTCGCATCCCGCAACCCGTCGACCCGGGCTTCTCTCCCGTCTCCCGTTTCGCAGCCGCAAGCCGCCGATCCCGCCTACTCTTCCTCCCACATCCCACAGTGCCTCTCCCTCTGGTTTCCCCCGCCGTCTCCGGCTCTCCCGTTGGACGACGACACCGAAAGCAGCGATTGTGCCTCTCCAGGAAGCCGACGGCACCGTCAACCTCGTCGGTCTTTTCTTCTTCCTTTCAAGGCAACTTCATCCCTTCCTTTCCCCCTCCTCCGACCAGAGAGGGCAAATACAGCGTTCTTCTCTGGCAACCCTAACTCCTCGTTCCAGCCGGTGGATTTCGTGAGGGACTCCTAGGGTTTCGCTCAAAACTCCTCTACCTGGATCTTTGAGCCTAGATCCAACCTCCTTGGGTAAGGATCCCCGCCTAACTCTCATTTTCAGTTTTGCCCTAATTTATTTGGGAGGATTTCCGCCCTCCGATCGACATAATTTTGTCGTTCCCCTCTCGTGTTTGTTGTAAATCCGGCTAATTTCATTTATGTTTGTGTTTCCGGTGCCGCTCATCAGATCTAGCGGTGGGATTCGCTCCGAACCCTCTCCGATTTAAGGTTTCCGACGCCTAGAGCCGCCAAATTCTCGATCCTCATGGTAACTCTCTCCCCTCACTCTCAAGGGAGGTAATTTCCTTCAAACCACCTTTTATGTGAGTTTTCTTTTGCAAATATTAAATGCCTGTGTAAGTGTAGGAATCCAAGTTATGATATTGTGTTCGCGTGGTCTTAAAGCAGGTTAAAAGAATTTTTAAGATTCATAAGCGCTTGCTAACACCGCTTAGCCGCCACCATCCGTTCAACTTTACCTTAAGGCGAGTAGAGAAACCTCTCTTGCTTGCAAACATGAAAAATCTATTTTTACTTCACTTTTTGTTATGAATTAGACCCTTACAGACTGAAATTGTCTAATTAATAACTTGTCCAAATTAATTATGAATCTCTGAGATTGTTTAATATCATAGGCAAACATTGAGAGGAGAGTGTTGGTTTGGTGTGACGCGTTGAATCGAGCCCCTGCCTAGCTGGTAATAGAAACCATTAGGCGACTTTTGCAAGCACAGTTGTTGATAAGTCTTGCATCAATTTATACACTAGAATCATGTACACCAAATGACAACACCTTCACCCTTCATTGTTTTCTGCTTATGGTATGACAACTAGACTAAACTCCTGAGTCGGCTATTAAAGTAAAAACATCTTGTTAGACATGGTTACTTGTCCGGTACTAAGCTGCTACGTGTAAAACTAGTTAACTGAACTCTTATTTCCTTTGCTTAATTTTTGTGCAAGTATTAACTTGAATCTTTATGTATTTTTTTCATGCTCTGAGCCATTTTCCTTCCGTTTGGATTTGTCTTAGGGGTCATGATTGCGCCGTCCGGTTTCTGAGTATTCTTCATCCAACTTCAACTTTGCTTGGAGGTTTCAATTTGATTTGATGTATCAACAGATTCTATGTATTTTATTTCAATTACTGTTGGATTTTACTATTCATGTATTGGTTTTTGTCAGACATTTTCTCTTGTATCGTGGACAACTTTTTAGGGTGAAGCATTGTACTACTTCATTTCACTTATGATATTTCTACCTTTGTGTCTAATTGCATTCATTTAGTTTCAGTACTGCTGGTGCCTCCAATTTTATAAAAAGAAAACATGCACAATAACTTTTATTTATTTATTTGTGGTTTTCGCAACACTTTAAAATCAACTAAATCTCTTTCAAAAATAACAATTTAAAACTAGTTGCAGAATCTCTGTTTCCACCTTAGCAGGCATGACTCCTCTCTGCATGCCTGCGACATCACGACCCGCCCGAAGCGCACTCTGATCTTGTTAAGACGGGTCGTGACAGTTGGTATAAGATGAAGGTTAGCTCCTAAAAATAAAGTATTTTGAAAGTATTAAATATTTTGGAACTTTATTACGTAAATAAATATATACATGCATCATTGCTTCAATCACTTTGTCGTTGTCTGTTGTTCGAGGCTGAAACATGCACACACACACTCATAAGCATGAATAGTATGCGTGCAAATGTTAAAGAAGTATGAGCAAACTTAACATTTATATGCATATGAATTTCCACTAGGATATGCACCGTTTGCAAATATTAAATTGTATGAGCGATTTAATATTTTCAAGTGCGTGACATTAGAATTATAATGTGCATGACATGTTAAGTGATATGAGCACTTAACATGACATGTGTATCCATTCATGAGCATTTTTTTAGGAATGCATTATAGGCATAATTACATTGCATGCATTTCATAACTCATTTCACAAGTGTTAAGCTAAGAGCAACAGATGACAATTGTACACACATGAATTTTGCAATCGTAGTTCTAACGCACGTGAATCTATCGTCGCATTTGCATTTACATGGCTTTCACCTAAAGTTGTCCACTGAAAATGTTGTAACTATTACATGATTTACGTATCCAACAGTGTTAGAATGCTAGAACCTGTAGTATCGATCCGTTATGCTTAGCCTGACTGTTTCTCTTACTCAATTCTTTTATGTTTCTTTTAGATGGCTCCTAAGCGATCGCAGCAAAAGAAAGCTACCCCTTCTGCGAGGGAGGCCCTTAGAGATGAAACTGTTCAGCTTTTGAGACAGCTTCTGGAGCATGTCACCCGTCTGGAGGGGGAACGCCAAACTCCTGATCCAGCCTCTGGTTCCGGCAGCGCAGGGAGGACTGGAGTAGCTGTTACCACCACCCCTCCTGCACCTGGATCTGGAACCGGCTTGCCTGATGGCACCATGGAGGTCCCGCTCGTGCCAAGTCCGGCTGCTCCCCCTATAGCGATGGCAGACACTCTAGCTTTCAAGAGACTAAATCCTCCTACCTACAACGACGACCGTGATTACTTCGTGATCACTGAATGGATCTCGCAAATGGAAAAACACTTTGAGTATGCTGCAGTTCCCGAGGCCCAAAAGGTTCTCCTTGCGACCTATCAGCTGACCGAGAATGCTTACACTTGGCGGCTTTAGCGCCGCGGCCTCTCTGATTCTACCACCTTGACTTGGGGACAGTTCAAGGATGCTCTTATGGAGAACTTCCTCTCTTCTGTGGAGCGGGACAACTTAGCTGAGAAGTTCCTGTCCCTTCAATAGTTTGGCAGGACAGTGACCGAGTATGCGAGAGAGTTATCCCGCCTATCCCTCCTTGCTGCGGAGTTCGTGCCGGATGAAGCCAAAAAGATCAGTCATTTCGTGAAGGGGCTCCGTCATGACTTACAACAACATGTGGTAGCCCATGACGCCACCACCTACGTGGAGTCCGTGGGAGGCGCCTTGAAGGTGGAAGCAATTGAGCTGGATCGTTCTGCCAAGAAAGTCCAGCATGGCACCAACAATGTCGCAGCATCCGACCTCAAGCGTAGAGTGCTCCATCTTAGGAGCAAGGTCCCGGGTCCAAGGAGGTGTGCGCCTTCTGTCGCAAGGTGGGTCATGTTGCCCAAGTCTGTCGTTCTCTCCTGAAGAAGAAAAAGAAGGATATCCATGCTTCGCCTCCTCAGATGACGCTTGCCTCTACCTCCATCGTTTGTGCGTACTGCAAGAAGCCGGGCCACCAGCTGAAGGACTACTGTCGTAGACAGAAGGCCTGTTTCAAGTATGGGTAGGTTGGACACCTCAAGCTAGACTGCCCTATGAAGGAAAGCCTGGTTCCCGCTCAGCCACTGCAGGCTGTCACCGGAGCTCAGGACAGGGGAAAGGCCGTGTTGAACGTCACCACTCAGGGCGAGGCGCTCGCATCTACCTTCGTCATCTCTGGTATGTTTTAAGTAAAGTTTTAAATTTCCTGCATCCTTTAATTACCTGCCTTTAGTATCGATAATCTTGAAATGTGTTTATGATGTTTAATTTTAGGGAGTTTTAGGGTCAAGAATAAGCGGATGCAAATCCTTTTTGATTCCAGGGCATCTCACTCTTTTATAGCATGTCATATCGTGAATCTCCATGGTTGGCCTACTTCGCCACTCGAAGTCCCTTTCGAGATCTCTGTGCCCGGTCATGTGCACCTTTCTAACAGGGGTATTCACAATTGTCCGATCCTGCTTGGCGAATTGCAAGTCTTCGCCGACCTCATAGTCCTGGATATGACAGAATTCGACGTAATCTTGGGTATGAACTGGCTGGTCGCATATCGAGTAAAGCTGGACTGTGTGGCAAAGAGGGTCAATCTCAGTATCGATGGGAAGGATTTCAGCGTGCATGTTCAGACCACCCGCAGCCACCTGAAGGTAATTTCTGTTGTGCGCGCCACTCGGCTTCTTAGCCAGGGATGTTTTGCTTGCTTTGTTTATGCTTCACACTCGGATGCTGTCACACCTCAACTAGAGTCTATCCCGATTGCTTCCGAGTTTCCTGACGTGTTCCTCGCCGAGTTGCCTGAAATGCCACCCGATCGTGATGTAGAGTTCTCTATTGATGTAGAGCCTGGAACGCGCCCCATATCTAAAGCTCCATATCGCATGACACCACGAGAACTGGAGGAGCTTAGAACGCAATTGGATGAATTGCTTGAGCGTGGATACATTAGTCACAGCTCTTCTCCTTGGGGAGCCCCCGTTCTCTTCGTTAAAAAGAAAGACGGATTCATGAGATTGTGCATCGACTATCGGGATCTGAACAAGGTAACCATCAAGAATAAGTATCCCCTCCCGCGCGTGGATGACCTATTTGATCAGCTCAAGGGTAGTACCGTCTTCTCCAAGATCGATCTCAGGTCAGGCTACCATCAGTTGAAGATCAAGAAATCCGACATCCCCAAGACAGCCTTCCGTACTCGGTACAGACACTTTGAATTCTTGGTGATGTCTTTTGGGTTGACTAACGCCCCTTCTGCATTTATGGATATGATGAACCGTGTCTTCCGCGAGTACCTGGATAAGTTCATCATCATCTTCATTGATGATATCTTAGTCTACTCAAAGACTCATGAGGAGCATACAACCCACCTTAGACTCCCTCTCTCTACGCTTCGTCAGCACCAACTCTATGCCAAGTTGGTGAAATGTGAGTTCTGGCTGGATCGTGTTGCCTTTCTAGGGCATGCAATTTTGGGTGATGGACTTTCCGTTGACCCTGCCAAGATCTCCGCAGTTATGGACTGGAAGCAGCCTTCTACCCCTACTGAAATCCGCAGTTTTCTTGCTCTGGCTGGCTATTACTGGCGTTTCGCCAAGAATTTCTCCTCTCTTGCTGCTCCTCTAACTAAGCTAACTCAAAAGCATGTCAGGTTTGAGTGGTCAGATCAGTGTGAGCAGGCTTTTTCTGAATTGAAGCAACGTTTATGTTCAGCGTCAATTTTAGCTCTTCCGTCAGAGGGGTTAGACTTCTCAGTTTATACTGATGCTTCTAGAGTTGGGTTGGGCTATGTCCTGATGCAAGAAGATCGTGTTATCGCTTATGGGTCGAGGCAGTTGAAGATTCATGAACGCAACTACCCCACTCATGATCTGAAATTCGCTGCAGTAGTGTTTGCTTTGAAGCATTGGCGTCATTATCTCTATCGCGTGAAGTGTCACTTCTTCACTGACCATCAGAGTTTGAAGGTACATTTTTGTTCAAAAGGACCTCAATCTTCGTCAGAGGCGTTGACTTAAATTCATAGCAGATTATGACTTGCAGCTCACGTATGTGTCCGGTAAAGCCAATTCAGTGGCTGATGCTTTGAGTCGTGAGGCTTCTGTTGCCGCCTGTGCACCTATGTCAGCTTCTCTGGCGGCCCTGGTTGATGAGCTCGAGCGGATGGACATATCCTTCTCACCTAGAGGTCAAGGGGAAGTCTCTGGCCCGTTATGGGTAGAGCAGGTGAAGGATTTAGAGCCCTCTGATCCCGTACTTCAGCGCATTCGCCGACAAGTTGAACATGGGACTCTTCCGGATTTCTCCATCTCTGATGATGTTCTGCGTTTCCGAGGTCGACTCTGCATTCCTAATGTTCCTGAGTTACTTGATAGTATCTGCAAAGAAGCTTATGAGTCCCTCTCATCCGGGCATCCATGCAACAATAAGATGTATCATGACTTGAAGCAGATCGTTTGATGTCCTGGTATGAAGAATTACATCGCTCGTTTCATCTCTCGATGCCTTACGTGCCAGAAGGTGAAGGCTCAACGTCAGCGTCATGGTGGTCTTTTGCAGCCTTTGCCTTTCTCTGAATGGAAGGGGGAGGATGTCTCTATGGACTTCATCACTGGATTGCCTCGCACTCCGAGAGGGCATAATGCAATTTGGGTTATTGTGGACCGCTTGACTAAAGTGACTCATTTTATTCCGTATAAGGAGGGTCATTCCACCAAGAAGATGACCCGGATCTACGTTTTAGAGATTGTTAGACTCCATGGGATTCCTCTGCGAATCGTTTTTGATCATGACTCGAGATTTGTATCGCACTTCTGGAAGGGAATTTAGAAAGCTTTGGGCACTGATCTCAACCTAAGCACTGCTTATCACCCGACGACTGATGGCCAGACTGAGAGAGTTAATCAGATTCTTGAAGATATGCTACGTTGTCATATTTTGGACTACAAGGGAGCTTGGGATGAACATTTACCCTTGGTTGAATTCGCCTACAACAACAACTATCAAGAGAGCCTCAAGATGGCCCCTTCGAATCACTGTACGTGCGTCGCTGTAGGACCCCGCTCTACTGGTCAGAGGTTGGTGAGAAGGTGGTGTTGGGCCCGGAGTTACTTCAGGAAATGGAAGAAGACATCAAGAAGACTCGTCTTCAGCTCAGTGCTTCCATTGAGAGACAGAGAAAGTATGCAAATCAGCGCCGCCGTCTGTTAGAATTTGTCGTGGATGATCAAGTGTTTCTGAAGGTTTCCCCTACTCTTGGAGTGAAAAGGTTTGGTCGCCATCATAAGCTCAGCCCGAGGTTCGTAGGTCCGTACGCCATCTCATAACATGTTGGAGGATCTGTCTATCGTCTGGTGCTACCCGCTTCGTTGTCAGGTGTCCATGATGTCTTTCGTGTCAGTCAGCTTAGTAAATACATCCACGACCCTAATCGTGTTCTTGAAGAAGTTCCAGTGATTCCTGAAGCCAATCTGTCCTATCCAGTCGAATCCGCGAAGATCGTCGAATATCAAGAACGCAAGCTTCGCAAGAGAACTATTCCTATGGTGAAGGTAATTTGGGTGCATGACAAGTCTGAGGAGTACACTTGGGAACTCGAATCTGGCATGCGCAACAAGTATCCGCAACTCTTCACTTAATCTTGGTACGTCTCTGAGTCTGACTTCGTTGTTATTTCAGTATCTTTCATAGTTAGCTTCCATTGTTTATATTGCAGAATGTTGTTGAAGTGCATGTCGTCTAAATCTTCGTTGTTTTGGCCCCATCCAGAGAATCTTCAGAAAGTTTCAGGACGAAACTTACTAAGTAGGGGAGAATATAACAACTCATTTTAGTAAATAATAATAATAATAACAATAATAATAAAAAAACCCTAATTCCCTCTTTAAACCCGAACCCCCCCCCCCCCATTTCAATATTTCTCGCATCCCGCATCCCGTCGACCGGGCTTCTCTCCCGTCTCCCGTTTCACAGCCGCGAGCCGCCGATCCCGCCTCCTCTTCCTCCCGCAGCCCACGGCGCCTCTCCCTCTGGCTTCCCTCGCCGTCTCCGGCTCTTCCGTTGGCCGACGACACTGAAATCAGCGGCTGTGCCTCTCCAGGAAGCCGACAACACTGTCAACCTCGTCGGTCATTTCTTCTTCCTTTCAAGGCAACTTCATCCCTTCTTTTCCTCCTCTTCCGGCCAGAGGGCAAAGACAACGTTCTTCTCCGGCAACCATAGCTCCTCCTCGTTCCGGCCGGTGGATTTCATGAGGGACTCCTAGGGTTTTGCTCGAAACTCCTCTACGTGGATCTTTGAGCTAGATCTGGCCTCCTTGGGTAAGGATCCCCGCCTAACTCTCATTTTCAGTTTTGCCATAATTTATTTGGGAGGATTTCTGCCCTCCGATCGACGTAATTTCGTCGTTCCCCTCTTGTGTTTGTCGTAAATCCGACTAATTTCATTTATGTTTGTGTTTCCGGTGCCGCCCATCAGATCTAGCAGTGAGATTCGCTCTGAACCCTCTCCGATTTAGGGTTTCCGACGCCTAGAGCCGCCAAATTCTCGATCCTTGTGGTAACTCCTCTCCCCTCACTCTCGAGGGAGGTAATTTCCTTCAAACCACCTTTTATGTGAGTTTTCTTTTGCAAATATTAAATGTCTGTGTAAGTGTAGGAATGCTGGTTATGATATTGTGTTCGTGTGGTCTTAAAGCAGGTTAAAAGAATTTAAGATTCATAAGCGCTTGATAACACCGCTTAGCCGCCGCCATCCGTTCAGCTTTACCTTAAGGCGAGTAGAGAAACCTCTCTTGCTTGCAAACATGAAAAATCTATTTTTATTTCACTTTTTGTTATGAAGTAGACTCTTATAGACTGAAATCGTCTAATTAATAACTTGTCCAAATTAATTATGAATTCCTGAGATTGTTTAATATCATAGGCAAACATTGAGAGGAGAGTGTTGTTTTGGTGTGACGCGTTGAATCGAGCCCCCGCCTAGCTGGTAACAGAAACCATTAGGCGACTTTTGCAAGCACAGTTGTTGATAAGCCTTTCATCAATTTATACACTAGAATCCTGTATGCCAAATGACAACACCTTCACTCTTCATTGTTTTCTGCTTATGCTATGCCAGCTAGACTAAACTCCGGAGTACGCTATTAAAGTAAAAACATCTTGTTAGACATGATTACTTTTCTGGTACTAGATTGCTACGTGTAAAACTAGTTCACTGAGCTCTTGTTTCTTTTGCTTACTTTTTGTGCAAGTATTAACTTGAATTTTTATTTATTTTTTTCATGTTCTGAGACATTTTCCTTCTATTTGGATTTGCCTTAGGGTTCGTGACTGCGTCATCCGGTTCCTGAGTATTCTTCATCCAACTTCAACTTTGCTTGGAGGTTTCAATTTGGTTTGATGTATCAACATGTTCAATGTATTTTGTTTCAGTTACTGTTGCATTTTACTATTCATGTATTAGTTATCGTCAGACATTTTCTCTTGTATCGTGCACAACTTTTTAGGGTGAAGCATTGTACTAGTTCATTTCACTTATGATATTTTTACCTTTGTGGCTAGTTGCATTTATTTAGTTTCAGTACTGCTTGTGGCTCAAATTTAATAAAAAGAAAGCATGCACAACAACTTTTTATTTATTTATTTGCGGTTTTCGCACCACTTTAAAATCAACTAAATCCCTTTCAAAAATAACAATTTAAAACTAGTTGTAGAATCTATGTTTCCGCCTTAGCAGACATGATTCCTCTCTGCATGCCTGTGGCATCACGACCCGCCCGAAGTGCACTATGATCTTGTTAAGCCGGGTCGTGACACTTTTTATTTTCCTCCCGTACTCACGAATGCTGACTATGTTTTCTGGAAGATCCGGATGCATGAACCTTTTATAATTATCACTGTTAAATACACTGCATTCATCTTCATACAAGACGTTACCGTAGTCAAGCACATGGGTAACCGGATAGATCTTGAGAAAGCCCTTCGTATTGTGAATGATAGGGACTACATCACTACTACTAGGTAAATTTCAAGTTGACTAGGGGTTTACTTTTCCATCTTCAATTCCCCAGTCCAGTTGTTGTAGTAGTTGTTTTATATTTCTTTTTGTGTGTCTGTCATGGTCTTCTGATTTATCACCTCAATTTGGATCACAACACACTGTCTTTTGCTCTAGTTGTATCTCCATAATTTCACACATACCCAATCTTGTTGATCAGAAGTGTTGGGTCATATGTATCATGTGCTTTCTTTCCTCTTTTTCTCTAATATGTTTGGTGTTGTGAAATTTGTTCTTTGGCCTTTTTTTCTTCGAGGTTCTCTGTTCATTGTTGTGTTGTTCATTTTCTTTGCTTTATGTTTTTTACCTTGTGTTTCTTATCTTACAATTCTTTATTTCATGCTTAAATGCATTTATTTTTATGTGTTTTCATTATTTTCCTCTTTTGACTTTGTTTTCCCTCTGTCACTAACATGAGTATGTCACGTGATCTTGCTCGATGTTGTCCATTCCTTGTAGTAATGACATTTCTATAATTAGTAGTAGTCTCCCCTCCAAAATAAGGATGAGTGTGGAGTGTTAATGGCCTAATGGGGCATATTGGATATTAGTCTTGTTTGACTCTATTGGGAGAGAGCGGCTCTCAGAGGGTTCATGCCCTCAAGAGTTGGAGTAACGAGTATGTCTCGCTAATTTGCATCAAACATTCCTTTTAAATCGAGTCTGTTCCATTCTTTGATAGCCTCTTCGCATCGGGCTGGCATATTGAAGAACAGTGAACTTTACGGCTGACCAAATAACTACTGAACCAGCCTCAATGCCACCATTCACAATCACAATTTGCATTTCCTTTCATCTCAAAACTGACATGTGTTAAAGGTCATATCAATAATAACTTCAAGGCACATAGGGCTTTACTAGCTACACCTGGTGTAAAAGAAGGAAAAAGTATCCCAAATTTGAGATAATTGAAAATATATCAGAATTAGATACAATTCAAGTATTATACTGGAAATTTTTTCATCAACATTTTGCATCTAATATATAAACAATTCCAAGAATACTCTATAACAAAATTTAGAGGAGAGATCAGTATCTGCTGGGCTTCTATTCGTTGCAAAATAGCAATTCATCACTGAAATTAAGGCATATTAAACATTATGTATTAATCAAATAGTAGAGATGTGGTGTACTCACGTTCCTTCATCAACATTTTGCTTCATGTAATATTTAACAACAAACATTCCAACAAGACGTCCATAAGTTGAACCTATCATAATTCCTGGAACAAACTGACCAGCGGGAACGGCGGTTCCAAAAGTAACCACAGCCAAGGAATAGAACATGACCTGGAATAGATAATAGAAAAAATCAACCGTAAATAGTTTTGCCAACAAACTCTATCGTATAATGAAGGCATGTGAGATGACAAAGCTATAAAACAAACCAAGTACAGAATTTTGCATTGGAGCCCTTTGAAGCATGAAGTAATAATTTCTATTGAAGTTCCACTACAGCATTATTTTCTTTAAATGGTCAGGAGCTAAACGATTGGAGACGTCATATACAAGAGTTTGTTAATGTTGGAAGTGCCCAAAGCTTGTATGTATTATTCAAGTGTCTAAATACAAGGAGAGAATACAAATATATAGGAGAGAAGAGAGAAGAATAAATCCTATACATGATGTGGGACTAAAGAAGGAGGAGGAAAAATGGGCCATCAAATGGGCCTTTTACATGGGCTTTTCTAATACTCCCCCGCAAGCAGGAGCGTACAAGTCGTATGCGCCAAGCTTGGATAGGCACTGATAGAAGAGGGTACTAGGTAGAGCTTTGGTGAGGATGTCAGCAACCTGTTCAGTACCCGGAACATGCTTGAGCTCGATCTTCTTCATGTGGACTTTCTCTCGGATGAAATGACAATCTACCTCAATATGCTTCGTTCTTTCATGGAAGACCGGGTTTTTGGCAATATGTATGGCAGCTTGACTGTCACAAAGGAGGAGAGCTGGTGAAGGTAGTTTAACTCCAAGGTCGGTAAGGAGACTCTCAATCCATGTGAGTTCAGAGACCACAGCAGCCATTGCCCGATATTCTGCTTCTGCTGAGGATCGAGCAACCACTGCTTGTTTCTTGCTTCGCCAAGTAATCAGATGCCCTCCAAAATAGGTGCAAAACCCGCTAGTAGATCGTCGATCGTCGAGGGAGCCAGCGTAGTCGGCATCAGAGTATGCCACTAGTGTAGGAATGGAAGATGAGGTTTTGTATACAAGTTCTTGGCCAGGTGCTGTCTTAAGATATCTGAGAATGCGTTCCACAGCCTGGAGATGAGAGCTTCGAGGAGAGTGCATATAGCGACTCACAAGTCCCACAGCGAAAGATATATCAGGTCTTGTAACTGTTAGGTAGATAAGCTTCCCAACTAGACGACGATAATATTCTGGATTTGATAGAAGCGAATCAGAATCTGAGCCTGAGCACATATTTTGTGATTTGCATCCATGGGAGTGTTAATAGGTTTGCAACCAGAGTAGCCTGCATCATGAAGAAGATCCAGACAATATTTGCGCTGAGAGAGAACTAACCCATCTGACCGTCTGGCCACTTCCAGACCGAGGAAGTACCGAAGAGGACCCAGATCTTTAGTTTGGAAGACGGAGCTCAGATGTAGCTTAACGGCCTGTATGTCGTCCAAGTCACTGCCAGTAATAATGATGTCGTCGACATATACCAATAGGAGAACCGTACCAGTGGCCTGGTGGCGAGTAAACAATGAGAAGTCAGCCGAGCTGTGAGTGAAGCCAATGTCCCGGAGAGCTTTGCTGAACTTGTCGAACCATGCCCGAGGGGATTGTTTGAGACCATATAGAGATTTGAGAAGATGACAAACCCGTGACTCCCCCGTGGTCTCAAACCCGGGAGGTTGTTGCATGTAAACCGTTTCCTGAAGGTCGCCATTCAGGAAAGCGTTCTTGACGTCGAGTTGAAACAAGGGCCACTGGCGATGGACAGCCACAAAAAGGAGAATGCGGACCGTGTTGAGCTTAGCGACCGGAGAGAAGGTCTCGTCATAGTCCAGCCCCGGTTGCTGGGTGAAGCCACGAGCAACCAACCGAGCTTTGAGGCGATCAATGGTCCCATCAGGAGCATGTTTAATGACGAAAACCCATTTTCACCCAACGGGTTTCTGGCCGGGAGGAAGGGGCACCAGGGTCCAAGTCTGGTTGGCCCAAAGAGCAGCCATCTCTTCTTCCATGGCCGCACGCCACCCAGGATGTTGAAGAGCGTCCTGGACAGAAGGAGGAATAGAGACCGAGGAGAGCGAAGTAGCCAAGGTCTGAAGAGGTGGAGAGAGGCGATGGAGAGAAACATAGTCCGCCATTGGATGAGCGGTAGAGGCCGACACCGGAGCAGCAGAACACGGAGAAGCCGAGGTCGAAGCCGACTGCAGAGGAGCAACGGGAGGAAGAGGGCGACGAGCATAGACCCGAATAACGGGGGGTCGAGGAGGGTCAATGGTGGGAGGAGGCGTAGGGATGGTGGGAGGTGAGTGGACGTGGATCACCGGCCGGGGGAGGGAGGGTGTAGTAGAAGGTGGTGGTAGAAGTGGTGGCAAAGGAGGAGGGAAGAAGGGTTGATCCTCCCGGAAAGTAACATCAGCCGAAACAGAGACCTTCCGGGTGATCGGAGAGTAGCAAACATAGCCCTTTTGGGTACGGGAGTAGCCGACAAAAATGTGTTTGGCCGCACGGGGATCCAGTTTGTCAAGAGTGGGGCCCAGGTTATGGACAAAGCAGGTACATCCAAAAACCCGGGGGGTGAGGGGAAAGGCGGGTGTGGAGGGAAAAAGAAGGCTGAAGGGGGTAGCGTTCTGGAGAACGGGAGAGGGGAGACGGTTGATAAGAAAACATGCAGTGGACACCGCAAAGTTCCAGAAGACTTTGGGAACGTGCATGTGAAGCATGAGAGAGCGAGCCACATCGAGCAAGTGGCGGTTCTTGCGTTCGGCGACCCCGTTTTGTTGAGGGGTGTAGGGACAAGAGGTCTGGTGAACAATACCGAAGTTTGCGCAGAGAGTGGCAAACTCGTGGCTAGTATATTCTCGGGCATTATCAGAGCGGAAAGTTTTAATGGTGGTAGAGAATTGCGTACGAGTCTCTGACACAAACGCCTGAAAGACACGAGGAAGCTCAGAGCGATCATGCAGGAGATACAACCAAGTAGTACGAGAGTAATCATCAATAAATGTTATAAAATAACGATAACCAGAAATGCTAGAAACTATATAGGGTCCCCAAATATCAGAATGTATTAAATCAAATGGAGCAGAGCTCCTAGTACAATGAGCGGGATAAGAAGAGCGAGGCTGTTTGCCAATAATACAAGAATCGCATTTAAAAACAGGAAGAGAGAGGTCGGGAAGCGCCTTCTGCAGGATAGGTAGAGGGGCATGCCCAAGCCGACAATGCCAATCAGACGAGGAAACAGAGGAAAGGGATGTGGGAGAGACATCGAGGAGGTAGAGCCCGTTCTGCAGCCGACCCCTACCAATGGTAATCCGCGTCTGCCGATCCTGTATCAAAAAACCAGAAGAGGTGAACGTGATAAAGCAATTCATATCAGTAGTAAGACGACCAACAGAGAGTAAATTAAAAGGCGAGGCTGGCACATAAAGAACGGAGCGAAGAGAGAGAGAGGGAGGAAGGAGGAGATCCGCGCAGCCGGAGACTGGGACAAGCGCACCATTGGCCACAGTAATAGACGGGGGGTGAGCAGCAGCAGAGAACTGGGGCGGTCGCATGGAAGTGATGTGGTGGGTGGCGCCCGAGTCCAGGATCCAGCGAGAGCTGGAAGAAAGACAGGCAGTACCTGCAGTGGAGGTGGAGACAATACCTGCATGGGAGGTGGAGGCAATGGAAGCAGAAGGGGGGTTGAGGAGCCCCTGGAGTTGTTGCAGCTGAAGGCGAAGAGCCTCAAGATCCGTACCAGTCGGAGGAGAGCTATCGGTAACAGCAGCAGTAGGCGGGCGAGGGGGGTAGCCATGTTTCTTGTGACAGACGGCTTCAGTATGGCCATCCCGGCCGCAGTAGGTGCACTTGGGCCGTCCGCAGCCACCCCGGCCCCGCCCACGGGAGCCCGTACGGCCACCCCGAGGAAAAGAGGGTTGTGGAAGTAAAGGAGGAAGGGCCTGCTGAAGAAGGGCCGGCGAGGGTGGTGCATGAGCCTCCGGTGGAGGTGGTACACGAAGTAACATCGAGCAGACATCAGAGAAGGAAGGGGTAGTGGGGGAAGCCAGAACCTGGGCCCGAATACTGTGCAGGTGTGGCGGGACGCGAGCCATAATCATAGCAATACAAACAGCCTCCTTCTGGGCGCGTTGGGCAGCGAGATCAGTAGTCGCGGGCTGGTGCTGAATCCAGGCTTCCGTGAGAGTTTTAGCACGGGCCACGAAGGAGGTCATGTCCAGAGCTTTGCCAACATCCAAGACTTGAAGATCAGTGAGGATGTCAAAAAGGTGCTGAAGGCTGTCCTTCCCGGAGTACAACGAATGAAGTTCATCCCACATGGCTTTAGCGGTCTCATGATACATGATCATCTGGTACGGCTCACCCTCTACCGAGTTCAGGATCCAGGTCTGGACGCGACCGTCATTGCGGAGCCAATCATCAGTAGGAGGAGTTGGTGGGCCCTGGGTAAGGTGACGGGCAAGACCCTTGGCCTGTAAGACCCGGCAGACAGAGTGGACCCAGGGAATGAAGTTGGTCTTGCCAGAGAGAGAAATAGTAGTAATCCGAAGCTCATCGCGGAGTCCGAGAGGAGCCACGTGGTCGGCCGGGGGTTGAGCGGTAGTGGAGTCGTTGGAGGACATGGCGACTGAGGAGCAGCAGACAGCAGGGCTCGGAGAGAACAAACCGCGCGGCAAGCAGTGGGAGAAGGGAGAGCCCGCAGCGGTCTGGAGCGGTCTGGAGATCGCGGCGGTCTGGAGATCGCGGCGGTCTGGAGGTCGCGGCGAACTGAGTGAGGCCGCGGCGAACAGGAGCAGTCCGCGAGAGGAGGTCGCGGCGAGTTGGAAGAGGTCGCAGCTCAGTGGAGCAGATCGCAGCTGTTGAGAGCAGAGCTGGAGCAGTTCGCGACAGCGGCCGCGGCGAACTGGGGGCAGGTCGCGGCAGCGGACAGGAGCAGTCCGCAAGAGACTGCGGAGAACTGGGGGCAGGTCGCGACGAACTGTGGGCAGGTCGCGGCAGAGGTCGCAGCAAGAGAAGAGCGCACAGTGGAGCAAGGAGAGCCCGCAGCGGACAGGAGCAGTCCGCAAGAGATGGCGGAGAGAGAGTCCGCGAGCACAGAGGCTCGAGCGGACAGAAAAAAAAAGGCGAGCTAGAGGGAGCAGTCCGCGAGCAAAGAGGCTCGAGCGGACACAAACAGAGTGCAGCAGACAGAAATGATCGTCCGGAGCGGATAGAGAGAGGTGGGCCCCACGAGTCAGAGCAGAAGATGACTATAAGAAGCCTGAGGAGGGTGGAACCACAGAGGGAGAGAAGAGGAGCGGAATCAGAAGGGCAGTCCGCACGAGATCGGAGCGGACAGGAATGCAGTCCGCAGGGTAGCCGAGCGGACAGATAGAGGGGCAGTCCGCAGAGAGGCGGATGCAGGAAGGCAGGCAGTCAGCACGAGACCGCAGCGGACAGGAAGGCAGTCCGCAGGGTAGCCGAGCAGACAGATAAAGGGGCAGTCCGCAGAGAGGCGGATGCAGGAAGGCAGTCCGCAGGAGACCGGACGGACAGAAAAGGAGCAGTTCGCAGCTAGACGCAACCTGGCTCTGATACCATGTTGGAAGTGCCCAAAGCTTGTATGTATTATTCAAGTGTCTAAATACAAGGAGAGAATACAAATATATAGGAGAGAAGAGAGAAGAATAAATCCTATACATGATGTGAGACTAAAGAAGGAGGAAAAATGGGCCATCAAATGGGCCTTTTACATGGGCTTTTCTAATAGTTAACTATGCCAAAACTAAGAGCCCCAGCATTCTCCTCTTCATCATATTTGAAATTGTTGAATAAAATATGTATGGAGGCCCATTGCAAGGCCCAAATAAAAGAGCTCATCACCTCCTTAGGATTTGTTCCCACATTTTAGAATAAGATTACAACTCCTTCCTCTCTTCCGACTTCATATATAAGTGTACAAATACTTTTATGTAATAATGCGATTGAAAAATTAATAAAATATTTCATTTTATTTCTCTTTGTTCTGTGTTTTTCTACATGATATCAGAGCGAAATTGTTCCTAACATTTTTTCGCTTGTTAACACTCGGCGCTGGCGTACGTTGACCTGATCGACGATCTCTTAGCATGAGACCGCAAGCCCACCTCTCCCTTCCATCGCCGACTCATAGCTTGTCGGGCTCCCGTCCATAGCCAACTCTCGGCTCCTTTTATAGAATTTCCTGCTGACCTTTGGGGCCCATCACCTTCCTCCTCTAACCTTCGGTGCTCTGTGAGCATTCCTCCTACTCGCATTGTGGCCTGATCCGCGCGCTCCTATGAGCTCCTCTCGTCTAATCTACTACTAGCTGAGCTCCCTTGCTACTTGCCAAGCTCCCTTGCTGCTTGTCGAGCTCCCTCTGATCGCTGAGCTCCCTCTGATCGCTGAGCTCTCTTCTGCTCGTTGAGCACCATCTACCCGCCCATCATAACCGCACGGTCTTTCCTACAGTGGTCGTCATTCTACTGTTGGCCGCATTGCTCCACTTTCTGCAACTACCAGCTCGCCAGCTCGCCGAACTCGTATGTTCTTCTTCCGACAATGCTCGCGTGCTTATCTGTTTGCTGAGATTTCCTGCGCGCCAGATCGTCCAATTTTCTTCTTGTAGATTCGGCTTGCAAATCGCAACCAGTGATCGAAGAGTCCACGTGTTCTCTTGATCGCTTGGCTATACTGTTGTTGCATGCGCTCCTAGTTCGACACTTCTTTCTGCTGTTGTCTGTGTTCGCCTGGCCTTCGTGGACTCTTCTCTTTCCTCTTCGTGGCTTATTTCTTTGAACGATGCTAACTCCCTTCCTGCTCGTGCTGTCTCTACTCTACACGAATTTAGAGATGAACTTTGCATCATTACTATATCCCTCGACGACAAGAACTATATTGAGTGAGTGCACTCTGTTCGACGGGTTCTCCAGACTAAAGGCCTTCTTCGTCACCTTACCAAGACAATTTCTACTAAGCCCACCGAGGACTGGCTTCATGATGATGGTCGCGCCCAATCCTGGATTCTGAATTCTATGGACAACAAGACATATAGCGACGCTGTGGGATGAACTTCAATCTCTCTACTCTGGCAAGGACAGTTTGCAACATCTTTTTGATATCATCACAGACACTCAATTTCTTGAACCGGTGGCAGATGGAGATCCGACTTCCTTTGTTACTCGCTCTAAAACCCTTGTCTAGGCATGGATTCAAGCCTTCAACATCAGCCTCCCACAACGGATCTCGCTGCCCAACGTGCTCAGAAGAAGGTTGTTGGCATCACCATGACAATAGTCAGTGTGTCGCCTCATCTCCACAGTATTAATGCTCAGATTCTTTCATCCCCCACAATTCCTTCCCTTTCGGATGCGTGTTTCATGCTCTTAAAGGTGATACCTGATAATATGTTGTTGATGGTAGTCTGAATCACCTAGAGGAGGGGGGGGGGGGGGTGAATAGGTGGTCTTGTACTTAATGATTTCTTTTCAGATTTCAGCAGTTATAAGAGAATATAAAGCAAAAATAGCAACCACAGATCAACACACAAATATTTTATAGTGGTTCCCCAGGGTACGGGTATATCCACTGTCCCACTGCATCTATCTAGCAGTGTGCTAGACTCAGCAATCTCCTCCAAAACTCGGCTCCTTAGAGCTTACAGCACAGATCCCTCAAGATCTCTCAGGTCTCCTCCAAGACCCTACCTCAGGCACACAGACCCTACACTCAGACTTACCAAGAAGTCCTACCCTCAGGCACACAGACCCTACAACTCAGAGTGCTCCAACTCTTACCCCTCAAAAACCCAGCTGGTTTCCTATCTCAGACTTGCACCAAGTCCTACACTCAGGCTTATCACCAAACCCTACACTCAGGCTAGGAGTACAACCCTACAGCTCAGACTTATCAAGAAGTCCTACAAAAATTGTTGAATGTAATGTTTACAACCGAAGAATGAAATAAATAGACCTTGAATCAGAATCTTCTATTGTTCTTGTTGTTAAAGCAAGTTTTCTGAAATCAGCCTTTGAGTGAATTGAATCTTCAGGTAGAATAAATTTAGGGTTTTCCCTCTTGGTCTTCTTCTCTGGCGGGTAGAATATCTAGCTCTGAGTCCAGTTGATTGACTCTACTTTGTTCTTCTGAAAGTACTCAGAGAGAACTAGCTTGCTTCAACAGTGCGTCGTTAATGATCCAGGATCTTTCTTTTTGTGAGCGGTAACGACACGGGTTGAAGAGCACCGTTACATTGCCCTAAATTATCCTTTTATACCCCTTGAATTTTATCAACGGTCTCAGAAAACGTCTTATAAAAGGTATGGACGAGAATAAAATACTCTGTTCATTCTTTATGCGCCAGCGCCAATTTTGAATCTCGTCAGACTGTACGAGCTCAACAGTAACATTTATTCCCGTCTTCACGATATCGTTAAGCACAATCTTCTTTCTCAACACTATCGACCTTGACGCTGAGAACTGCTCCTTTCTGCATCTTCTCCACGATATCGTCTTGGAGCATTCCACGATCACAACGGAATAGAGGAGAACCCTATATAGATCTCAACGGTATAGTCTTTTATTGATGGAGCTTGCTTCGGAGTCTTTCTCCACGATCATGCCGATATTGTGGAGAGTCATATACTGATCTCAACGGTATAGCTTACACTGTTCTAAACAAATTTTAGAGTCAACTTAATAAAACCTGCATAATCATGAAATAGATCTGCCATCAAATACAATATGCACTTAATATTGTAAGTGTTGATTCTTCAAATCTTGGAATATTGAGGGTAATATTCTCAACAATCTCTCCATATTTGAAGAATACAGAACACTTATCAATGCTAAGGTACATTAACTAAACAAATCATAATATAACAGTAAAAACATGCTCTCACAGATAATTAACAATGAATCTTTAAATAGTGAACAGTTAAGCATCTAGCACAACATCATTAAATAATGAACAGATAAACATCTAGCACAACATCAAAATTTTAAAACTATATAAATATATAAAATCAGCCAGAGGATTTCATTGAAATAACATACTGTCCATTTACAATTTATCGTTGATATATATCAAGAAATTTCAATGCACTGGGTGCTTGTCAACTTGCTGGTTTGGTACATCAGCTGAATCTGAGCTTTTTCTCTTCTGTGCTTGAGCATGAGAGCCTTCACCTTTTTCAAAAGTTCTCCTTTCAGCAGCCCTGGTTTTAATCTCGTCTCTTGAAGTAGATGAAGAGTTTTGGAATATATTTTGAAGGCATCCTCCTTGGATTGTTTTTCCTCACTAGATTTTCCTTGAAAACTCTCTCTCTTAGAAATTGTTTTTCAAAATGTTTGATCCATTCTTCTGAAGGATAAACATTGTCAATATTCTTCTGAAGGATAAACATTATCAATATTCTTCAGCACTTGTCCATGACTTATCCAAGCATTGATGATGATTGTATTAGAGTCATCACTCGAATATTTAAAATCAGGATCATCTGCCTATTCAACTCTCTTCTGAACCATGAACTCTTCATGCAACATGAGACCTTCTCACTTCCTTGTTCCTTCTCTTTGCATGTTGAGCATCCTGAGTCATCCTTTCCTGAGCTCTGAAATCAAAATCAGAAGCCATGTTGGCATCCAGTAGAGGCAAGTTGAGAGCAGTCATGATTCCTTATAGAACTTATAGAGCTTGCTCTACATTGATATTCTCCCCCTTTCTGGCTTCTTCAAGGATTTTGCTATCCAGATGAGAGGTGCTGACCTCAAATCTGCTAGACAAAGTCTGAAAAATATTTTCATTGTCTTCTAAAAGAACAACTTTTGATTCCTCAGCTAGTTACATAACTTGAATTTGAGTTTGATACGTATAGTCCTCAATATGATCCACAGCTTGTCTGATTACCTCATTTGTTTGGCTAACATAACTCTTTACGTTGGTAATGTCCTGTGTAGTCAGCTTTATGTTTTCATCCATGGAGGTTAGGATCTTGACATTCTGATGTGCAGTGCTAACAGCTTTATCAAACCATTAAGTGATCTGTGCATTTGTATGTCAGTATTTCCTTTCAGAGAGTTTAAATAATCCATTATCTCATCTTTAATCTTATGAACCTCTGATAGGATTTCAGCTTCTTAACTGACTCATCAATATAAGATTTCAAAGTTGAAGCTTGCTCATCCAGTAGAGCTTTCATTGAAGTGAGAATGGAAATATCTGATTTACTTGTGGATGGTGGAGGTGGAATAACTTGAGGTATTTCACGGCAGCATCTCAGGTAAGGCTTATCCCTAGGTCCTCTTGACCTGCTAACTCAGTATGAGTAGTTGTCTTAGCCTCTGGGGATATGGGGAAACTCTCCCAGAGAAGAGACCTCAGATTGAGGCTCTCCCTCAACTAGATCATCATTCCCATTTAGGAATTCATTCAAAGAAGAGGTTTCCACAACTCCAGCCAACCCCCCTCAATTGGGGCATTGAACTTCTCTAGAACAGCTGGCTCCCTCTCAACAACAACACTCTCTTTTAGGGGTGAACTTGTACCAGCTTCATCTAGATTTACTTGAATGCGGATGTCCTGAAGATTTTCTTCATCTCCACTGGAGAGTGACAAGTAAGGATCATGGATAGGTGTACTGTCCTTTCTGTCTTGGTTTTCTGGTTCAGAATCAGAGTCATCTTCTACAATCACTTTCTTTCTTTTCTTTATGCTCTTACCCTGCTTCTCAGCTTGACTCTTGGGCAACACCCTAATGTATCTCTCCAAAGTCTTTATATCCATCATCTTCATGTAGTGGATTTTAACTCCTTGTTTTTTGTTGAAATGCTCAGGGTAAGCATTTATGAGATACAAGAAGAGGATTCTACCCAAGTTTGGAACTTGAAGGCAACTTAGAAATTTCTGGAATATAACTAGGGTCTAGTTGGTCTTCTTTTGCAGAATTACTCTTGTGACTAATTCAAACATAGGCTTGGATATCCTGTCATGGGATCCTGTCTTGCACATGATGGCTTTTCCAATGATGTCTGTGAGAAGTTTACCTCTCTGGTTAAAGTACTTCCTTTTCAGGGATCCATATTTCTCACCAGTGAGCTCACACCAACCTAGGGCATCTACTACTTCTTGTTTTTGAAATCTCCTAGTCTTATTCAATGTCAGTAGAGGGAGGGTGTAGAGTCTGGGCAATCCTGCTAGGGGTTATCTTAATCTTTCTCTCTCCTACCTTGCTCTTAATAGACATTCTGGAAGATGAGACTTTGACATGAGAGTAGAGTTCCAGAACTTCTTTCAGGATTGGTCTAGGTTCAAACAGAAGCAATTCTAACGCTGCGGCTTCCAGCAGTCTGATAACTTCTTGAATCTCTTCAGGAGCATGCTGGAATTTTACTAACTCATATCATTCATGTAAGATTTTCACTGCTTTTGGCGCCATTTGAGAAAATCCTAGTCGTTGAGAACGCTGAGAACGACAGAACGAAGTCGACGACATTCTAGGGTTTATGTTTTATGTTCTCAACTAAGTCTTAGCAAGTTTAAAAAGGAATTGAAGCGCCACACAACATGGTTGATCAAGCATAAAAGATTAAACGACTGAAAATGATTTTAGAATAGAGAAAGCAGCCCGTCTCAACGATATCGCTGAGACGAAGAGGGATTATTGGGCTTCTTATCAACGATCTCAACGATATCATTGAAAATTTCTCAGCTTAACTCCACTGCCCTACTAGACCAATTTTCCATCAAACTAATAGAAAACTGTTGCAAATAAGTCAATTGACCCATACAAATAAGAATTTACCACTAAGGTTATCTACTAATCATGCTGTCAGACAATTGTTTTAGTAGCTAACTATAGCACAAGAAAATGAAACAACTGAATTATAGTTCTATGTAGATAACACTTGAATTATAGAAATGAAACAACTGAAATACTATAAGAGAAAATTATTCTAAGGATTCATAACTCAATTTTGAAAGAATTGAAGTTTACCTCATCCAGTGACTTGGTGAAGATATTTGTCACTTGTTTGTCTGTGAGAACAAACTCAAGACATATATCTTCTTTCTCAACATGTTCTCTAATAAAATAATATCTAATCTCTATATGCTTACTCGTGCTATGTAACAAAAAGTTCTTAGCAATAGAGATATCACTGGATGAGTCACAAAACAAAGGAGTTTTACTTACCTGAAAGTTATAGTCCTGTAATTGATGTTGCAGCCAAAGAAGTTGAGCACAACAACTCCCTGCTGAAATGTATTATGACTCAGTTGTGGATATAGTCACATTAGTCTGCTTCTTGCTACTCCATGACACCAATCTCCTTCTTAAAAATTGACATGTCTCACTTGTGCTTTTCTTATTTTCTTTGCACCCTACAAAATTTGCATCTGAAAAGCCAATTAGATCAAATCATTGTTCCTAGGGTACCACAGATCAAAATGTTGGTTGCCCTTAAAAAATCTCAAAATCCTCTTTGCAACTGAGTAATGAGATTCTTTAGGGTATGCCCCTACCCACACCTTTTGTTCAGCTCTTGTCGCACGATGCTAGCTTTGTGCAGCTATTTGTTTTTTGTTTTTTCTCGCATTATATATACATATATATATAGGCTACGACCATCTTCAAGGAACACTCACTGTTCAGGTGTATGAAGGACACTACTTCGTACAACAGCATGCCTACAACAAGCATCCAGGTAAATGATTTTGAAGCCCAGCTCTTAATGATCCCACCCTCTGTTAAGGAGATAAAAGACGCAGTTTTCTCTTTTGGTGCAAACAAAGCCCACGGTTTGGACGGCGTTACACATTCTTTCTTCACAAATTTTTGGAGCCTCACCCTGCAGGAAGTCATAAATGCAGTTTTAGACTTCTTTACCAATTGTAAAATGGAAAGTTGCTGGAAGGACAACCTTGTTATACTCATCCCGAAATGCAGCAACGCTTCCTTGTCGGAGCAATTTTGGCCAATCAGCTTTTGCACCTCTATTTATAAGATTGTGGCAAAAATTATTACCAATCGCATGAAGCCGATTCTACGCAGGCTGATATCCGACGAGCAGGCCACGTTTGTTCCAGGGCGCTTGCTCTCCGACAACTGCTTACTTGCCCAAGAAATTCTCCACCGCATGAACACAACAGAGAGTAAGACTGGTTATATGGCCATAAAAATTGACATGGAGAAAGCGTTTGACAGAATACAATGGAGTTTTGTTCAAAGGGCCCTCAAAGCTTTCAATTTCCACATCAGATGGATTAATTTAATCATGTAATGTATATCCTTTCCCCGGTTTGGCCTCTTCGTAAATGGGTCTAGAGCGAGCTGGATCAATGCCACATGCGGTTTAAGGCAAGGTTGTCCACTCTCTCCCTACCTATTCATATTATGCTCCGAGTTTTTATCGCAACTGTTATATAGCAGACCGCACCCCGGAATTGGTATTAAAATAAGCACAGCAACCACGAAAATTTCACACCTGCCACGACCAGCACGACAAGGGAAATCTCAAGGCTTTTGCAAATTTACTGCATCCTCTCAGGTGAGGTGGTCAACATTGGTAAATTCAATGTATTATTCGGCCCAAAGGTGTCAGCTTGTGCGAAAGAAGCAATCCTACAGGTTCTGGGCCACAAAGATGTTCTCTCATTCGATTACCTTGGCGTCAGGCTCCACCTCGGGCGGGTGCGGTCTTCAGACTTTGATGATTTGCTCAACAAAATATCGTGCAAAATCCGTGGTTGGGGCTTGCGTCACCTCTCGATGGCGGGGAGAGTGGCCCTCATTAATAGCACTCTATCGGCAATTCCCCTCCATGCGCTCTCCAACGCGTCGATGCCAACCTCAACCATTAACAAGAATTTTCTCTGGAGCGTCTCTTCTGACTCCAACTCGATTCATTATGCCCGATGGAACAATGTTTGCTCCCCGCGAGAAAAAGGATGGCTGGGCATAATTGATCTTACCACATGGCAACGTATCATCATGGCAAAGGTGGCTGCTCTGTTCGAGGATCAGATAACAACTTGCTGGCAAGAACAATGAGATGCAAATACAATGGGCCAAACATGTTCATGCGCAACCGGAGGCAATCAAAAATATGGAAACTTATTTGTCTCGGGAGCTTCGTGTTAGAAAACCACCCGCATTGGATGGTTGGGGATGACACCAACATTTCTACATGCGAGGATACGTGGTTGGGCAGCATGCCCATATCAAAATGGCCGACAATGGTGAACATTTTCAGCCTCCCTGACAAGGTTACCGGATTTCTGGACACAAATGGAGCATGGTTGAGGCAAAACCTAATTGGGTTTAGCAAGGAATTAATGGATACAATATTTATGCTTCCAAGAGACAATATTGGCGGGGTTAACAAGCTTATCTGGGCCCATACCAAAAAGGAATTTATGAATGCGGCCGCAATTTACAAGTCAGAGATGAACTCATCTTCCATGTCTGGAGGGAACATATGGAAATTGAAAACGCAGCCGAGAATGTTGATACTTGCTTGGAGGGCTGTAAATAATTGCCTTCCAACGAATCAATGGGTCCTCCACCATAGACTACGAAACGACGCCAAATGCCCCTGGGGGTGCGGACGGGATGAATCCATTGGCCACTTGCTGGGTGAGTGCAAATTTATCACAAAAATCTGGATGGAAGCAGCCCGCCTAAACATCATTAATCCTGTTAATGATGAAAATTTCTTAGAAACAATATACAGTGAAATCAACATTAGCCAAAATTCTCCTACAGCTAAATTCCTGGTTGCAATTCTTTATTATCTTTGGAAAGCAAGGAATTGCATGACACATGGCGAGCCTTTCATGCAACCATCTGTTATCATCATTCATGCCATGCATGATGCCTCGCTCGGGAACTGGAACGTCCACCGTAACCATCAAGCTTCATGGACTTCCCCGCCTGAAGGTTGGCTCAAGGTAAATTTTGATGGTTCTGTCCGAGAGAATTATAGGTCCGGGCTGGGGTGCGTGATTCGCGACCACCGCGGTGACCTTCTAGCTGCTAAAGGGATAAAATGTCACAGCCGATCGATCGATATGACCGAGTTTCGGGGAGCTCTAGCGGGGCTTGCTCTAGCGAGGAGTTTTTTCAACAGTGCTTCAGGGATTATACTTGAAGGCGACTCCACAAGTGCCCGTGACAGAGCTAATCGTGTTCTATCTGGGGCCTACTAGGGCGATATTGAAGCTTCCTTTGCTAAGCTGACCATGGAAGCTTCAAGGGTGGTTATATCTCTCATTGATCGGGATGCAAACGCCGTTGCAGATTCTATAGCCAAGCTAGCCTGTGATATTGATTTTGATTGGGAAAGGGGTATGCCCCAATCCCATGAGCTTTCTCACCTTGTTCACCATGACATTGCTATGTAGTTCTCTATTATGCTATATATATAGGCCCATGCCACCCTTCAAGGAACACTCACTGTTCAAGTACCAAATTTGCTTCAGGTTAGAACTTGAACAATCCTGCAAGATGAAATTTAGTTTACCTTAGGAGTCCAATAAGTTTTGGGTCTTAGGTTCTTGTTAGCAGTAAAAACACTATTTTTGTTGGGAGCAATCTTTGCAGCAAAGCTCTTCTTGGCATTAGGCAAGAGTGAATGGCAAAGTGACCCACTTTACCACAATACCAACACTCAAAAATGTTGTACCTTCTCTTCTGAACATTTCTGGAAGTTGATGGTGCATCTGAATGTCCATGTTCAGCAAAAAAGGCTGTTGCATTCTTCTTGTTCCTCTCAGCAAGCACTTGGCAGTGTGCTCGACGATAACCGGTCTTACTCAACGATATTGGCTTGACAACAACAGGTGTCAGCTTGGTCGACGATATCGACTTGACAGCAACAAGTGTCAGCTTGGTAGCTGACATTGTGTTGATGGCATCTGATATGGCCTTGTGAGAGTGGGTTACTGTCTTGCAAGCAGTCTGCTTGTTATTTTGAGTGTCCTGGGAAGATGAAACACCCTTACCTTTAAGTGTAGGGGCTGAAGTACCAAATATAAATGGTTTATAATTACTCATTTGAATTTCTTCATGGGGAGCTTTCAAAGCACTCAACCCCATGCCCTTTTTCCCTCCACAATTAGGTGCATTATTGTCTTTACTGCAGGAATTTTCATTCTTCCAGTAACCATACATACTGTTATGGTCATACCTGTTAGAAGGAAGTAATACCTTTTAAAAGGTGGTTTGAGGCATAACTGTCTTTCCTTTGCTTCTATAACTAGTTGTTGCTGATGTCTTCATATTGAACCCCAGTCCCCATCTATTGTTTTGAGAGAAGTTAATGATGGGCAACACATATTGTGACTTTGAGAACTGAGTCACTAATTTCCTCTCCTTGAGGAGATTATTTTCAAGCTTCTTAATAATCTTTTCATTTTGAAATCTTATTTTAGTATGCTTGTCAATGATATCCTTGAGCTCAATTGATTTACAGGTCATTTGATGGAACATGTCCATCTTTTCCTCCAGCTCAGCCTTAAGAGGTCTAAGAAGCTTAAGCAATTTAACTTGCTTCTTAGCAAGATTCTTGCTTTTACCCAAGGCCTCAAGAATGACACCATACTTGTCAATTAATTGATTGACATCAAACTCAGAGTCTGATCCATCCTCATCACTAGATGAAGATGTCTCAGATTTTGGGTCTGTCATATAATTTGAATCAAAAGAAGATATAGCTAAGATTAATACTTCATCAGGATCAGATTCATCATGACTATCTTCATCTGTCATGGCCATCAGGCCACGGCTTTCTTCTTCTTCATCATCATTATCACTGTCTGAATGTGACAAGGGAGCCCTGATGTCTATTGTTGCAGTAGGATAGTCATCCTCTTCTTCTTTTTCAGCAAATAGACCAATATAAGCTTCTTCTTCATCTGATTTAGAAGAATCTGAGTCACCCTGACTCCAGCTCTTCTCCTTCTTTGCAAGGAAAGTCTTTTCAGACTTCTTGCCCTTGTGGTGCTTCCTGTCACCTGGGCTTTTTTTCTTTTGACTAGGCAGTCAGCAATGACATGCCCATGTTTGTTATAGCAGTAACATACAATGTTAAAAGAAATATGTTTACTAGTTTTTCAGCTATACATGTCCCCTTTGGGGTTCTTCTGATCTTTGTCAGATCTGTTGTACTCCTTGAAGTTGGAGGAGAAAGAAGGCATGTTCTTCCAGTTCTTCTTCCTTGACATCATCTTCTTAAACTGCCTTGAGAAGACAACAAACTCTCCATCTGACATTTCAACATCAGATGTGCTGGGCTCAGAAGATTTTGAGTCAGCTATACTTCTAGGAGGAGAGGGGATTCTCTCCTTATTCTTCTTTAACCCTACAGCCTTGAGGGCCACAGATTTCTCTTGCAGGTGAGACCTGGCAGCAACTTCCTCCTCTTTTCTTGCATTTAACTGCATCTCATAAGAGAGAAGCTTTCCAAACAGTATGTGTGGAGGAGTGTTGGCCAAGTTCTCTATCTCCCTGATGTCATAGATTTTGTTATCTCAGTCTCTATTTAGAGACCTAAGGAACTTGTCATTCAGCTTATAATTGGTGAAGACTCTCTCATAGGTCTTCAACTCATTTACTGTCTTGAAAAACTTTTCATAGCATTCAACTATGCTATCCTTGGAGGATAGCCTAAAGGTTTCATATTCTTGGTTGAGAAGAGATTTCCTATCATCTTTTATTTTTTCAGTTCCCTCCATGCACACTATAGTGTATCTCACATCTCTTTAGCAGTCTGACAGTGAACTAAAATTTGAAAGGTGGAATCATCAATTGCATTGATTATAATATTCTTGGCTCTTTTATCCATAATAGTCAGTACAAGTTCATACTTGTTCATGTCAGCATACTTCTTTAGCACCTGCAGATTAGGATCAATTGTGGAGGCCTTCCTGGGAATGAATGACTCATCTTCTACTATAATATAGATCTTAAGGTCTAAAGCTTCCATGAATAGCTTCACCCTTTGCTTTCATATGCCAAAATTTTCTTTCCTGCATATGGGCAACTTCATTGAGCTCATCTCCTTATGAGACTCATTGGAGGTCATGGTGATAGGCTTGACTACTCTTGTAAGATCTAGATCAGACTGTTAAGTCCTTTTTGATCAACCTCGCTCTGATACCACTTGGGGTCTGTTTGGCGCAGCTCTGGCGGCTGGAAAATCTCTATTCCAGCCGTCAGAGCTGCTTTATATGTGTTTGAGACAGCTCCCTGTGAAGAGCTTTTCAAAAATCTGGAGCTGTTTTGCAGCTTTTCAGAAATCTCCCTCCTCCCAGCTTCTGCTCTTGCAAAATAGTTTTCTCTTTCACAGGTTTTGGAAATCTAATGGTTTCTTCAGTTGGAACATGCTTAGAGGTCGGACGGCCTTCCTCCGGCGATTCCGAGCCCCTGACGGCCTTCCTCCGGCGATTCCGAGCCCCCGACGTCCTTCCTCGGGCGATTCCGAGCGCACTTCTGTACAGAATACCCAAACACTCTGCAGCTTTTCAAAACTGCTCCCCAGAAATCTATTTTAAAACAGCTCTATCCGAACAACAGCTTTTCAATCCGCCGGAGCTGTCCCAAACAGAGCCTTGATAATATGTTGTTGATGGTAGTCTAAATCACCTAGGGGGTGAATAGGTGGTCTTGTACTCAAATAATTTCTTTTCAGATTTCAACAGTTATAAGAGAATATAAAGCACAAATAACAACCACAGATCATCACACAAATATTTTATAGTGGTTCCCCAGGATATGAGTACATCCACTGTCCTTCTGCGCCTATCTAGCAGTGTGCTAGACTCAGCAATCTCCTCCAAAACTCGGTTCCTTAGAATTTACAACACAGATCCATCGGGATCTCTCAGGTCTTCTCCAAGACCCTACCTCAGGCACACAGGCCCTACACTCAGACTTATCAAGAAGTCCTACCCTCCGGCACATAGACCCTACAACTCATAGTGCTCCAACTCCTACATCTCAGAAACCCAGCTGATTTCCTACCTCAGACTTACACCAAGTCCTACACTCAGGCTTATCACCAATCCCTATACTCAGGCTGGGAGAATAACCCTACAACTCAGACTTATTAAGAAGTCCTACAGAAATTGTTGAATGTAATGTTTACAACAGAAGACTGAAATAAATAGACCTTGAACCAAAATCTTCTGTTGTTCTTACTGTGAAAGCAAGTTTTCTGGAATCAGCCCCCGAGTGGATTGAATCTTCAGGTAGAACAGATTTGGGGCTTTCTTCCTTGATCTTCTTCTCTGACAGGTAGAAGATCTAGCTCTGAGTCCAGTTGACTGACTTTACTTTGTTCTTTCTTTTTGTGAGCGGCAACGACACGGGTTGAAGAGCACTGTTACATTGTCCTAACTTATCCTTTTATACCCCTTGACTTTTATCAACGGTCTCAGAAACGTCTTGTCAAATGTATGGACGAGAATATAATATTTTGTCCATTCTTTATGCGCCAGTGCCAATTTTGAATCCCGTTAGACTGTATGGGCTCAACAATAACATTTATTCTCGTCTTCACGATATTGTTGAGCACAATCTTCTTTCTCAACGGTATTGACCTTAACGCTGAGAACTGCTCCTTTCTACATCTTTTCCACGATATCGTCTTGAAGCATTCCACGATCTCAACGGTATAAAGGAGAACTTATACTGATCTCAATGGTATAGTCTTTTATTGTTGGAACTTGCTTCTGAGTCTTTCTCCACGATCATATCGATACCATGGAGAGTCATATACCGATCTCAACGGTATAGCTTACACTGCTCTAAACATGTTTTAGAGTCAACTTAATAAAACTGCATAATCATGAAATAGCGTTGCTATCAAATACAATATGCACTTGACATTGCAAGTGTTGCTTCTTCAAATCTTGGAATATTGAGAGAAATATTCCCAACAATACCACCTCTCGATGCTCCAAGCCCTATATCCTCGACTATTCAATGTCAATCTTATGAGCTTGAAAAACATTACCGTACTTCTTATCTCATTAGCATTAGTAAGAGAACCAAATGCTTTGATATAGTTCATCAGGATGTGTGTGCTTCCTCTCATAACTTGTGGACGATTAACGTTATTTTGTATCTTCCCTTTGATGATTTATAATGCTTCACTTGGATATATTTGATAAAAAAAAACTTGACAAAAATGAAATTTGTGTAAAATTTAAATTATTGTACAAGTATCCCAATTTGATGTCAATATTAAGCATTCTAAGAGTGATAATGAGGAAGAATTCAGATATGAGAATCTTCAATATATGTAAAATTCAAACATCATAAGCTAGAACACTCACCCTCTCTCTCCCTCAAGACATAGAATGGAGTTCGTTGAAAGGAAGAATAAACATATTTTGGACACTACCATCTTACTATTATAATCGAAGAAGAATCATGTAAAGAGTCTCATGCAAAAGCCCATTTTTCTCATGTATAAAATAGTCCCGCAACTTGATTTGGAGTTGAGTTTTCACTTCTCCCTATAAATTTGTGTACAAATCCTTGTATTAACAACTTTGTAAGTGAAGTAACAAAATATTAGAATTTCACATTCTCTTTTTCTACATGATATCAGAGCAGATAAAATCCTCTCATTGGACTCTCGACAATTGCGCTCCCGTTCTCGCTGATTGAGCCTTATTCTTCCTTTATTATTTTTCAGGAACTCGCAGCCCCTCCATTAGGAGCTCACCTGGTTTCTGTTCTCAGTTGTCTCCAAATGAAGCCAACCCACCTTGTTTTTTATTGGCAAGTCGGGTGCTAGCGTACTCACTGACTCAGAATTCCTACTCGTCAGACCCCTACAGCTGAGGAGCAACGTCTCGTCATCTCATCGTTTCCTCATCTGCTTAAGCTTTTCGTTTGACCTCGTGTCGGGTCCTGCGTCAGAAATCGTTGCTTCTCCTCTTAAGAGCTTGCAACTACCTTTCTTCCAAAGCTCGCAGCTTCATTTCCAAAGCAGTTGCTTCTCTTCTCATATTCCAAGCTCCTGACCACCTTCTTTCCAGAATTCGTTGTTTCCTCATTTCCAAACTCGCAAATACCTTCCTCCCTGAGCTCGCTGATATCTTCCTTCCCGAAGTTGTTGTTCCTCTTCTCTGATTCCAAGATTGCAACTACCTTCCATCCAAAAGTCGTTGCTCTCTTCTTCTTTGATTCCAAGCTCGCCGCCACCCAACACCAAGGATACTCGCCTCTCTTCTAGCTATGTCTAATCCTATGGGTACAAATGTCTTTATGTTGCGTCTGCCTTGTTCAACATTCCGGAAACCCTTGATCCGGCCTCTCTCTGATGTCGTCATGAGTTGCGCATTTCCACCATCTCCCTCACTGAGAAGAAAAAATTTGTTGAATGGGTACACTCGGTGCGTCGTGTCCTTCAAACTAAGGTATTGTTTCATCATCTGACTCGTGATCCGCTTGTTGAGGCTACCGAGCAATGGCTCAGGGATGATGGTCGGGTTCAGCCATGGATTCTGAATTTCATGGAGTGAGTCATATCGCATGACTATGTACCACAAACTGCCAAAGTCACGTGGGATGAACTTCAACCGACTCTGGAAAGTACAACCTTCAACATTTGTTCGATATCATTACGAACCTCCAAATAGTTCAACCTGATGTGGATAGGGACCTGGCTTCCTTTGTTGCAAAGTAAAAGACCCTCGTCAAAGCGTGGATTCAACACCAGCCACTGACCTTGGATTTTGCAATCCAACGAGCTCAGAAGGAAGTTGTTGGCATAATACTAATGATGGCACAGATCCCCCCTCATTTATACAGTGTTTGTGTCAACATCTTGTCCTCTCCCACCATTACCTCTCTCTTCAGTGTCTGATCTATGATTTAAAGGTGATATAGCCCACCGATGCTCAGTGACTCCCTCTCCTGCCTTTCTCCAACATTCCACTGAAGCTCTCCCTCCACCTACTAGGACTCGTGAAATCTGCCACGAGTCTCAGGGTGGCGGGCGCAATGGTCGAAATCATTCCAAGGGGCACAACACTTGCATGTATACCTATTGTGGTTGGACAAATCGTATTGAGGCCACATGTTATAGGAAATATGGGTTCCTGTTGCAGCCTTTCACTTCTCAGTATCTCGCTTCTCTTGTCATATATGTTCCTGCACATCCCGCTTTGACAGTGACACCTTGCGCGAGGAACTCTAGCATCTCTGAGGCTGGTTACTCGAACTTTCAGCTTCGTCGTCTCTATTTCCAACAAAGGTATATCATGATTTTCTCATAGTCCCTCTTGGATAATGGACTATAGGGCCACAAATCACATTACTCTGCAGAAGTCTTCGCGGTACATGGACTCTACTTGTCCTAAGTTTATCACAGTGACCAATGGAGACACCACCCTGGTCTGTGGCTCATACGAAGTGCCTTTTACACTCTCCCTCTCTCTCTGCTCTGTTCCTCAAGTTTCTGGCTCTCAATTTAATGTCTTTTTTGTCGGTCGTCTTACTGATGATCATGATTGCCCATCACCTTTTCCACATCTTCCTTTATGGTGCATAATCGACAAACTTGGAATATTATTAGTAGAGGCCGGCTGTCAAATGATCTCTACACTTTGAACCTTCCCACCTTAGTTCTCTTCTCCGCTAGTTTCTGCTGATTGGCATTGACATCTTGGACATACTATTCCTATTCTGTAGAAAGTTCTTCCTGATTTTTCTTTTTCTGACTTTGCCTATGAATCTTGTATTTTCGGGAAACAACATCGCTCCACCTTCTCCCCTCATTGTACTAAGAGCTCTACTCCATTTGATTTAGTGCATTTAAACATTTGAGCCCGTATAAAACTAGTAGTTTATCAAGATATCATTTTTTTTCTTACTTTTATTGATGATCATTTTTGCATGAATAGATTGTATTTGATGCATGATCGCTCTTAATTACTGTTTCTTTCGTTCTTTTATTGCTAAGACCGCACTCAATTCGCGTGCTCCATTAAAATACTGCAAACCAATAATGCACGTGAACATACAAATCACGACTTTCAGGAAACTTGCACTATGTTGGGTAATATGCACCAAACATTTTGCGTATATGCACCGCAACAAAATGATGTGACCGAGCGGAAGAATCACCACCTTCACAAAATTGTCCGCTCCCTTATGTTTCAAATGCAGGTCTCCAAGATATAATGACACTTCATAGTCTCCAATGCATTCTATCTCATTAATTGTATGTCATCTTCCATTCTCAACTTTGTGACGTCATTCTCCATCCTCTTCCTTCAACGCCCCTCTTCCCCGCAACTCTTTGTGTTTTTAGAAGTGTTTACGTTGTCCATCATTTTGCCCCTATCATGGACAAACTGGCCCCACACGCTACCAAGTACATGTATATTGAGTAATCTCGCACACAGAAGGATTATGCGTGTTACTCTCCTACTTATCAGAAATTTGTTACATCCACCGATGTCATCTTCTTCGAGAATAAACCCTTCCACTCTTCACCTCCTCATGATACCTTCTCACCTGATATCCCACATCCTAACATTCCTATCAACAACAATACAACTCCCATGCCTCCAACACCATAACATGCGCTCCCAACACCGCCACGTCCTCATCTTTGTGTGTGCACTTGTCGTCATCCTTGGTCTGATGTCATGAGGCAATTGCCCCATACTGATGAAGCTTCACGACCAGCAAATCCGATTACGGCTTCCACTGCTCACCTTCTCTCTCATTACGTCTCCGTACACCTCTTATATCCCGACCTTCACAGATTTGCGGCTTCCTTGTCTTCCATTTTCACCCCCTCCTTTGTCCAGGAAGCTCTTCAGCATCTGGGGTGAAGGGCCGCAATGGATGAGGAAATGGATGCCCTATAGAACAATCAGATATAGGAGCTTGTCCCTCTTCCTCCCGGCCAATCCCGTGTGGGATGTAAATGGGCCTTCACTATGAAGCATCATCTTTATGGAACTCTTGAACGTCCCAAAGCTCGTCTTGTGGCTCACAGTTTCACTTAACAATATGATCTCGAATTCTCGACTATGAAGAGACATTCTCTCGCGATGTAAAGTTGAATAGCGTCTAGGTCTTGATCTCTTTGGTCTTCCATCGTCATAGGCCGTTGCATCAACTTGACATAAAAAATGTCTTCCTTTATGCCAATCTCATTAAGACTGTCTACTGTTTGGGTCTTGATCTACTTAGCTGTCTATCGTCATTGGCAGTTGTATCAACTTGACATCAAGAATGTCTTCCTTAATGACAATCTCAATGAGACTTCCTACATGCATCAACCTCTTGGTTATGAAATCATGGGGGAGTCTCTTGTCTTCCACCTCAAGAAATATCTCTATACCACAAACAATATCCTCGGGCTGGGATGATGTTACTTAGCCGTCTATCGTCATTGGCAGCTCGTCAGACTTCTCCCTATTTACTCATCGCCACTCGGCTGGGATGATGTTACTTCTTATATATTCAAGATATTCTCATCACCGATGATGATTTGAACATTATAGTTATGATCAAGAAGCACTTGAATTCACATTTTTAAACCAAAGATTTGTGTCTCCTCCGATATTTCTTGGATATCGAGGTAGTTCGTCGACCCAATGAGCTCATCTTGTCTCAACGAAAGTACTATTTTGATCTTCTTCATGATGTGGTCTGCTCAGGATGGAAGCTTGTTGACACCTCAAAGGATGTCAACCACAAGCACTGTTCTTATGCATCCGACTCTGATCTGCTTCTGCCTAATCCGGAGTATTATCGTTGCCTTGTTGACAAACTTATCAATCTGACTTTCGTATAACCTGATATATTGTTTGTTGTTAGGGTTGTCTGTCACTTTATGCATGCTTCTCGGATATCCCACTTTCAGGCTATCGAGCGAATCCTTTGATATCTGAAGAATGCTCTGAGACAAGAGATTGTGTATAAGCCATGCTCTCCTTTATAATTAATTGTCTACTCTGATGCAGACTATGCTAATTCCCTCCATGATCGTTGGTTTATGGTTCTGCACATATTTTGGAGGGCATGTAGTCACCTAGCGAAGCAAGGAGAAAATGGTGGTGGAACGCTCTTCTGTGGAGGCTGAGTATCGTTCAATAGCGTCTGTTGTTTCTGAACTCACGTGATTGGAAAGTCTTCTTACTGATATTGGTGAAAAACTCCCATCTCCAGCCATTATTTACTGTGATAGTCAAACTACCATCCATATCACCAAGAATCTCATGTTTCATGAACGTACCAAGTATATCGAAGTTGATTGTCATTTCATCCGGGAAAAGGTTCAACTTTGCACACTGAACTTGAGACATGTACTTGTCTTCGAGCAAGTTTCTGACATTCTCATACTCACCAAGGCCGCCTTCTTTTGCCCACTATGCCGGCAGTTTGTTTCCAAGCTTTGCACTGACAATCTGTATGCTCCAACTTGCAGAAGAGTGTAAAAGAACCATGTAAAAAAAGCTCGTGCTAAGGCCCATTTTCTCACATATAGACTAGTCGTACATCTTGGTTTGGAGTTGAGTTTTCACTCCCCCCATAAATTTGTGTCCAAATACATGTATTAACAACTCTGTAAATAAAGTATTGAAATTTCACATTCTCTTTTCCTACAATAAGAAATGCAAGTTCCAAAGGAGTAGGATAAAGGGGTCCTCACAGCTATCCTTATGATTAATCGCGTGACATATGATACTGTTGGAAAAGCCTATGTAAAGAGGCCCATGATGGAACCCATTTATTTATTTTTCTTCTCTCCTCTTTAGTCCCGGATCATGTATAGGGATCTCTTCTCTCTTTCTCCCTCCTATAAATATGTATTCATACCTTGTATTTGATGATTGAGAAAGTATATACAAGTTTTCGGTTTTTCTCCACATGGTATCAGAGGCAAACAGGTCCTCCGTGCGGTTAAGATTTATCTAAACCGCCGGCATGCTCTTGGTTTGCTACCCGCGCGGTTAAGCTTTCTTTAACCACTCCTACTTCTGCTCTCTCTCGTGGCTTCCACCTCCCTTTCTTCCTCTTCCTCTTGGCCCTCTTATAGCTCTCTTTCTCTGATAGGTGGGCCCATTTCCCACTTCCCCGTCTAACCGCAACCCTCCCCTCACGGTTTCTCCTTGTCTACCCGCTTCATTTTTTTGCTATTCGTTGTGGTCTCCTTGCGCGATCTCTCTTAGTATTCTCGCCTTGACCGTCGCGATCTCCTTATCTACTCGCTTTCTCGCCGCGTACTCGCCTTCTTGCGAGGTCTGCTCGCGCAGTCTTCTCTCCCTTCGTTGCTCTGCTCGAGCAATCTGCTCGTGCGGCCTGGTCTCTGTTGCGGGTTCTGCATCTTGGTCGTTGCGGTCTCCTTTTTATTCTCGCTGAGACTTCTCTACTCGTTGCGGCTTCTACTGTCTGCTGCGGGCTCTGCATCTTGGTCGCGGTCTCTTTCTTGTCGCTGATGTGTTATCACCGCGACAGTGCGGTCTTCTCGCGCGGTTTACTCGCTGCTTGTCCGCTGTGTTCTGCTTGCACAATCTCCTCTCCGATCGCTGCAGTTCTGCTCGTGCAGTCTGCTCGCCGTGGTTTGTTCTTTTTCTCGTTGTTCTGATCGCCCGGTCTGCTCGAGCGGTCTCCTCTTTGATCGTTGCTTGTCTACCCGCGCGATCTGTTTTCCGCACGCACTCCCTCTCTAATTGCTGGTCTACTCTGTAACGCCCCCGATTTTTCGGCAATTATTTAAATCCTCGTTTGGCGTTACGTTGGCGCATTTCCGGCTCGTGCCGTTGTTAGAGTACCTCGTTAGGTGTTCTTAGAGGTTATAGTCTGTTGTATGGTTTCCCCAGCTAGTCGGCGTCTGTTTTGGAGGCCCGACTGAGCCTCTTAGGGAATCCTTGTGCTTTGGCTTCGGGTGAGGTTAGCCCGAGTGTGTGGTCGTCGGAGGTTGTGTCCGACTTCGCCGATGTTTTCGTAGCCCGAGTGTTTAGCTACGGTGAGGATTTGTTCGGAATCCGAGAGCGTTAATTTTTGCGTCATTTCGACGGTCGCTAGTTAGCGAGTCGTCATTTATGTGAGCGTATTTACATGTTTACACATTTAGGGCATAGCGAGCGATTTGGGCGTGCCGATGCATAATTGCACGTGCACGTGCGTGCAAGGTTTTATAAGTTTGTACGTGCGCGTGCGTGTGCATGCGTGCGGGGTAGAAATTTGTGTACGCGGATGCATGTTAATAGACGTGTACATATATATTAGTGTATGTAACTAGTGTGGTTAGTGGTTTTCTTAGTTAATTAGTAAGTATATAGTTATAAGTTTATAGTATTAAGATTGGTTATGAGATTTTATATATTGGTTAAGATTAGGTTCCATTAAATCCTTAGATTAAATTAGTTAGAGTTATATTATGTATTTAATGTAGTATAGATTTCATTAGGTTTTGATTAGGTAGATATATATATTAAGTTTATTTAGGTTTCCCTTCCCCCCATTCGGCCGACCAGCCAGCAAAGAAAAAGAAACCCGAGCGCCGTTCCTTCGTGCGGAAGGAAAGAGGCGGAAGCCCGGTGCTGCTCCGACCGCCTGTTCACCGCCCAGATCCGCTCGAAATCGCGATTTGAGGCTGGATCCTCACTCCCCTAGCCGAGAGCTCCATTTGGAGGTATCATTTTCGCGATTCCTCCATGATTTTTGCCCGATCGGTAGTTAGTTTGCAGTTTTTTTGGATTTTATAGTGTTGTTCTTCCCGGTTGGATTGTCCAGAAATTTTCGTGATCTAGGTTGCTTAAGGCCGGCGGTTTAGGAGCATAGGGCTGACCGAATTCGTCCCATTTTCCTCAAGGTAAGAGCCCCTTTTGTTGTTTTGATTTTTGCCCAGATTTTTAGTATGTTAGGGTTTAGATTTCAAGCATGCTAGGGATTTCATTTTCTTTTTATGTCCAGATTTTTTTTTTGTGGTCAAAATATTTCACTTGAGGTTGTGGTTTTGGGGGAAAGTGGTGCTGCCCGATTGTTTTTGGTGGTCGGAGGTTTGGAAGAGGTTGCTGGCCGAAGTTCTTCAAAAATCAAGGCAAGTGTGCCCTTCGCCCTTGCCAAAGTAATTCCTGTCATGTCTTTTATTTGCCTGATTTCGGAGCTGGCCGAAGTTCTTCTAAAATCTGTACAAGTCCTCATTTTTTCCCTTTTGATTTGCTGTTAAACGCCGAACTTCCCTAGCCCTGTTCTTGTTAAGAATGGTATGGGCGTGTGATGTTTTCAGAGAATGATTACTTGGAGGAGTGCGGCTCTAGGTGATAATGCCAAGTGCACTTTTATCGTCATTTTGCTGTTTAAGCACCGAGTGCTCCATTGTTATAGCTTTGTTCATTTCAATATTGGCATTATAGCGTGCTATTTTCCTTGGGTGTAATCCATGACCAGCTCGATTTATTTTCAAATCATTTGCGCATGATTAGTATCAAACCACTCAAGTAGATAAATGGGAAGTTTAGTTCATTCATATATATATATAACTCATATTGTGTGTTTAGTATATATTTAGTATCAAACCACTTAAATATATTTAGGATCAAATCACTTGATACAAACTGATGTTGTAGTACTTTAAGTATTCGAGGTTAAGATATTTTTCACATTTTAAATGTGTGTTTAGTTAACCAGCGCCGTCAGCTGCTAGGCAGCTAAGCTTCTCAGGTGGATTGCTCTAGTTGGAGTAGGGATGTGTTGACTTCTTGGTGGTTCATGAAACCACCAATAAGGGTTTTCCCGAGTCACTTAGTGCTGGAGAAGGATGTGATTTAGGGGAGAGTTGGACCGATGCCGCCACCCCTGTTTTCTTCTTGTCTTACTAAGACAATATGGGTTGCTTGGCTGAGTGGACCGATGCCACCACCACAACACCACGATGATATTTAGGCCTGAAAGACTTGGTTTGACATGTGGTCACCAGTCTAGGCCCTTGTTACTGATTTTGTCCATCTCCAGTACTAGGTGACTCTTTCCGCTCTAGCTCTATGTTAGTGTTTTCTAGCTGTGCTAAACCTTTTGCAGAGATAGTTGAAGGTCGGCTTCATTCGTGCTCTTGGTGCACTCTCTTTCTACTTTCCTTTGTGAGAATCAGTTTTACCTGCTTTACTTACCTTCTTTTACCTGTACCTGTTTTACTTCACTTTCACTTACTTCTGACCTGATTTTAAATCCTGTATAAATCTCTTGTACCTTTGTTTTCCTTTTGATAGTTGTTTTGCTGAGGTGTTCGTTTTTCTGAATACCTCAGGTACAGGTATTTAGCCGACTGTGCGGCTAGTTTGCTCCTGGAGATTTTCTAACATTTCAGCTGCTACTGTGGTTCTCAGTTCCTCTTGTTTGGGAGGTAGCTTTTCTTTAGACTTGTAGTATAGACATATCTACTCACCAGAGGGTTCGTGTCAGTTGTTGACGCCCACTGGTGGTTTCTCTTTTAGATACTTTGTGCTTGCTTACACTGTTAGTTTTACTGCTTTTGAGATTCATTAAACTTGCTCCTGAGATGATTTATGTTAGGTTGCTAGTTACTTTAAAACCTATAAAAAAAACAAATATTATATCTAAAACATAGTCAGCATGTTTTTTTTTCTAAAAAACTTAAACACTACTTTCAAAACGACGTAAAAGGTCATTTTCTATATATATAATATAAGTTAAATCTAGGGTCTTGCATAGTCTAAGGTGTCCCCTGAGGACGCTTATGCATTCTCTTAGGATGTTAAAAAGTGAATAAAGTATTTTCCGCTACGTATAAGTATAGTTTTGAAGGGTGGACTGGACGATCCACGGAGCCGAGGGATACGGTCTCTAAAATACAATTGATTTTCGCATCATTAAAGCTTATGTTTTTTTCAGTCTTAGTAGTTGGTGGTTGTCTGAGCGTCGACAGTTATCCCCTGCCCGACGTAGCATCACAACGCGTGTTCTCTCCTACTCTGATACTTCTTAATTTCGGAGAAAATGTGGGTTGTGACATACTCGCCGCCGGTCTAGCCTCCTGACCGCCTTGCCATGTGGTCTTCTCTTGATTCTACCGGGCAGGCGGCTTCCTCTCCTGCAGACTGCCCGACCCTTGTTCCTGAACTTCAGGATGAATTGCGGATCACCACTTTCTTTAGCCGAGAAAAATAACTTTGTATAGTGGGTGCACTCTGCTCGCCGAGTGCTTCAGTACAAAGGCTTTCTACATCATTTGACCCAAGCTGTTCCCGATGCTCTTACTGAAGACTGGTTGCACAACAATGGTCATGTTCAGACTTGGCTCCTCAACTCCCTTGATGACGAACCTTATCGCATGGCCATGTATCACGAGACGACCAAGATGATGTGGGATGAGCTCCATTCTCTCTATTCTGGCAGAGATAGTCCTCAGCACCTGTATGACATCATAATAGATCTTTAGACTCTTGACGTTGGCGGGGCTGCCGACCTCACCTCCTTTTTTGCTCGGGCTAAGACTCTGGTTGAAGCATGGATTCAACATCAGCCCCTTACGATGGATCTTGCTGCCCAGCGTGCCCAAAAAGAAGCCGTCGGTATTGCCATGATGATGACTCGTGTCCCGCCTCATCTTCGGAGCGTTCGGGCTCAGATCCTCTCCTCTGTTGCTACTCCATCACTATTTGATATGTGCTCCATGCTGCTCAAGGTCTCACCACCTCCTGACAGTTCTGGACCTCCCTCACCGGCCCTACTTCAGCAGACTTCTGCGCCCTTACTGCCTCTCCCTCCTCCTGCTCATGGAGGACGTTCAGGTTCTCGGGACAGAGGTCGGGGTGGCTGTCCACGACCTAAGTGTTCCTTCTGCGGTAAGGACGACCACCTTGAGGCCACTTGCTACCGCAAGCATGGGCTTCCTCGTCTGCTTGCCTCTGTTGCTGCCAACGACTCATCTGTCACTCGCACTGACCCTGAAGAAGTCCGACTTCAACTCCAACAACTACATGGGCTGCTCAGCCGCCCACCTGCCCTCGTTGCCTCCGCTGCCTCCATCTCAAATGAAGGTATCGCTTGTCTCTCCACTAGTCCGCATTGGATAGTGGATTCAGGTGTCACTCATCACATAACCTCACTGCGGCCACATCAGTACTTGGATTCCCCTCATCCTAAGTATATCACAATGGCCAATGGGGACAATGTTCCGGTCTCCGGCTCTGCTGATATCCCTATCACTTCTTCTCCATCCCTACGCTCGGCTCTTCATGTTCCGGACTCCCGTTTAATTTACTTTTTGTTAGTCGCCTCACTGTCGATTTGAATTGCTCTGTAACATTTACATCTTTTCTGATACATGATCGACAGATGCGGAATATCATTGGTAAGAGACGACTGCAGAATGGGCTCTACCTTCTTGATGACTCTCTTACTATCCTATCCTCCGTCGATTGACATTGGCGTCTTGGGCATGCCCATCTACCAGTCCTCCAGAAGGCTTTACCAAATGTATCTCTTCCTCCTTTCTAGTGTGAATCTTGTATTTTCGGCAAACAGCCCCGTTCATCTTTTCCATCTCATTGTAATCGGAGCTTTGTTCCTTTTGTTTTAGTACACTCCGATGTTTAAGGTCCGTACAAAATTACTACAATTTATGGGTATCGTTATTTTTTAACTTTTATTGATGATTATTCTCTCATGACGTGGTTATATTTATTTCGTGATCGCTCTGAGCTTCCCCGTGTCTTTCGGGCATTCATCCTTGAGATCTGCACACAATTCTTCGCGAACATCAAAATTCTTCGCACCGATATGCTCGTGAATACACTAGCTACGAATTTGCGAATCTCTGCTCTGAATTTGAGATCATTCATCAAACATCACGTGTCTATACCCCCCAACAAAACATAGTCGCGGAACGTAAAAATCGACATCTGCTAGATGTTGCTCGCTCTCTCATGCTTCACATACAGGTCCCCAAAGCTTATTGGAACTTTGCGCTTTCAGCGGCAAGCTATCTGATTAACTGTCTCCCCTCCCCCATACTCCACAATGCCACTCCGTTCAGCCTCCTGTTCCCCTCTACTCCGGCATTCTCTTTTACAGCCCGCATCTTTGGTTGTACTTGCTACATTCACATTCTTGGTCTGTCTACGGATAAGTTGGATCCCCGAGCGGCCAAACACATCTTCGTTGGCTATTCACGAACTCAGAAAGGCTGTGTGTGCTACTCTCCTGCTATCCGCAAGGTGATCGTTTCTCCTGATGTTACCTTTCGTGAGGATCTTCCTTTCTTCTTCGCTCCAGATCCAACTCCTCTACCACCACCCGTCCTACGACTTGTCATTCCTGTTACCACTCCACCACCACCAATTCCTAACCGGGCTCCCGCTCTTCCCAAGCCGCCTCTTCTCCATGTCTACACTCGTCGTCATCCACGCTCTGTTTCCCCAATGCAGTCGGCTTCAACTTCTGACGCTCCGCGTCCTGCTGATCCGACACCAGAATCAACCGCCCATCCCATGGCGAACTATGTATCCTTACATCGCCTATCCCCACAGCTTCAAATATTTGTCACTTCATTATCCCCGATTTTTGTACCTAACTCTGTGCAGGAGGCTCTCCAACATCCTGGCCAGCGGGCAGCCGTGGAAGAAGAAATGACAGCTCTCTGGGCTAACCAGACATGAAACCTGGTACCTCTACCTCCCGACCAGACACCTGTTCGGTGCAAATGGGTCTTTGTCATCAAACATGCTCCTGATGAGACAATTGACCGTCTGAAAGCCCGACTGGTGGCTCGTGGCTTCACCTAACAACAATGTCTTGATTATGAGGAAACATTCTCTCCAGTAGCCAAGCTCAACACCGTTCGTGTCCTCTCCGTGGATGTGCATCGCCACTGGCCCTTACATCAACTGGATATCAAGAATGTGTTTCTGAATGACGACCTCCAGGAAACAGTCTATATGCAACAACCTCCCGGGTTTGAGACACGGGGGAGTCCCGAGTTTGCCATCTTAAGAAGTCCATAAATGGTCTCAAACAATCCCCTCGGACATGGTTTGACAGGTTCAGTAAGGCAGTTCGGGAAGTTGGTTTTACTCAAAACTCAGCAGACTTCTCTCTGTTCACTCGACATCAGGCAACAGGAACGGTTCTTCTGTTAGTATATGTTGATAACATCTTAATCACTGGAGATGATTCAAAGGGAATCCAAGCGGTCAAACAGTATCTTAGCTCCGTCTTTCAAATAAAAGATCTGGGACACCTTCGATACTTTCTTGATCTTGAGGTCGCGAGATGTCCGGATGGACTTGTCCTCTCCCAACCCTTCAAGATGATGGCTACTCTGGATGCAAGCCAACTACCACTCCAACGGATGCAAATCACAAGCTGTGTGCACATGCTTCCAATACAGATCTTCCTCTCAAAAATCCCGAACACTATCGATGACTTGTTGGAAAATTGATCTACATAACGGTCGCAAGACCGGATATATCTTTTGTTGTTGGGGTTGTCAGCCGGTTTATGCATGCTCCTTGAATATCTCACCTTCAAGCTGTCGAATGCATCCTAAGATACCTTAAAACAGTTATGGGTCAAGGGATGGTATAAAAGACCTCATCCTCTACTTCAACGTTGGTTGCATATTCAGATGCAAATTATGCTGATTCCTTGGATGATTGGCGGTCAACCAGTGGTTTTTGTACCTATTTTGGAGGTCATCTTGTTACCTGGCGGAGTAAGAAACAAGCCGTGGTTGCTCGATCCTCAGCTGAAGTAGAATATTGATCGATGACATCGGTTGTCTCTGAGCTCACAGGGCTTGAAAGTCTCTGCGTTGATCTGAGAGTAAAACTTCCCTCACCAGCTATCCTATTATGTGACAGTCAAGCGACTATACACATAGCCAAGAATCCGGTCTTCCATGAAAGGACGAAACATATTGAAGTGTACTGTCACTTCATTCGGGAGAAAGTTCAAATGAAGAAGATAGAATTGAAGCATGTTCCGGGTACTGAACAGGTTGCTGATATCATCACGAAGACCCTACCAAGTACCCTATTTTATCAGTTCCTGTCCATGTTGGGTGCCTATGACTTGTATGCTCCAGCTTGCGAGAGAGTGTTGGAAAAGCCTATATAAAGAGGCCCATAATGGAGCTCATTTATTTATCTTTCTTCTATCGTCTTTAGTCTCACATCATGTATTGGGATCTCTTCTCTCTTTCTCTCTACAATAAATGTGTATTCATACCTTGTATTTGATGATTGAGAAAGTATATATAAGTTTTCGGTTTTTCTCAACAGATATCCTTCCCAACACTCCCCTCTTTAGACTTCCTCCTAAATTTTTCGATTGTGAGACATTTGTTAATATTACTGAACCTAAAAAAAATAAACAAGGACCAAATGTCATCAAATGTATCTTTCTAGGATATGCTGCTAATAAAAAAAGATGCAAATGTTACTCCCAACATATGCATAAGGGAATTATCTTTAATATCAAATTATCTTTAAAGATATTACTTTTTGAGGATATTTTTTAAAATCTAATCAAGGAGAAAATATTACTATCCATGAAAATGGTCACCTCTCCAATGATCCGGACTCGTCACAGAGGGAAAGATCGGACTCGTCTTCCTATTTTTCCGGATGCTCATTAAAGAAAGTAAGGTGATGAGTTTCTCCAAAGGAGGTTGTTAAAGAAATTCATGTCAAGGCTTTAAAATTTAACCTATCAGAGACAGAGAGTGATACAAGTTCATCAGAATAGGAAGCAAGCTCGTGCTCAGGCTGATATGATCAGTACTCTTTGTCCATCATCCATGCCTCCTCCACATGATCCTGAGGTTGCGTACGTTTCCACTATCATGCCCATTTTTTCTTAAGAATAGGCGCACGAGGTATCCTATTGGCATTATTTTATTTATCCGTTGTTATAACTGTATCTTGCATTTATTTCTACTATTGTCATTCCAAAAAAATTTCGGAAGTTGTCTCACATCCTCATTGGAAGAATCACATTTTTCATGAGGACAAAGCACACTGCAACCTTTTCAAAGAGGAAATTCAATTTGAAGTCTCTCCACTCCTTTTGTTCCTTGTGGTGCTTAATCAGACATGTTTATCAAGGTTGTCTAGTCAAAATATTCATACAAGCTCTACTGATCTTGAAATGATAGATGCGTATGATATTCACTTAAGGGAGGGTGTTAAATTACAAGCTTAAGGAGTCATGATAAGTTTACCTTGAGATGATCATATCACCAAAAATAACTCCATATTCTAAAATGTTTATAAGAGATAAAATCTTGTTAGGAATATAACTTTGTATATTACCCAGTTTTACTCTTAGAATGAGGGCATTCTTGTAATATCATCTGTGGATGTTTTGTTGCATCTTTTTTCTCTTTATATACATAGGATGTGATGTCATCAAGTGACAACCAAATTATTCAGTATTATTCCCTCTTAAATTTTAACTAGTACAGTAGTACCTCGATAACTTATGAAAAATAACTGTTGATTGGAAGAACATGCCAAAATCTATATCTCCCATTATCAGTGTTAGAAAAGTCCATTTAAGGGCCCATGTTGTTTCTTCTTTTTCTCTCTTCTTGTATTAGTCCCACATCATATATTAGGATTTCTCCCTTCCTTCTTCTCCTATATAAGTGTGTGTATACTTGTAACTATTACTTGAAAGAATATATACAAGGTTTTGGCCTATGTCTACATGGTATCAGAGGCAGGTTCGAACTGAGCGGCCTGTCCTTTTTGAACCCGCGCGGTCTATCTTCTGTCCGCTACCTGCGCGGCCTCCTGCGGCCTGCCCTTCTGTCCGCTCCGCTCCTCCTCCACTCCCTCTCTCTCCCGTGGATCCACCCCCCCCCCCTCCGTCCTTTTTATAACCTCTCTTCTCTCCCGTGTGCCCCACTTCTCTCTGCGACTTTTCTTGTCGCTTGCGGTCTGTCTGCTTCTAGCCGCCCGGTCTTTATCTCCTCTAGCCGCTTGAGTTCCTACTCGTGGCCTCTCTCCTCTAGCCGCTCGAGTTCCTACTCGCGGCCTCTCTCCTCCAGACCGCTCTACCTCTCACGGCCTGTTCTCCTGCGTTGCGGCTTGCCTACGGCTTGTTCTCCACCCTACCTACTACCCGCTCGCACCGGACTCCCTTATTTGCTGCGGCCTACTCCGATTCGCTGCCGCCTGCCCCTCCAGCTCTGCTCGCTACCCGCCCGGCCTCCTGCGGCCTGTCTCTTCTGCGGGTTCTTGATGGTCGATGCGATCTCTTTTCTCTCCGCTTGAGTCTCTCTCCTCGCGGGGTTCTTCTCCTCAGTTTTCTGCTAAGTTATCAAAGGTGCAAGGCGCACCGAGGAGCAAAGGGTCCCTGGAGCCTAGGCGCAAGGCGCAAGGCGCAGGCGCAAGGCGCAAGGCGCAGGCGCGCGCCTGAGACACGTGAGGCGCAAAATTGGGTAAAAAAGAAATTGAGCGAATTGGGCGCCCAATTCGCTGAAATTGAGCGAATTGGGCGCCCAATTCGCTGAAATTGTGCGAATTGGGCGCCCCATTCGCTGAAATTGTGCGAATTGGGCGCTCAATTCGCTGGAATTGAGCGAAATCGCGGAATCTCAGAGAATTGGGTGCCCAATGCACGGAATTTCAGCGAATTAGGCGCCCAAGTGCGCCTAGGGGGTGCCTCGGGTGCATCTAAGATCATGTTTTTGCCCATATCAAAATTTTTAAAAAACAAATACCTTGAAAGGCCCGGGCGCGCCTTTGGCGCGCCTGGGAGCCTGTAAGGCACGCGCCTGGGGCACATCGCCCGCCTCAGCTGTGCTGAGGCGCGGCGGGCTGCGCCTGGTGCGCCCGGCGCCTCAGGCGCGCCTAGGCGCGCGCCTTGATAACTATGGTTTTCTGGTCCGCCTGACCGTGCGGGTTGTTCCTCTCTCACCTGCATCTTGGTCGCGGTTTCCTCCGACTCTTCCCCTCTCTGTCCGCGTGGCCTGTCTCTACCCGCTGCGGACTTCTCTGTTCTCGGCCTGTCTCTGCTCGCGACGGCCTGTCTCTGTCCGCGCGGCCTCTCTCTTCCCGCTGCGGCCTCTCTCTGTTTGCGTGGCCTCTCTCTGCCGCTGCGGTCTGCCCTACTCGCCTCGACCGGCCCCAGTCCGCCGCGGTCTGTTCCTGCTCGCCGCCGGCCTCCCCTCTGCTAGTCGCCGACCTCCTCTCTGCTAGCCGTCCGACCTCGTCTCTGCTAGCCGCCTGGTATTTTCTTTTGCTCACCGCATGGCGCCTGCTTCTTCCGCTGTCACCTTTGTTGTGTCCTTCTCTACGGATGGTATCACCTGCCTCTCTCATCATCCTTGTTGGATCGTTGATTCCGGCGCTACTCACCATATCTCCTCCCAGAAGCCCCCAGCATATCTCCAAACGCCTCATCCTGCTCGCATCACTGTGGCCAACGGTGACACCCTCCCCGTCTTTGGCTCCGCTGATCTTCAGCTTACGCCAACCCTTTCTCTTTCCTCGGTTCTTCACGTTCCGGGGTCTCCCTTCAATTTATTATCAGTTAGTCGTCTCACACACGACCTTGACTGTTGTATTACATTTTCACCCTCTTTTTTTCTTATGCAGGATCGCCGCACCCGGAGTACCATTGGTCATGGGCAGCTGGTGAATGGGTTGTACACCGTTCCTCTTTCCCCCCTGCCTGTACCAGGAGTACTACTCCCTTGTCGTTAGTTCATTCTGATATTTGGGGTCCTTATAGGATCCCTAGTATTTTTGGCTTTCGATATTTTGTCACGTTCATTGACGATTACTCTCGTACCACGTGGCTCTATTTACTACATGATCGCACTGAACTTCCCTCTGTCTTTCGCGCTTTTTTACTTGAGATGCGCACGCAGTTAGCCACTCCTCTCAAAGTCATTCGCACTGACAATGCTCGGGAGTATACGGGTCGTGCCTTCTCCAATATCTGCACTGACTTTGGTGTCATCCATCAAACTTCCTGTGCGTATACCCCTCAGCAAAACGGGGTGGCAGAACGCAAAATCGTCATCTTCTCGATGTTGCCCGCTCCCTTATGTTCCAAATGCACGTTCCCACCGAATATTGGAACTTTGCTGTTTCCACCGCCTGTCATCTCATCAACCGCCTTCCCTCCTCTGTCCTTGTTTTTGCCTCGCCCATCCAACTCCTATATCCCTCCGTCCCCCTCACCTCTCTCACACCACGGATCTTCGGGTGTGTTTGTTATGTCCACCTTCTTGGCCCTCCTTCCGACAAACTTGCTCCTCGGGCCGCCAAGTATATGTTTGTTGGCTACTCCCGCACTAAAAAGGGGTACGTCTGCTACTCTCCTACTACCGACAAACTGGTCGTTTCTGCGGATGTCACCTTCTGCAAAGACCAGCCCTTCCACTTACCCAACACCACCTCGTCTTCTGCTCCCTCGTCTTCTGCTCCCTCTCTTCCCCGGCCCGTTGTCCCGGTCACGCCATCTGTGCCGTCTTCTTCCTCCTCTCCCCCCGTTCCTCCTCGGGTTCCTCCACCGCTAATCCGTGTCTACTCTCGTCGCCCATCCAAGGATGCTCCCGTGACCCAGCTCCCTGCTGCCAGCGATAGCTCGGCTGCGGTCGATCACGCTCCCGTCTCTACAGCTCATCCCTTGGCCAACTACGTCTCTCTACATCGGCTAACACCGCCTCTCTACGCATTTGTCACCTCCCTTTCCTCTATTTCTCTTCCTAACAATGTGCAGGAGGCGCTTCACCACCCAGGATGGCGGGTTGCTATGCACGATGAAATACAGACTCTCTGGGCTAACCAGACCTGGGATCTGGTTCCTCTTCCTGCTGGCCACACCCCTGTTAGCAACAAATGGGTCTTTGTCATTAAACATGCAGCGGATGGCACTATCGACCGTCTGAAGGCCCGTCTTGTGGCACGGGGGTTTACTCAGCAACATGGTCTTGATTACGACGAAACCTTCTCTCCCGTGGCCAAATTGAACACGGTCCGCGTTCTTCTCTCCTTGGCTGTTCATCGTCACTGGCCACTTTATCAGCTGGATATCAAGAATGCCTTCCTCAACGACGATCTACAGGAGACAGTTTATATGCAGCAGCCTCCCGGGTTTGAGACCACGGGGGAGTCTTCGGTATGTCATCTTCGGAAATCCATTTATGGTCTCAAACAGTCCCCGCGTGCGTGGTTTGAAAAGTTCAGTAAGGTGGTCTGTGCTAGTGGCTTCACTCGGAGCTCGGCTGATTTTTCTCTCTTTACCCGACATCGGTCAACTGAGATTGTGATTCTTCTGCTCTACGTTGATGATATCCTGATTACTGGCGACGACACGGCAGGAATACAACAGATCAAGGCACAGTTGAATTCTGCCTTTCAAACCAAAGATCTGGGCAACCTTCGGTACTTTCTTGGGCTCGAGGTCGCCCGACGCCCTGATGGTCTTGTGTTATCTCAAAGGAAGTACTGTATGGACCTCCTTCGTGATGCAGGTTATTCTGGGTGCAAATCTGCGGAGACTCCTATGGACGCAAATCACAAGCTCTCGGCACATAGCTCTGACTCTGACAAGCTACTTACAAATCCGGAATATTACAGACGCTTGGTTGGGAAGCTGATCTACCTTACGGTGACTCGACCAGACATCTCATTTGTTGTGGGAGTTGTGAGCCATTTCATGCACGCTCCTCGGACATCTCATCTTCAAGCTGTCGAGCGCATCCTTCGATATCTCAAGATCGCCCCCGGACAAGGACTCGTGTACAAGCCATCCACATCTCTATCTCTTGTCGCGTATTCTGACGCTGACTACGCAGGATCTATTGATGATAGGCGCTCCACAACTGGATTCTGTACTTACTTTGGTGGACACCTCATAACTTGGCGTAGCAAGAAACAGAATGTGGTTGCGCGTTCCTCTGCCGAAGCCGAGTACCGGGCTATGGCTGTTGTTGTCTCTGAGCTAACCTGGCTTGAAGGCCTTCTGGGAGACTTAGGTGTTCGTCTCTCATCTCCGGCAACCTTATTTTGCGACAGTCAGGCAGCAATTCATATTGCCAAGAATCCGGTTTTTCACGAACGAACAAAGCATATCGAAGTTGACTGTCACTTTATCCGGGAAAAGGTACAGTCAAAGAAGATTGATTTGGAGCATGTTCCTGCTACCGACCAAGTTGCGGACATCCTGACGAAAGCTCTCTCCAGGCCGCTATACTATCAGTTCTTATCCAAGCTTGGTGCCTACGACTTGTACGCTCCAGCTTGCGGGGGAGTGTTAGAAAAGCCCATTTAAGGGCCCATGTTGTTTCTTCTTTTTCTCTCTTCTTGTATTAGTCCCACATCATGTATTAGGATTTCTCCCTTCCTTCTTCTCCTATATAAGTGTGTGTATACTTGTAACTATTACTTGAATGAATATATACAAGATTTTTGGCCTATTTCTACAATCAGTATAAGGAAATATATATAATTTTGTAAAAGCATTCCTTTGGGTATATGCAAGGTCATTCTAGAGAGGCATCTTGACGCATAACAAGGGTATAGGATTCGACACAAATCTAATTCTACATGAAACAAACAAGCACGCAAGCAATAAATGACTAGAGTTGTTATCTAATCTAACAATGATGTGAGACTACGGAATGGTGCAATCAACACCAATTCTCCGGTACGTGATCATATTAATTAATTAAAGTTTGGTGTTTAAGCAATAGTCACAATATATCACAAGTATTTCGAAGAAAATTATAGACAATATTTGTATGATCACAAAGTACCGGAGTTACAACACACAGGCGAATAAGCAATGCTAGTCTAATGAACCAAAGAAACGGAATAATAACTGGATAACATTAAATGGATGGAAGAGTACTCATACAATGTAAAAGAAAAGGCAAAAATTTGAAACCCAATAGATACTACAGCAAGGAGGGAATGAGGTGCGGTTAGCGATAGTGGAGGGGTTGGGGATGGTGTTTATTTTATTTTATTCTATTTTATTCTTTTAGTGAGGTTTGGCTAGCAAAGGGGGTTTAGGTGGGTAGTGAAGCTAGGCGAGGATGTAGTTGTCACGGGCCCGTGTGTAGAATAGTCACAAGGCGGAATGCAGTGGAGAACGAAGATGGGTGTCAATGCAAGTTCTTCTTTCCCAGAGATCCCCGATGTCGATCTATGGTAGGATCGGATGTTGAAGCCTTTCTGCGGCGTCCAAAGTTGGGGTGCCAATGAATGATTGGAAGAGGAGCATGTGTGTGTAGGAGGAAGCCGAGGAGGAAGGGATGCGATGCTCTAGAAGGGGCCGCAACATGCGCCCTACGGGGCTTCCTGAGTGCAGTCAGCACCTTGGAAGTATCTGCATGGGCTGCTGTAAGCTAGCGGCAGTTGAAGGTCACAAGAGGGATGTTGTCTGCCAGATGATGACCGGAAAACCTTCAGATGAATGGAGAGAAGTTGACGCCTAGCCCTTAGGAGACAGCCGCTCGGTTGGAGAAAGGGAGATGGGAGAGTTGGCTGTGAAAGTTGAGAGTCCTAGACCTCTTGATGCCCAAATAAATTTTGGATTCATGCATACCTGGTTCATAAAAAACCCTGAGTATAAAATAAAAAATTATAATACTTAAAAATTAAATAAAATAAAATTTACAATACATAAATAAAGAAACGAAATATAACAAGAACATGAGAAATAAAGAAATAACAAAAATGAGAAAGCAAAAAAATAAGAACCAAGTATCGAGATAAATGCGAGGTACATACACCCTCTAATTATGGGATTTTTTGTCATATATGTGTAGCAATTCGCTTGTGATATCGCTCCCATCCTTCCGCGCGCTCAGCTAGCAGTCTTGTGCAAACTTCCTCCTCTCATGCGCGGCTTCTTCTTCCTTCCTCTCGCTCGGTGGTCTCGTCTTGCATTCCGAGCTCGACGGTCTTCTGTTTCCGCGGGTTATGCAGGTTATTCGCGCCACCATCTCTCAGTGGTCATCGACAGCAGGCAGTGCGGCTTGTCTTTCCACCACCCCTCGGGCGACCTCAGCTCGCATAATGTGGCCTCGTGCGACTTATGTCAGCCATGTGCATCCTCGTGCGACCTCAGTCAGCTCGGTGCGAGCTCGTGTGATCTCTGCCAGCAGCGCGCAGCTTCGTGCGACCTCTGCCAGCAACGTGCGGCCTCATCTACAACTTGTATTGCCTCTCGTGGTGCGTACGTTTTTCCCTCATGGCTCACTCCTAAGACTCAAGCGTTCAGTCTCCTTCCACGCTTATGCCTCCTTCGGGTAGTGATTTTACCCAATCTCATGGTTCCTCCGACTCTCTCCATATTACAATTATTCCTTTGGATGTCACCAATTATTTTGAGTGGTCTCGTACAGTACATGTTATCTACAGTCATCAATGTATAACCCCATATTCGCTGAGTCGGACCAGGAGAACACCGATCAGGATTAGGCCAGCCAGAGGAGCTCCCGCCCTGAAGAAGTTCCCGCCCATGAGTGGGCGGGAACGCTTGTGCTTACGCCAAGCTCCTGCCTTGGAGGAGCTCTCGCCTATAAGTAGGCGAGACCGCTTGCGCCGGGCTCTGGAGGTCGCTCTCGGCTCAGAGTTCTCGCTGAGTGGGGCCCACGGCCCTGGGTAAAATGACCTAATTACCCTCATGTAAAATTACCCCTATGCCCTCAGGATAAACAGCGGGATTTGGCTATTGGCAGATCAACTAAGGGTATTTCAGTAATCTCAGATCAGCAAAAGACTATAAATAGACCCATAAGGGCTCCTTAGAAAGCAAGCTTTCATTATCTTCCAATCTCCAGTGCTTTCTGAGGAGCTCCTAGCCCAGCTTTTGGCTTTGGAGGGGAAGCTCTCAGAGATCTTCTGAGTGTGAGGTGAGACCTCCCTGTTGAGGCTTTGGGTCAGTCTTAGGTCCTTCGAATCTAGTCGAGGGTCGAGGCTCGAGAGAAGTAGGTGTTGGCTGCACCCCTGTTTTGAACTCCTGTTGAGGTCATTTTTGGCTTCAACAATCAACATGTTGTCCTTCCTCTGCTGCTCGCACTGCTGAAACTACTCTTGGTCGGTTTCCCTCTGACGGTCTTGGAGGAACTGGATATTTTGCTTTGTATCATGCGCACTCAAGTTTCTTCCCATACTGTTGCATTCGCCACCACTGGTACGACCAACGCCTAGTCTGCTCCGCAACTTCCTATGAAAGGATTATTGACTCTGGGGCGACAGATCACACGACAAGAAGATCGTCAGGTTTTCCTCTTACACCTCCCTCTCAGGGAGTGATAAAATTGTCACCGCCAATGGTCCACTCTCATCAATTGCTAGCAAGGGGGCCATCATTTGTTCCTCTGTCATGCCCCTTACTGTAGTGTTGCATGTTCCTTCTTTTCCTCACAATATGGTATATATTAGTGATCTGATTACATCTTTAAAGTGTTTTGTTACTTTCTCCAAAGATGGTTGTGTTTTTAAGGATCTGAAAACAAAGCAGCGTATTGGCAGTGGAAGGAAGGGGTATATACATCTTTTGTCATTCTCCAACTCAAGATATCTCTAGTACCACTCCAACTCTCTCCAGTTCTCCTTGCCCTTCAGTTGTGGGTGTGCGTCAATGGCATCAATGTCTTGGACATCCCTCCGCCAGCTATCTTTTCAAGTTATTTCCTATGTTTTCAGCTTCTCTGAGTTGTTTTGTCTGTAATCAATGTGAACTTTCTAAATATGTCCACACATTGCATCTACCTCTGTATGTGTTTGGGTGTCACTTCTCCGTTCATGATCATCAGTAACATTGTGATAAATTGGCTGTGCGTTCTCTACAGTGTGTCTGTGTTGGTTACTTTGCTACTACAAAAAGGTGTCGTTATCATCCTCCCTCATGACGATTCTACTGCACCATGGGTGTGACATTTCGTGAGGAGGTACAATATTTTGGTTCTCGCTGCTGTTGACGATCCCAATCTTCCTCTCACTATTATGGCCTCACTATCACCTTTCATGCATGCATATGTCATACCTCGTGTGAATCCATCTATTGTAGCCTCGCAATCAACTCCTATGACTGCCTCTGACATACCCTGCTCCTCCCGCTAATCCAACTCCTAGGAGTCTCATTCCTCCCCTTCCTCTGGTTTAACACAGGTGCAATCCCGATGCTATGGTGTTACAACCTCCGGTCATTCCACCACTGTAGGTATGCTCTTCTGACTTAGATTCTGATGACAAGCTTCATCGTCCTCTTATACATCTGAAGCGAAAATCGACTGTTGCTAAATACTCACTTTACAACTATATCACTTATCAAAACTTGACACAAACACATAAGACCTTCATTTCCTCCTTTGATTCTGTTCGCATTCCTAATATTTGACAGGAAACGATAGAGATACCTGTGTGGTGCAAGGTAATAGAAGAAGAGAGGCTGATATTGGAAAAGAACCAGACTTGAACACTCAGCCACCTCTCCGTCAGGAAGAAGTTTGTTGGTTTCCGATGGGTGTTCTCTTTTAAATAGAATCAAGAGGGGGTTGTTGAGAGATATAAAGCAAGTTTAGTTGCTTAAGGGTGTACTGAAACTTCATGTGTGAACTATCACGAAACGTTTGATCTTGTTGCCAAGATGGACTCTATTCGTGTCATTTTATCATGAGATGCATGTCTGAGATGAGAGTTGCGACAACTTAATGTCAAGAACGCCTTTTTACATGGTGATCTGGAAGAAGTCTGTATGAAAGTTCCACCTGGTTTTGTAAAGACAGGATCTGGGGGAAAAGCATGTCAACTTCAAAAATCTCTTTACAACCTCAAGCAATCCCTCAGGTCTTAGTTTGGGAAGTTCCAGAACGTCAGGATCACCCTGATCATACCCTCTTCGTGAAAAGGAAAGCAGATAAAGTGGTTATTCTCATTGTTTATGTTGACAACATAATCATCAGGGGAAATTATGTTGCATAAATCACGTGGCTTAAGGCGCGCCTATGTAAAGAATATGAAGTTAAAGATCTAGGAAAACTGAAGTATTTTCTGGGAAATGAAGTTACACGCTCTGGGCTCGTAATTTTTATTTCTCAGAGAAAATATGTCTTAGATCTTCTAGAAGAAACAAAGATTCTTGGTTGTGCTCCTACTAATTAACCCATGAAAGTAAATTGTAAGACTGGTGAAGGCAAAGATGGTGAAAAGGTAAACTCCTCTAGCAACCAAAGACTGGTGGGAATGTTGATATATCTCTCACATACTTGCCCGGATATCACACATGATGTTGGGATTCTTAGCAGATACACGCATTCTCCCAGACTGCGACAACATGAAGCTGTTATGCGTGTGCTACAATATTTGAAGAACTCCCCTAAAGGGCGTGGACATGGACTCATATTATCCTGAAATAAACAGTTGGATGTTGAGGTTTATATAGATGTTGGTTGGGCTGGAAGTTAAGACGATAGAAAGTCCACCACCAGATATTGCTCCTTTGTTGGAGGGAATCTAGTGACCTGGCAAAGCAAGAAGTAAAATGTTGTAGCAAGATCTAGCGCAAAAGCAAAGTATAGGGCAATGCGACAAGGAATATGTGAGGGGCTTTGGCTTAACTCGATAATGCGGGATTTGGGACTACAGATTGGAAGACCTATCAGATTATACTATGACAACAAAGTTTCTATCAATATTGCACATATCATGTTCAACAAGATCGAACAAAACATGTAAAAATTAATAGACACTTTATTAAGGACAACCTTGAAAAAGGCAATGTTTGTACTCCGTTTGTTCAATCTCAAGATCATTACAGACATCTTTACAAAGTACCTGAGTTGTGACATTTTCAAAGACAATATTATCAAGTTGTGAATGCTCGACATATACTCTCATCTTGAAGGGTAGAGTTGAATTAAATTATTATTTGTAGCATATTGTAAAGACCCATTTATTTTTCTTGTTATTGGGTCTTTTCCCATTGAGTATAAATAGAGGGTATTGCCCTGAAATGAATAGACCGCTTATTATTTCTACTTGATTCCTCGTGACTTTGTCCCCTTTTAAGGTAATAATTATGGAATCAACATGAATCGCCACAGAAAAATTATTAACAGGAAAGTTCAGCAGTAAGTTAAATGAAACCAAGAAAAATTTAGTACCAAAAAAGTAAGAAGACTCTGAGCACTGTACTCATGAAATGTTTTTGCACTAAATAAATTCCGAATTGCATCATCCTGCAAAAGATATATATACTTTAAAGTGAACTGACAAAAAGGATCAGTAATAAAGAACATAAGTATTTGAATCTTGAAGAAAACCAAGAAGTTCTAAAATACCTGGGTATTGAAAAAAATGGTTGCCAGGTCATTGTATTCTTTTTCTGTACTGCAGAAAAACTGCGGGCCACGTAAGCAGCAGGAGAAAAGAAACACATGAAACAAATAAAAAGGTACAGAAAATAACATATTGTAAGCTATAATGTCATAGATTCAGAATGCAAGTACTTAAATTTAAAGTTGGCCAGATCAAGAAGTAAAGGAATTCAAATGTTTCTTACGTTAACAAAATTCCCATCTGTTCCAGGAGGTCGAGGGCATTCAATAGCTTCTGAATTAGGACACGGGCTGCATTTCCTTAGAAGCGGTAAGCCAAAAGAAATAATTGATGTCACAAGAGATATAAGTAGAACTTCAATTATCTGTGGCAATAAACAAAGCAGCAGTATGTTTACAGTATTCAGATGCAAAATGATGGAACTTGTAGTGAAAATGTGCTGTAGCACACCTTGATGTTCTCTTTTTTATGCAGATAGTTTCTGCGCCAACTAGTAATATATAGAGTAAGCTGATTAAACAAAGCCCCTGAACAAGACAATGCCATATAGCATGCATTACTCAAAATCATGTAGTTAAAGTAGGTCCAAGTCAACATGATTTCAATTACCAATCGAGTGAAAAATTGGTCAGATAACCAACCTAAAGAGTGAATGCTGACATAAAAACTAAAAGTGATCAGGAAATGTGAATATCTACAAAGAAATGTACCAAAAAGGCCGCCAATAATGCCGATGATAGCCATGGGTAGCAACTCCTGAAAGGAATAATCTTCTTGGCCACTTTGTCATTAAGATAACATTAATTAGAGCGCATGCTCAGTATGAAGTCAAAGAACAATAACTGACAACATCAGAGGCGGTACTTACCCAGATATATCCCAGATTATAAAGCCGCCTGAACCAAAATGACCACACTTTCCACTTTTACACCAGGCCATTGCAGTTCTTACCACAACAGCCACGATAGCGGATGTAAAAAACACTCTCCACATTAGTTGACTCCGCCACCTTTAGGAGCGAAATAGATGAAATAAAACAGATCAGAAACTATAGCACCAAAAAAGCCCCAACATCTTTGAAAGATTTTGAAGAAAAAGGAAAGGTTTTTAGACGTCCGTGCACCAACTCATCCTTAATGGATCATGAAGTAAATGATTGATCTAGCAAACAGCTAAGCTCCTAGATATTACAACATAAACAACTGATATACCAGGTTATAGGGATTGTAACTTACGTAGCTGAGATAATGCGAAATTCAATATCCTGAATAGATCAGTTTGAGAGGTACAAAAATCTTAATTGGTTGACAAAAGAATTCTCCTATTTGAAATATATTGAATGAATGTCAATTCATTAGTTCGAGAGGTACGGTGCTCTATGTGAAGGTGAACTCTTAGGACATTAGCTCCATGAACATGTTAACATATTTAGATTTCCCTTTCAAAAACTTAAGTGGCAGTTCAAATCTTACTAAGGCTTTATTTGTTTGGGCGTTTCGCTGCTCCGTTTTGGGCAAACGCCGTCGGAAGGAGGGTAAACAAATGAACCTCCGGCGGCGTTTGCTCCGTTTCAACCCGCCCGCCTTGAGAAACGCCCCAAAAAGCTCCGTTTGGAGCAGCCACCTCCTCCCTCCAATTCGAACACTCTGTTTCCACCCGCCGGATTGACCCACCACCGCCGAACCAAATGAAGCCTAAGCAATAATCTTCAGTATCAGCATATTAAAGGTATGCAGTAATAAATAGCAAAAAAAATTGCTTAAACAGTGCAAATATTGTGACTAATATGTCTGACATCTGATGCAAATACAACTCCCTGGGTCCATTGCCACCTCACCGAGCGTCATCACCTTAGTGTTGCGTGTATCTATCTACTATGTAGCCCTAGTGGAATTTTTGTAATATTCAATGGAGACTCACTCTCACCTATTTAAGGGAGTGGAGCGGGTCTTATAATTATCTTCGATCATATTGCATTGGCTCTCCATGGAGAGATAAACTCTTAGAGGGATCCTACCTTCAAGAGTTCAGATAGCGAATATTGAAGCCAGGAAAATTCTCAACCTCAGAAATAGGATCAAGGCAGCCTAAAGTTACTGGCCCCGTAGTAAGGCTAGGCGGCTAAGGTGACAAGGATGAAGAACGAGAGAAACAAACATGACCCCAGATGCTGCACCAGGAAGGTCCCACCACGTACCCGAATGCTTGAAAAAAGCAACCCCTCCACAACCAAAATTAGATGAACTGGGTACGAGGGAGACTAGCTGGTAACAAAGTCGCGAGGTCGTGACCTGATCTTTAAGGAAATGGAATCCAAAAGGCTCAGCTGATACAAAAAAGTAGAGCTCGCGAGATCCTTGCAGGGATTTTCAGTGTCTCGCCTCGTACCCCTGGATTCTTATTTATAGGGAAATCCTGAGAGGGGGGTGTGTATTTATACCTCACCCCTTTGGCGACTAGGCGACTTCCTGGAGGAGGTCGCGCGGTTGAGCGAGTAACTCGCCTAGTCGCCTACCTGGCGAGTATGCGAGGGGAGCTCGCCATACTCGCTCAGGCCTTCTGTAGGCTTGTGCGCCGACCCTGACCTCCATCTTAACTTGTTGACTTTGACTTGTGTTGATCTGTCCTGGGGCCCCTCCTCGACGAATATGAGTTGTACACAATCTCTGCTCTTTTCGAGCAACGTAGGAACTCGGAAAGAATCATCCAACATTTATTCGGCGAGCTGTTATACTGAACTTCTGAGCTACTCGCACCTCGTTGATGCCCATTAATCTTTATAAATAGGGGGGTGTTTTTCGAGATATGCATATTAGAGCTCGCCTAATATGTCAAAAGCCGACGAGGAACGTCTCAAACAGAGCCTTAATGCGTTGTCGACGACCTTCCTCCTAGTAAAAAGAAGAAGACGAAGAAATCCAAGAAGTCGCACGCCCCCGAGATCGACAACCTGCTGTCATCGCTGAAGGATGTCGCTGCGACGGCCAAGGATCCCGCATCCTCTCTGAATACCCAGCAGCTCCTTGATGAGCTTGGGCTGGATGATATCCCCGACATATCTGTCCATGGCGCCGATCTTTTCAAATCGCTGATCATCCCTCCAGCCCCTGAAGTCGTCGACACTCAGGCACAGGAGCAGGTTAACCTTGCTACCACGCCAGGTCGCTATCTTGCTGATGTATTGAGATTTTAGTCGGTTGTCGAAGTTTCTGCTAACTTGATTTTTGCTGACGCAGGCCTCTCGCCAGATGATGTCGTCGTGGTGCTTGACGCCACTCCTCTGCGAGCGGCACCATTGATCGCTCTCGAAGCCGGGAAGCGAGTCCAAACCGCGCGCACCGTGCGGATCAACATCGGCTCCAAGAAGGCGACCGAAGTACCGGCCTCCTCGGCGGGGGAGGTTCCTTCTGCGAGTAAGGATGTTCCTGCGAGGAAGGATCTCGCGACGGCCAAGACCCCTCAGCCCAGGGCGGGCAAAGCTCCGGTCGCCCCTGCAGCTGCTCAACAACTGCCGGTGGCGAGCATCCCTTTGCCGTCGTCACCTCCTACTGTCTCCAAGCCGCAACAGGAGGCGAGTATCCCTGTGCCTCCGCCACCCCCTGTTGCCCCTTCATCCACGCGACAGCTCGCAAGTACACGTCTGCCTCCGACGCCGCCCCTAACAAGCTCGCGAGCACAGTTGTCGGGTATGGTGCTGCGACAACCTCCTCCGCTGGACAGCTCGACTCAGAGGTCGGATAGGCAGCGACCTAGCTACTTCCCGCCGAGGAACGGGGATCGCGATCATGGAGTTCGCGGGCAGGGGAGGCCCGCCGAACGCGCGGGCGGTTCTTCTTCTGGTCAGCGAGAGTCTTCGGGTCGCGGCCACTCTCCTCGGCGATCTCGATCTCCTCGCCAAGGTAACTCGCATTGTTGTTGTGCTGACTTGATCGTCGATGTCGACTTCTGACTTGGCGGCGTTCATTCTGTTTTGACAGATTGCCCTGCCACTCCTGGAGCGGCTTTCCTTGACGCCATCGGGTTGTCTGGGAGCGCATATCGTCATACAGCCCCTCATGCCTACCTGGAGTTGGAGTTCAAGTTCGACCAACTCGCCATTTGCGAGCCTCATCGTCGGATTTCATACTTGAAGGTCAGGATGGAGAGGATAGAAGAGATTCGGGGCAGCCTGGAGAACTACGAGGCCCGCTTCCACATGATCGGCGAGATAGATCGGCGGATGGTGATGAACGATCATCGTCTCCAGCTTGCTCTCGACGAGCTGGCTGGTATGCGCGCGAGCATGGGCTCCGCAGGCCGACTGGAGAGAATGGAAGAACAGTTGCGGCTTGGCGCGGAAGCGATATCGGTGGACACAGAGCATTACCGGAGGGCTCGCAAGATGGGCTGGGCCGGACGGCATCCTCACCCTCCAGAGCGGTCTCCTAGGACTTAGTTTTCTTTTTTTCTTCTTTCTATTATTTGAACTCGCCTCTGGCGACTTATGTAATGAACAATATTCTTTATTTGTAATAAACGAGCTTGAATCTCGTCATTATTTTGTTGATGGTCGCTCTTTTGTTTGTAATTTAGTTTTCTTTCTGCGACTTTCCCGCATCCCCTCTGAATACCCAGCAGCTCCTTGATGAGCTTGGGCTGGATGACATCCCCAACATATCTGTCCATGGCGCCGATCTTTTCAAATCGCTGATCATCCCTCCAGCCCCTGAAGTCGTCGACACTCAGGCACAAGAGCAGGTTAACCTCGCTACCACGCCAGGTCGCTATCTCGCCGATGTATTGAGATTTTAGTCGGTTGTCGAAGTTTCTGCTAACTTGATTTTGCTGACGCAGGTCTCTCGCCTGATGATGTCGTCGTGGTGCTTGACGCCACTCCTCTGCGAGCGGCACCGTTGATCGCTCTCGAAGCCGGGAAGCGAGTCCAAACCGCGCGCACTATGCGGATCAACATCGGCTCCAAGAAGGCGACCGAAGTACCGGCCTCCTCGGCGGGGGAGGTTCCTTCTGCGAGTAAGGATGTTCCTGCGAGGAAGGATCTCGCGACGGCCAAGACCCCTCAGCCCGGGGCGGGCAAAGCTCCGGTCGCCCCTGCAGCTGCTCCACAACTGCCGGTGGCGAGCATCCCTTTGCCGTCGTCACCTCCTACTGTCTCCAAGCCGCAATAGGAGGTGAGTATTCCTGTGCCTCCGCCACCCCCTGTTGCCCCTTCATCCTCGCGACAGCTCGCGAGTACACCTCTGCCTCCGACGCCGCCCCTAACAAGATCGCGAGCACAGTTGTCGGGTACGGTGCTGCCACCACCTCCTCCGCTGGACAGCTCGATTCAGAGGTCGGATAGGCAGCGGCCTAGCTACTTCCCGCCGAGGAACAGGGATCGCGATCATGGAGTTCGCGGGCAGGGGAGGCCCGCCGAACGCGCGGGCGGTTCTTCTTCGGGTCAGCGAGAGTCTTCGGGTCGCGGCCACTCTCCTCGGCGATCTCGATCTCCTCGCCAAGGTAACTCGCATCGTTGTTGTGCTGACTTGATCGTCGATGTCGACTTCTGACTTGACGGCGTTCGTTCTATTTTGACAGATTGTTCTCCTGGAGCGGCTTTCCTTGACGCCATCGGGGTGTCTGGGAGCGCATGTCGTCATACAGCCCCTCACGCCTACCTGGAGTTGGAGTTCAAGTTCGACCAACTCGCCATTTGCGAGCCTCATCGTCGGATTTCATCCTTGAAGGTCAGGATGGCGAGGATAGAAGAGATTTGGGGGAGCCTGGAGAACTACGAGGCCCGCTTTCACATGATCGGCGAGATAGATCGGCGGATGGCGATGAACGATCATCGTCTCCGGCTTGATCTCGACGAGCTGGCTGGTATGCGCGCGAGCATGGGCTCCGCAGGTCGACTGGCGAGAATGGAAGAACAGTTGCGGCTTGGCGCGGATGCGATATCGGTGGCCACGGAGCATTACCGGCGGGCTCGCAAGATGGCATGGGCCGGACGGCATCCTCACCCTCTAGAGCAGTCTCCTAGGACTTAGTTTTCTTTTTTTTCTTCTTTCTATTAGTTGAACTCGCCTCTGGCGACTTATGTAATGAACAATATTCTTTATTTGTAATAAACGAGCTTGAATCTCGCCATTATTTTGTTGATGGTCGCTCTTTTGTTTGTAAGTTCGTTTTCTTTCTGCAACTTTCCGTATATATCTTGTGTAGGTTCTGGCGAGGTCCCGGAAAGCTTTATGCAAGATAGAACTAGGTGGTAGGGTTGTTCTTGGCAGATACGCGACTTAGGTAGATACTCGCGCGAGGATGATATACCCCCCTGCCTATGACTATAAATAGATGGGGTTGGTAAACCATAAGTACGTTGCTGCGATTTTAAAACTTACACTCGCGAACAACTTTACTGGCACACCTCTCCTCTGCCTTCTCACTACTCCTTGCTCGCAAAAACAGCCCGCTCAAGATGGTCGGGGATGATGTCAGCGCTCGCCGACAAGATCATGCTGCGAATTTCACAGATACCGCTTTCCAGAAATCTGTCACCTCTCAGCGAGACTTGGAGGAGTTTTGACTGCGGCATCTTGTCGAGGGATACTCGGCAATACTCCTCGCGCGAACAGAGCGATTAAATTCTTATATCGAAGGCGGGCTGATACTATCCCTCCGTCACTTTGAAGCCGGCTTGCGACTTCCGTTGTGGCCGGAATATCGCCAGATCCTTCAGTACTTTGGCATTGTGCCCGCTAAAATCAACCCCAACGGCGTGGCGATCATCATGTGGTTCATGTGCTTCTTGCGAGAAGAGAGGATCGTCTTCGACCTCTCCATCTTCAGGAAGATATTCGCCTTTGCGTTGACGTCAGACGAAATCGTCTTCTTCAGCAGCCATGTCTGCACGCTGGTCGGGACGGACAACAAAGTCCACCGAGGGAGCGAGTACCTAGTCGTCGTCACCGGCGACTTCGACGGTGTGCTGGGGAGGCCGCATACCCTGCCGACGTCGCCTTCTTGCCGCCGATCTTAGAGGATGTCCGCGAGAAGCTAGTCGAGGCTTTCCGCGGGCGACGATTCGACGTCATCCATTGGCGAATCAACGTCAATGTTCTTTTAGAGATCCACCCCTGCGAGAGTAAGCTTGCGAAGTTTGATCATACTCGCCTATTTCTCCCTTCTCGACGTTTAGAAAGTCACGCTAACTCGCTCTTGATGCTCGCAGTACCCTCTGAGCTCTCATCGAAGCCGCTTCCTCCAGACAAGGAAGTCGTCTCGTCACACCCAGAGCCCCCCAACCAGCCGCCAAAAGTTGGGGAGAAGAAGAAGCTCGCAAAGGGGAAGGAGAAGGTCAGGTCGCCGGACCATGCGAGCAAGCGGACCAGAGTATCTCGCCAACTGTTCGAGGACCGGGAATCTCCGGCCGACGTCGGGGCGCCTTATCTTCACCCAAACTACAACCTTGGGCGAGAAGGTAAGGATGTCTTCGGCTGCCCGCTGGTTTCCTGGTCCGCTGGCGAGCATCGGGTGTCGTTGAGCACCAACCTCCCCGCTTGGTCTGAGGATTGGGATGACAAGTGGGAGGCCTTCGACGTCCTCCACGCCATCTACGGGCGAGCTGATGCTGAGTCCATGGTGGAGCTTAGCCCAGAGGAACTCGCCCAGCTGACCTCATGCTCCATTCTGCAGGCTGCCGAGCTGGGCCATTTCTCGGCGAGAAAGCCGCTCGAGACGCTAAAGGTCGTTTCCAAGAAGTCGATCGACCTCAGAATGCAATCAGTTCGCTGGAGTGAATATGAGGTAAGTCATCTCCCCGTACGATACGACTGATCTGGACAGAGTATTTTGCTGATTGTTTGATGATTCTCGCAGGCTGCCGAGATTGAGGCGGCGAAGCTCTCAGAATGCGAGCAGAAGCTCGCCAACGCCATGGCCGATCTAGAAGCTGCCCAGATTCGCGCCGCTGAGATGGAAACTCGCGCGGTCGCCACCGAGGAGCGTGCGAGCACCTCAGCTCCTTGCCCTAATGCGTCGCAACAGGAGGAATCCCCACATGTGGAGGTCAAGAGGCCCCGCCCTCGTGGGGATGAGATGTCGGCCATACGCCGGGGAATTGCGCGGGCGGCGGGGAATATCATCCTCGTCAGGTTGAGGATCGGCGGTCATCTTGACGAGGTGGCCAAGAAGATGACAGTCGAGAACTTGATTCTGGAGCTGCTCGCCGAGGAGTCTAACTCGCCTGACCGTGTCCTTTCCTCAGCTTCGGGCTCTAGCGGCAGCGGCAGTAGCAGCGGCAGCAGCAGCGGCGAAAGCGAGGAGGAAGACAGCGGCGAGGGCAAGGAAGAAGAAGACGCCGACATTGGCAATGAGGAATATCAGCCTGATACTGGTGACGATAAGTCCTAGTTGTTCGCCGAAATTCTTCATACTCGCATACTCAACATTGTAGATACTTAGAAAATTTTTGAAACTTGTAGATTTTTGATATAGTAAAGATTTTTGCTGATGACTTTCTTTCTCTTCATATTTTGCTCGCATACACGCTTGCTGATGTCGCTCACTACGCTCATAGGTTCGGAGAGATCGAGAGTTCGGCATACACTTACTCGAACGCGGACGTCACTCATACTCGTCTCATTGTTGCTCGTGTTTACTCTTACTCGCATACTCGCCCAAACATACTCGCACCTGCATAGTCGTCTAGCTCGCAGAGCTTGGCTCATTGAGTCGGAGATTGTTGTCGACACTCCGTAGGAGCCGAGCTCAACTGAGAATGAGAATCAGTCGACACCCAGCAGGAGTCAAACTCAACTGGTGGTGGAAATCAATAGACACCCAGCAGGAGCCAAGCTCAACTGGTGGTGAAAATAAGTCGACACCCAGTAGGAGTTAAGCTCAACTGGGGGTGGGAATCAGTCGACACCCAGCAGGAGTCAAGCTCAACTGGGGGTGGGAATCAGTCGACTCGGGTGGCTGGTAGTCGGTCTGCAGGGGAGAAGCCCGTACAGAGATCACGGACTACGACATCACACCAACGAGGAACTTTCTTCACCTGAGGGGGAGAAGTAGTAGACACCCAGCAGGAGTCAAGCTCAACCGGTGGTGGAAAACAGTCGACACCCAGCAGGAGCCAAGCTCAACTGTGGGTGGGAATCAGTCGACACCCAGCAGGAGCCAAGCTTAACTGGGGGTGGGAATCAGTCGACTCGAGTGGCTAGTAGTTGGTCTGCAGGGGAGAAGCCCGTATAAAGATCACGGACTACGACATCACTCCAACGAGTAACTTTCTTCACCCGAGGGGGAGTAGTCGACACCCAACAGGAGCCAAGCTCAACTGGTGGTGGAAATCAGTCGACACCCAGCAGGAGTCAAGCTCAACTGGGGGTGGGAATCAGTCGACACCCAGCAGGAGTCGAGCTCAACTGGGGGTGGGAATCAGTCGACTCGGGTGGCTAGTAGTCGGTCTGCAGGGGAGAAGCCCGTACAGAGATCACGGACTACGACATCACACCAACGAGGAACTTTCTTCACCCGAGGGGGAGAAGTAGTAGACACCCAGCAGGAGTCAAGCTCAACCGGTGGTGGAAAACAGTCGGCACCCAGCAAGAGCCAAGCTCAACTGGGGGTGAGAATCAGTCGACACCCAGCAGGAGCCAAGCTTAACTGGGGGTGGGAATCAGTCGACTCGAGTGGCTAGTAGTCGGTCTGCAGGGGAGAAGCCCGTATAAAGATCACGGACTACGACATCACTCCAACGAGGAACTTTCTTCACCCGAGGGGGAGAAGTAGTCGACACCCAGCAGGAGCCAAGCTCAACTGGTGGTGGAAATCAGTTGACACCCAGCAGGAGCCAAGCTCAACTGGGGGTGGAAATCAATCGACACCCAGCTGGAGTCGAGCTCAACTGGGGGTGGGAATCAGTCGACTCGGGTGGCTAGTAGTCGGTCTGCAGGGGAGAAGCCCGTATAGAGATCACGGACTACGACATCACTCAAACGAGGAACTTTCTTCACCCGAGGGGGAGAAGTAGTCGACACCCAGCAGGAGCCAAGCTCAACTGGTGGTGGAAATCAATCGACACCCAGTAGGAGCCAAGCTCAACTAGGGGTGGGAATCAGTCGACTCGGGTGGCTAGTAGTCGGTCTGCAGGGGAGAAGCCTGTACAGAGATCACAGACTACGGCATCACTTCAACGAGGAACTTTCTTCACCCGAGGGGGAGAAGTAGTCGATACCCAGCAGGAGGCAAGCTCAACTGGTGGTGGAAATCAGTCGACACCCAGTAGGAGTCAAGCTCAACTGGGGGTGGGAATCAGTCGACACCCAACGGGAGCCAAGCTCAACTGGGGGTAGGAATCAGTAGACTCGGGTGGCTAGTAGTTGGTCTGCAAGGGAGAAGCTCGTACAGAGATCACGGACTACGACATCACTCCAACGAGGAACTTTCTTCGCTTGATGGGGTTGATGGCCGGTATACAAGAGAGGAGCTCGTGCAAGGACTCGGACTTACGATAACTTGACGACTTGAGGACTTCAATCGATGTTGAGGTAGTTCGCCTTATTGCTTAAGAGATTGCCAATGAGTCAAATGAATCAATATCTAGGAGAACGAAGAGAAATTCTAAAGAGACGACGATCTTCTTCATTGATTTGGGAGGTTGGCGTCCAGACCTGTTCCTGATAGTTCCTCCAGTCGGAGGAGAGATGCAATCGGGGGTAGCTAGGCTGACATGCAAGGGGGGAGCTGATCTCGACTATCAATGCAGTGGCTCGGTCTTACAAGGACGTTTACATCCCGAGGCATCGTCTCAACGTTCGCCATGTGCTATCTTCGAGAAACAGGTCGAAGGCTTGTTTCCCCAACCCAACCGTATAGAACGCTTTCAGGTCAGGCTGCCTGGCCTCGAATGCTAGTGAATGAGCGAAGGGGAAAATCCCTCCGAGGGTCCTATAGGACGCACTCGAGGTTAACCTCATCCTTGAGCATGCATTCGTTTTTCCCCTGGCAGGTTATCCGGCTTGGGGTGTAACTGAGACGTGTAAATACACAACGAGGCACTTGATGGGGTTGGCCCTTTTCTCGAGTCTGGGAGGTTAGCTTCTTGGCCTGTTCTTGATAGTTTCTCCAGTAGGAGGAGAGATGAGATCGGGGGTAGCTAGGCCGACATGCAAGGGGGGAGCTGATCTCGGCCGTCAATGCAGGGGCTCGGTCTTAAAAGAACGCTTACATCCTGAGGCATTGTCTCATCGTCCGCCCTGTGCTATCTAGGACAAACAGGTCGAAGGCTGGTTTTCCGGATCGACCGAGGGTTGATCCTTCAAGTTATCAAATGTCTTGTGATGAAACAGCATAAAGGAAACAGCTTTGCGCAAGTATATCTATATATATATATATATATATATATATATATATATATACAAATGAGATTACAAGGAAGCAAAACATGCGGCTAGTAGGGATAGAACCTTTTCAGGTCATCCCCACTCCATGTACCTCCTAGTTGTTCTCCTTCTTGATTTTTTAGACGATAGCACCTCGTGGCTAGGGCTTCCTGTATGATGAAGGGGTCTTCAAAGTTGGGATGCAACTTTCCAACTACAGCTCCCCTTCCCACGGCATCCACCTTCTTCATGACCAGGTCTCCTGCTAGGAAATGTTTGAGGCGGACATTTTTGTCGAAGTGTCTAGCCATGCGCCTTTTGATTTCCTCCAGGCGGATGGAGGTTAAGTCGCGGAGTTCCTCTATGTAATCCAGTGAGAGCCTTTGAGCGTCTTCATTTTCCAAGCATCATTCTTCACTGCCTTCTCCAGCGGCTATGACCCTCGGACTCCGAACCTCGAACTCAACCGGGATGAGTGCCTCAGACCCGTAGAATAACTTGAAGGGTGTTTCCCCCATGGATGAGTTTGGAGTTGTCCTCAGAGCGCAAAGGACCGAGGGGAGTTGTTCTGCCCAGCTGCCCTTCAAGTTGGTTACCTTCTTCTTTAGGAGGTTGATGACCAGCTTGTTGGCGACTTCCACCTGTCTGTTACTTCGAGGATGATGCACAGAGGTGAATCGAAGATCCGTCCCCAGCTGCTTGCAGAAGTCTTCTAATTCCAGGCTGGTAAACTGCGGACTGTTGTCAATGATGATGCCTAGAGGAATCCCGAACTTGCAGGCGATCTCCCCCAAGATGAAATTCTTTACGATTTGTGAAGTGGTCTTGGCGAGCGCCTTGACCTCGATCCACTTGGAGAAGTCGTCAATAATGATAAAGATAAACTTCCTCTGCCCGCTAGCCTGAGGAAAAGGGCCGATCAAATTCATTCCTCAGATAACGAAAGGTCAGGGAGCGGTGATCGAGCGAAGATGCTGAACAGGTTGCAACTTAAGAGGTGCAAAGAGCTGACACTTAGAACATTTCTTTGAGAAAGCTTCCACGTCTGCCCGAATGGTTGGCCAGAAGTAACCATGTCTTGGGATCCTCTGTTCCAAGGTACGAGTCCCCGAATGGCTGTCACACTCTCCCGAATAGATCTCTTCTAGAACTCGGGAGATCTCGATCTCTGACAAGCACCTGGCCAATGAGCCCGAAATGGTTTTGCGGTAAAGCTCCCCTTCCTGCAGCAAATAGTAGACAACTTTGTATCGGAACTTCCTCTGATCTTCACCACTGGTGGGGAGCTGGCCGTTGGTGAAGAACGCAATGAACGGGTCCTTCCAGGAAGCCCGCTGCTCGATCTTCATCATCTCCCCTTCCTCGATGGACAGTCGGAATAACTCGATCACTATCCCCCGGCCCGGGGACCATATTTTGCGAGATAATCGGCCTCTGAATTCTCCTCACGGGGTACATGTTGGACGAAGAAAGAATGGAAACCTCGATCAGACCTTTAACCTTGACTCAGTATTTTTGCAGGACGGGGTCATGCACTTCGAACTCTCCTCTAATTTGCGACGCAACCACCATCGAGCCAGTGAAGACCCTGATATCTTTGATTGTCAACTTCTTGGCGAGACGCAAGTCGGCCACCATGGCTTCGTACTCTGCTTGATTGTTAGTGACGGGGAAAAGAATCTCGACGGCCTGCTCGATTCTGGTTCCCTGAGGGCTTACTAGCAGGACTCTGACTCCCACGGAATGTCTGTCCGAAGCCACATCCACGAACATCTTCCAAGAGACTGGGCTAGGAAAGCCTTCGTCTCGTTCCACCTTAGTCGAGAAATCGGCCAGGAAGTCCGCTACTGTCTGGTCTTGATTGCTACCCTCGGAGAGTAAGAGATATCAAATTCACTGAGCTTCACTGCCCACTTTGCCAACCTGTCAGAATGCTCCACCCCATCCAGGATACTTCGAAGCGGATGATCAGAGACGACCTTGATGGAGTGAGCCTGAAAATACGGGCGAAGCCTACGAACTGAAACCACTAAGGCAAAAACCAGCTTCTCCAGGATAGGGTACCTCGTCTCCGCTTGCCGCAACACTCGACTTACATAATAGATGGGGAGTTGCCTCTTTCCTTCTTCCCTGACAAACACAGAAATGACCGCTTCCGCTCCCACTCCTAGGTAGAGTAGGAGGTCTTTGCTTCCCTGCGGGCCTTGGAGGAGAGGAGCATGAGTTAGCTGTTGCATGAGTTTTACGAAGGCCTCCTCGCATTTCGTGCTCCACTCGAACTTCTGCTTACCTCGGAGAGTTTTGAAGAATAGAGAACACTTCTCCCCTGCCTTGGAGAGGAAGCGGCTAAGGCCGGCCAGCCTTCCTGTCAATCTCTGAACTTTCTTAAGAGTTTTTTGGAGATGTCATATCCAAGATGGCCTTAACTTTGTCGGGGTTAGGTTCCACCCCACTGGGAGTGAGGAGGTGACCTAAGAACTTCTCTCTCCCCGCCCCGAAGACGCACTTGGCCGGATTGAGTCGCATCTTGTATCTTCTCAGGATGGCGAAGGTCTCCGTCAAATCTTGTATATGCTCCGCGACGCTCTTGCTTTTTACCAGAAGGTCATCTATATACACCTCCAGATTCCGCTCCTTCTGTTCTTTGAAGATTTGGTTCATCATTCTTTGATATGTTGCGACTGCGTTTTTGAGCCCGAAGGACATCATTTTGTAGTTGTAGCAGCCATCGCTGGTGATGAAGGAGACATTGCGGCAATCGGGGGGATGCATCCGGATCTGGTGGTACCCTGAAAAAGCATCAAGAAAACTCATCACAGAAAACCCGACGGCGGAATCAACCAGCGCGTTGATTTGAGGCAAGGGGTAGCAATCATTCGGGCAAGCTTTTTTCAACATGGAAAAGTCGATACATAACCTCCAGCCCCCTCCTGGCTTCTTCACCATTACAACGTTGGGGACCCAGCCTGGATATTGGATCTCCGAGACAAACCCCGCCTTCAGCAGCTTCTCTAACTCCTCCCTGATTGGACCGGCCAGCATGACGACGCTCTTCCTTTGCTTTTGACGAACAAGGGCCACTGCGGGATCCAGGTTGAGGCGATGGCCGGCAACATCGGCATCACTCCCTGGCATCTCGGCAGCGCTCCAAGCAAAGATGTCGACGTTCTCCTGTAGGCAAGCAGCCATCTCGATCTTTCCTTCCAGCGGCAAGAACCCTCCAACCTTCAACAAGCCTGGCACCCCCTTCCGGGAGATTACCTCCAGTTCCTCCAACTCCTCAGCAACATGCAAACCTTCTTCTTTCTCCAGTATCTTCTCTAACCTCTCCGCATCCTCCATCCAGCTGATGGTGCCGATGACATTCGGGTAGCACTCTCTGGCGGCTCTCGGATCACCCTTGATCCTTACTTGGACGTCTCCACGGCAGTACTTTAGGCATTGATGGTAGGAAGAGGGAACGGCCTTGAAGTAGTTGATGAGGGGACGCCCAAATATGGTGTTATATCAGCTTGGCGCGTCGACGATAACGAAACGACATCGGATTGAAGTTCCGCCCTGGGTGACCAGAAGGTCCACCCCTCCTTCCACCTCCTCTCCCGAGAAGCCAAAGAGAGTTTCGTCCGCGGCTTGGACTCTGGAAGCTTCCATCTGAAGCCCGACGAAGGTTCTTTTGAATATCACGTTCATCGAACTCCCGTTGTCCACCAGGATTCGGTCGACGGTGAAGTCCTTTATGACAGCTTGAATGAGTAGGACATCATGGAAGGGATTCTCATTCCCTAGCATGTCCTCTTCCGAAAAAGTGATCTCTTCCAACGGTGGCGGGCTCTGTGAGGTCGAGGTGACGCTCTGAGAGGCGGCGCTCTTCCGATAAATCTGGTGGAGACTACCCTTGCGGGAAGCTTCGAGTCCGGCCCCGCCGTTGATCACACCGACCTGCCCACCTCCTGGGCCATGAATCACCTCTCTGCGACCTCTCAGGTCGACACGATCCCCATTCCTCCTCCTCGCTGGAGCTTGATACGCCACCTGCCCCACCGGGGCCTCCTGCCTTTATTGTTCCCTCTCTGTCATTTCAGCCTCCAACCTCCTCCTTGCTTCCCAGAACTCCGGACAGGCCAATGTCCCATGCCCCGCTACCCGATGAATATCGCAGTAGAGGGGAATCTCCGCCTCCTGACGCATCGCCCGTTGCTCCCTCCGGCGACGTTTGTTCCCCTGACGAGCGATGGTCATCGCTTCTCCTCTTCCTCCTCCTCGGCCTTCCTCCTGCCGGTTGCCGTTCTTCCTCTCCTCTGGCTGGAAACGTGGCCGAACCGGTGACCTCCACTGGGGGCGATTCTCGGGATATTGGAATCACCTTGCTTCTCCTCTCCTCGTCGGAGCCTCCGCGGGCCTCCTTTCTTCATCTCTCTGAGACCTTTCCTGCCTCCTCCGCTCCTCTGCCATCCTGGGCTCTTCCCTCCTAAGTTATTCTCTCCTCGACTCTCTTCTCCTTGGCTCCTCCTTCCTTGGTTCCTCCTTTCTCCTCTCGTCCTGTCTTTCCGACAGCCTTCCACCTCTTGCCTCTGAAGGTCTTCATCTTCCTTTTCCCAACGGCTCATCCTGTCCAGTCGCGCCAAGAAGTGCTTGTTCTTCTCTTCTCCCTGGACAAACGTATTCGCCCTCTCCACCATCTCTTCAAAGGACCTCGGGGGTTTGCACCCCATCTCCATTCTGAACAACCCCTGCTTCAAACCGAACTTGAGGGCCAGCATCAAAGTGAAGCCGTCCACCTCCTCCACCTTTAAGATCTCCTCCTCAAAGCGATCGATGTAGTGACCTAAACTCTCGTGTTGTTCTTGGGTAATATTGAAGAGGGTCGTCGCCTCCTTCTTCCTTTTCTTAGATGTCGCAAATCTCGTCATGAGCATTCTTGTCTCGGCGTCAAGGCGAACCAAGGCGAGCGTTGGGCGCCTTGACGCTTAGGCGTCAAGGCGGACGCCTAGGCGACACTAAGGCGAGCAAGTCGCAAGGCGCCATTTTTTTTTAAAAAGGCAGTATATCGACTGCGGTTATTATATTAACCGCAGTTTATAGTACACATAATATAGACTGCGGTTTAATAATAACCGCAGTGTATAATATACATGTTATAGATTGCGGTTGCATAATAACCGCAGTGTATAGTACACATAATATAGACTGTGGTTTTATAATAACCGCAGTTGATAGTATACATGCTATAGACTGCGGTTGTTTAATAACCACAGTATATTGTCTATATACTGCGGTTAATAGAATAACCGCAGTATATATCTTATGACTAGCGACTGCGGTTATTACAATAACCGCAGTCTAGAGTCTTATATAGACAACAGTTACAATAATAACCGCAGTCTATAATATGCCTGTCACACTTTAGACTGCGGTTATTATAATAACTGCAGTCTAAAGCTCCATTTTTTTTAATAAAATGTTTACCAAGTACAAACACAGCTAGAGATTTTTTTTTCATAGCAGACTAGCAGTTAGCAGTAAGCAACTAAGAATAGCAAGTAGCAAGCACAAATGTTTCAACTACCAATATCATGTATTCATGAATCATGAATTCATGATATCTCAAATCCTCAATTCTCAAACCTCAATACATTCATACCTATGATCTATCTCAATTCTCAAATACCATGAAGCAGTAAGCATGTAACAGTAAGAAAAAATAGTGGTAATCAATGATCAAGACTCAAGACTCAAGAGTCAAGACAGACTTCAGAGAAAGCAATAACAAAAAAGGGAACACAAAAATATCAGTCATAATCCAAAAAATCTTCATCCATTGCACAATATAGCATATTAGCATGAATAATATTTTTAACATTAACTTTAAATAATCATACAAGGTCAACTAAAATCATCATCTAGTAAGTCGTCATTGACATTGCAGGTGTTTGGTTGGATGGAGGTACTCGCCATTTGCCCATAATTATCATAAATATCTTCATCATCACTGACAACTACAAAATGATCTAAATCTTCATTCCCTTGAGCTATTAGTTCATTTATTTGAAGATTAGTTTCAACTCCATTTCGTAAATTTCGAGTCTCAGTTCCAAGAGCTCTCTCTACAGCATCTCATGTGAGATTATCATCATCAAAAACTAGAGCTTCCTCTGGTTTGTTCACCATCCACTCACTACTCCAGTCGAGCTCATCAAGCACCAAAGGGTTGTAATTTCTTCCTTTTTCACGTCTTTCTTGGAATCGTGCTTGTAGACGACGATTATATTGGATGTATACAAGATCACTAAGCATTTGATGTTCCAATCTATTTCTTTTTTGTGTGAATCTGAATCAAAAATTCAAGATAATTTCAAACTTATTGGTAATTAGTAAATATAAAATATTTAAATTTTTATTGAATATTTGTATACTTACAAACTCAAAAGTACTCCAATTGCGCTCACAACTAAAAGAAGAACAACATAAGTCAATTATGCGCAATGCTACCTTTGTAAGGTCAATATTTGGTCCTCCATGTGCACCCCACCAGTCTACTATTCATTTAAGACAAATATAAATTATGTGACATATAAATAATTTAAGAAAAAATAAAAATGTAAACAATACTTACTTGGATTTAAGGTGCTTCGTTGTCTAAAAGTCATAGGCTTTCCAAAACTATTTCGAGATGCTTTGTAGTTAGTACCTTGCTCGGCAATCTTGTTTTGCAATTCTTGATCGGGCACTAGTCTTGCAATAACATCATTGAAAGCATCTTGAAATTTCCAGGCATCATCATTATTTTGTTCCTCATATTCAAAATATTTGCTTGGATTTAAAAACAAAGCCGCTCTATACAATTTTTGCTCCATTTGATTTGTCCATCTATTTTCAACAATATCAATAATCTTTTAAAATAATCTTTCTTTGCTATCAAAATGTTGTTTGATCTTTTGTTTGGCTTCTTCCATTGCAGCATATACTTCAGGCATAGCCGGCCTTTCATCTTCATCTACTAATCGCAAAACTGCAATCAGTGGTTTTCCTGCTTTTAGACAATCTCTTACTCCATTCCAAAAATTGGTTGAAAATATTATTTCAACAATCTGTTTTTCGGCTTCAGTTTTTGCCAAATTAGCGGCATTCCACGAGGGCGACACAAAGAATAATTTCAGCTTCTCCTCGTGTTTAAGCACACTTTGTAGAGTAAGGAATGATGTTGCAAATCTAGTTACTGAATGCCTCACTAGATCACCGCCTATAGTAGTCCTTATTGCATCAAGTAAATGAGTGTGTCTGTATATGAAATTTGTAATCATTCTTGCCTTTCTTATCACTGTTTTGTTCTGTTGTAGCTTGCCTATATCCTCTAGCATGAGATCAATGCAATGAGCTGCACAAGGAGTCCAGAATAATGTAGGTCTTTTTTCCATTAAAATTTTACCAGCTGCCTTTTAATTAGAAGCATTGTCAGTCACCACCTGCAGAGTGCAGACATTTGTAATTATTGAAAGCTGTGGACTATTAAACTTGAAATATGAAAATTACTAAATTAATGAAACCAAAAAAATTACCTGAACACACTCTGCTCCTATCTCTCTAATCTTACTATCAAGCAACTCTGATAACATTGTAGCATCTTGAATATGACTGGATGCATCTACGGAACTCATAAAATTGGATCTTTTTGGACAGTTGACAAGGAAATTGATCAAATGTCTCCCTCTCCTGTCTGTCCAATCATCTGACATAAGTGTGCAGCCATATCTCCTCTAGTACGCTTGATAGTTTGTCTTCATCTCCATAACTTTATCTTTTGTATTTTTTAGCAATGGGACTCTCAAATCATGATAACTAGGGCTTTTATAACCAGGCTCATACTGTCCAACTGCTTCAAGCATGATTTCAAAACTTCGTGCCTTTGCGGCATTGAATGGAATTCCACATTCATAGAACCAATCAGCAACATAACTATCAACTCTCTTTTTCTCTTCAGCTGTTCTAAAACATCTCTCGATAGTAGTTTGTGCAGAACCTTTTGCACGTCTATCATCTACTACATCTTCAGGAGCACGCCTGACATGAGCATCCATAGGCCCCCTTTTTTGTGGCAAGTGGATTACTTTCCTTTTTTTGGCACTTGTCCCAGAACTTGGGACAAATGTCGTTTTAGCTGTAGATAATGCCGGTGATACATTTTGTGACTCTGTTGGCTCTCTTTCTTGGTCACTCTCATTGTCATCATCAACAGTCAGATGCACATTGTCCTTTTTTTTAGCATTTAAAGCTAAATACATCTCAGCTGCTATTTCAGAAGTAATCTTCAAACACTTGGATACATCTCCATACCCGCCACATAAGTGTTGCTTCAACCTTTTGATATCAGCCTTTATCAATCTACCACACAAATTACATTTAACTGTATTTTTATCTTCTAGGTTGTGACAATGATCATACTTCCAACCAGGATCATTTGACTTTACTTTTCGTTTAGGATCCGTTTTTGGATCAAGGTCATTACTACCAATGGATGGAGCAAGAGTGTTGTTGTTTTGGTCTTTCATCTTTCACAAACAGGACATATAGATTGTAGAGTTAGGTCGGGACAATGAAATAAATAACGGCTAAATAAATCATCACAATGAACAATTTAAAAAACTCTCAAAGACATGCTCATTTAGAAGAGTCAACAAGACCATAAGACCATTTTCATTAGTTCTACTTCTATAGTTCTATAGTATAGACAAGACACTCCATGATAAATCTAGCAATACAAAAATACATTTCTCATTTGTCAATCAAATCATGATTCATGATACACAATATGTGATTATATAATGACAAATCTTAATTCTAATATTATTTATTTTCTCCTGCGAAAATTGTGTCACTCCTTGATAGATCTGCAATAAAACAAAAATGGTTAAAATCAATTCAACATAATTATTACCAATTTACATGCACTAGACAGTAACGTCACATACCTTTACCAATGATGACATTGACCTAAATTTAAGAGCATCAACTATATCAATCATGTAGCACATGATATAATACCCACATTGAATACTATCTGGTTGTTTTGGGCACTACACAACATAAATAAATAATTGTTAAGTATTTTAATTACAAATGTTTAAATTACAATACATACTCATATAGGCTATAATTCTAAAACTTACCGGAATCAACTTTGTAAGTTTTAGTTTTTTAAAACTGGTACGCCGCTCTTTTGTTAAATCTTTAAATGCACTTCATAAAATATAAAATAATTAGTTTATAGCAAAATGTAGTCAACTAGGAAAGTAAGTAAATAACTCATTAATAACCTTACTTTGTAATGACATTTTTAATATCATCACGAATGTCATTATTTATGAGATCAAACCAATAAACTGTATAATTATTATAATCAATAACAGCCAACATCCAATGTTCTCTGTGAAACAAATGAAATAATTAATAACTTAGTTAGAATAAAAAATAGTAATAATCATTGATATTTGATACAAAGATTTTTCATACTTACAATCTATTATAGGGCACAAATAATAAAGAATCTGATTGGAGTTGACTAAGAGTCCTAAGCCTGATTTTTAGATCTTCAACTCGTGTTTTTGAATGTTCTTTGGCATAATCATCATTAATAGCAAAAATGGAATGTGCATTATGAAAATATACACCAGCATTGTATGTAAATTTCTTTAATTGTGAGTCTATGTACCTGCAAAAACATGTAAATTCAAAATCAATTTATATATTAATAAAAATTCTTAAGTTTATAATATTTGATACTCAGTAGTCAGATGACAATACTCACCCAATACATGCTAATATGATGTTAGCTCCAATCATTTTCATATTTAGAAAATCATACAACTCTGAATTTTCAAAGTACGTACATGTTGATTCAACACTCCCAAATACTGTTGAATCTAACACTAGAGATATTATTTTATCTTCATTCTCCATCTTACTTATAAAACTGGGCAAAATATCAATGAATTCATTTGTAGTCTCAGTCTCACTAGCCTGTGGAAATAAAAGAATTAATATTGTGGAATGTGGACATCAATATTGAATTCATTGATTACATAAAAGTCAAAAATAATATTATAAATTATAATACCGTGCAAGATAATTGTTCATAATCATGTCTACTCTGACTACTCTCAGGTTCGTGTGACCTGGATGCATACTCCGGCTGAGACTGAGAAAACAAAAAGTAACAAAAGAATAGTTACTTACCTACGCAACAAAAAGAGAAGATAGCATTTCATAAAAGTATAAATATTTAAACATAATAATACTTGTGGAACTGGAAGTGCGGCACTTGTTCCATTTCTAGTACTAAACATGCGCATAAGCTCTTCAATTTGATTCTTCATAGTACTAATCTCGGCTTGTTGCGCTTCTTCTTTTTGGCTCCATAATTTTTGTTGTGCTTGTTCTTTTTGGAGTCATAATTCTTGTTGCGTTTTTTTTTGGATCCATAATTCTTGTTGCTCTTGTTCTTTTTGGATCCATAATTCTTGTTGCTGAGTCAATCTTTCTTGTACTATAGCTTCAACATCTTCAATACGAGCTATTGGTGTGGGTGTTCTCTCACTCTGTCTATCATTCTTGAAAAATTTTGTAATGGTGAAAAACTTCCCACCAGCTCTAACTCTGCCCGGATGTTCTTGGCATAAAACAGATGCAAGGATGTCATTTCTTCCCTGTGACACTGTTTCAGCACTCTGGAACTCTTGGCTCGACAACTCGTCCTAAACAAAAGTAATAAATATTGGAACAGAATTGCAGATAAGAAAATATACTTCTCAAGAAATATTACTATCGATAATTTACAAATGATGAAATGATTCATTTACACTTACCATTTTAGATGCCAATTCAGCTGCATCTTTACTAATGTATTCACTAGTCTTTCTTTTATGACCGGTTTTCCATAACTCCGCACGTGAAATTGGTGCAGCTTCACCTTGTTTGACCTTGACAATAAAATGAAAATAAATTATCATACAAATAATTGAGAAACCAAATTTTAAAATACAAAAAACGAGAGAGAAGTAGAAAGCTAATACCATTCTTTTTTGTAATCCAAAATAACTCATTCTGGAAGTAGTATGAAAGGTTTTTCGTGCTTTTGCTCTCTCGGTATTAACCTTACTTTTCTCCTACAAAAATAAATATGTGTTAATACTTAATTTGCTTATAAGTTATAAAGTTAAAAAATGATATAAAACATTGAGTTTAATAAGAAGTTAAGAACACAACCATATATTCTGTAGTAGTGCGATGGTCGACAAAAACTCTTCAGTCTTCGGCAGTAATAAAACTATATTGGACAGGAACATTGTATCGATGCTCCAAATCAACATTTTTTACATAATTGATAAAAAGTTTGGATTTTCAAGTCCTCCAACTTTCACCCATGCTTTTCATTAATGCCTTGTAATGACCATCAATATTATCAAAAAAATCTGAAAATAATAGACAATATCAATTAAAAATTAACTAAAACACCAAAGATATGTAATCACTCATAAGTCATAACAAGGTTACGTACATTTAATTCTACCCATATTTGATCTTTAATTTGTTTATCAACATCCCTCTATGCAACATATGTAATTGGCACATAACACTTCACAAGAGATCTCATATAACTCATTAATTTATTTGTTTCAGGCCCGGGAATAATGCGGTCATCATCACGGAAAGAAATAATAAGCTTCCTCCCCTCTAGTCTAAGTTATTCAATTCATTCATTTTCGCGAAGCCTCTTGTTGACCTCGATGAAGATCTCTTATCCGACATTTTCCTGTAAAACCCTAAAAAAAACATAAACCATATAAAAAACCTAAACAAAATTCATACAAAACCGCAATCATATTGAGCTACTAGTTACTAGTTACTACTTACTACCAGTCTACCACAGTACCACACAATCACAGTTCACACATATAAATATATATATGTTAGTATATATACTCAGGAGGTTTAGACATGTATAAATGTATAATAATAATAATAACACAATGTTTATATAACATGTTTACATTACAAGTACTACTAGTCTACTAATAAAGTAATAAACTAATAATAATAAAAAACATTAGCAGTTTAGCAAATAGCATAGAGATCAAAAGTTCAAAAACCGAGAAAAGGTATTAAGAAATAGTATACCTAAGTGAGAATATTAGTTTTGTCAAAGAAGAATCGTTCGAACTTCGAAGCAAAGGAGAGCAGAAACTTGAACAAAATCGCCTTTAGGGTTTCTCGCAAAGCGCAGCGACTGTAAAAAGAAGAACCAAAAACTCGGGGAAACACAAGTTTTTTACGGCTCACGGTTAAAAATAGATAGTAAAGACTGCGGTTTCTGCATAAACCGCAGTCTATTCTATTGTTCAGGGTAGGATAGACTGCGGTTATTATATGACCCGCAGTCTATTCTAAAACCTAAACTGCGGTTATTGTACAAACCGCAGTCTATTCTCTGGAAGGAATACACTGCGGGTTTAAAATAACCGCAGTATATGGTCGGATTGATGGCATAGACTGCGGTGTTTTCAAAACCGCAGTCGATGGGCGGAGCGACTGCGGTTTATATACGAACCGCAGTCTATTGTGCACTGCCCCTACAATAGACTGCGGTTTATATATGAACCGCAGTCTATTCTACACTGCCCCTACAATAGACCGCGGTTTATATATAAACCGCAGTCGATTCTCTGGTTCATGGGATAAACTGCGGTTTTAAAATAACCGCAGTATATTCTCGGATTCATACAATAGACTACGGTTTATATATAAACTGCAGTCTATTCCCATATTTTTTGTAAAAAAAAAGGCGTCAAACGCCTAGTTTATAATTGGGCGCTTGGACGCCTGGGCGACGCCATGACAAGAATGGTCATGAGGCCCCGACGCAGATCGGCGAAGCAGTAAATGGAACTGGTTGGCAATGGGTGGAACCAATCCCTTGCGTTGCCCTTGAAGGTAATTGAGAAGAATCTACATTTGAAGGCGTCAGACATGTTGCGGATCGACACTACGTCCTCAAACCATTGGAGATGTCTGACCGAGTCATCTTTGTCGGAGTAATAGGTGAGGGCGGGCTCTCTGAACCCCTCAGGAATTGGGGCCACGAGGATCTCGTCAGAGAAGGGGCTCCTCCCTCCCTGACGATGACGAGTTTCATCCTCGCTACACTCATCATACTCGCTCCACTGGAGAGCACCGTGATATCTCGCCGACGGCTCTGGATATCGGAATCTAATCCCTGGATACCTGTCGGATAAAATCGCGACTGCACCGGTCGCTACTCTCTCGCCCAAGCGGGCTCCTTCCACGCTCGCCTTGGCGGAGCTTCCTCATCTGGCGGTGTCACGCGATGGGGAGAGGTCGTCGTGACATCGTGGCGATGAGAAAGCCCGGCGAGTAAGGTCCACTCGATCCTCTGGGCGAAGTCCTCAAATGTCGCTACAGTTACAAACTCGCTACCTAGCGCTGGGTTACCAGCACCCGCCGAGTTGTCGACTAACTCTCCATGCTCGCCACCACTTGTCATCTCACCAAACCACAAAACTTTCTTCCTTGGCCGCTATCCACGCTCACCGCACCAAGTGTTAAAGCCAGAAAAATTCTCAACCTCAGAAATAGGATCAAGGTAGCCTAAAGTTATTGGCCCCGTAGCAAGGCTAGGTGGCTAAGGTGACTTGGATGAAGAACGAGAGCAACAAACAAGACCCCAGATGTTGTGGTAGGAAGGTCTCACCACGTACCCGGATGCTTGAAAGAAGCAACCCCTCCACAACCAAAATTGGTGGAGCTAGGTACAAGGGAGACTAGTTGGTAACAAAGTCGAGATCGCGACCTGATCTCTAAGGAAATGGAATCCAAAGGCTCAGCTGATATCAAAAAGTAGAGCTCGCGAGATCCTTGCAGGGATTTTCAGTGTCTCACCTCGTACCCCTGAAAATCCTGAGAAGGGGGGGGGGGTATTTATACCCCACCCCTTTAGCGACTAGACGACTTCCTGGAGGAGGTCGCGCGGTTGGGCGAGTAACTCGCCTACCTGACGAGTATGCGAGGGGAGCTCGCCATACTCGCTCAGGCCTTCTGTAGGCTGGTGCGTCGACTCTGACCTCCATCTTGACTTGTTGACTTTGACTTGTGCTGATCTGGACTGGGTGGGACCCCTCCTCGACGAATATGGGTTGTACAATGAACATGTCTCGTTATTTTGTATCAACTATTCATCTTAAATCCAGTTAATGTTAAGGCTATCAATTGGTTTGACATGCACCCAAATCTGCCCTTCTTAATAAGTCCCAACCTCTTCGTCATCCCAAGATCGATACTGCACATCTGCACGATTGGGATCCCACGCATTCGTCGGCAACATTGACCAAGTTAAGGACCGTCGTCCAGTTCTCGCACAGGATCGTCGTCTTGTGCAACATCAAACCTTCTAAGGATCCTCGCACTGGATCGCAACCTCCCGCAGTGTGCCGTCCATTATCTCACAAGATCCTGTCGATCAATGTCTCCAGGCTACACACGCTCCATCGATGCTTGCACATGATGGAACCTACAAGCACGTAGATCATTCCCTGAGCACGATGACATCGCATGATGCATTAGTTGATTGATACCTAGCTCACACACTTCTTCATTGTTGCGTGCTCGTGTCGCTCATCTAGCAGCTACTAATTTCTACTTATCGCAGCTTCCTCTACGCAATATTGTCTCCTCCAACAACTTTTCCTTTAAAAACACACCACTCAACATTCCTTGCGATTCTTCGATTCTTTCGCTACATGCCCATGACCAACTCCATGGAATTTCGCACTAATGAGGAAGCCTCCGCTTCGGCCTCTACTATTTCACTCACTTGGATCATCTTGAAGCTCGATCAAAAGATCTTACTTTGCTCCTTCGCAAGCTCACAGCCACCGCCACCAATCGTCAATTGACACCTCCACCACCTCCTCCATCATCACCCCCTACGAGCACATCGTTGGGTGCATTGACTGTGCCAAATTATTCAAAATATCTCATGGCATGCACTTAAGGAAGAACTCCTTACCACTATGACACGCGACAAGCGGGTAACTCGTATAAGCGCATCAGCTCTGTTTGCTAGCCTGGCACCGTCACAGTCAATATTATGAAGTTCATCGAGGTTGACACGCATATCATGAACACTCCCCAGATCATTACCTCGAATACTTCCAAGCGGGTCAATAAACTAACATCTACACATGCCTTCTTGTCCACAACCCATCCACACTCTCTCGCGCTATGGAGTAAGCTTGTTGCCTCAGCAAGAAACTCTATGCGGCCCAACAGACACCCTCTACTTGGCGACCCTACCAGATGATGCCACTGCCAAAAATTCTGCCACTACTCCATCGATTGAATCCCTCTCCTCCACCTAGACATTTGTTGACTAGTCTGCCATCACATCAGCCAACTCTACCGCCCAGGTACCGCCACCACCCCAACGTTTATCCCACGAAGAGTACATAGAGCTCCGCCAAAATGACCTTTGTTTTTGCTGCAAGAATTCATACTCGCCAACACACACTGACACAAGTGTGCTCTCAAGGAACTGCGCTTGCTAATCGGTACATAAATTAACGACCCTGACTTCGCAAACTTGCATCCACCTACACTTGCTTGCGACCCTTACAGGGATCGATCATAAGGACAAGGTCGATTTTTAGAAGAGGAATATAAATACAAATACGGCTGCATGGGCCCAATTGTCGAGCGCCAACACCTCAGTGTCGAGTGTGTCTATATACTATGTAGCCCTAGCGGCATTTCAGTAATATTCAATGTATGCTCATTCAGAAGAGTGGGAGAGTATGTTAAGATTATCTTGGATAGTAATGCGCTGGCTTTCCTTAGAGAGAGAGAGACTCTTAGAGGCATCTTACCTTCAAGAGATTGGATAGTTAGCATGTCTAGGCATTTTGTATCCATTATTCAATTGGTGCAATGGTATTGATACAACACAACTTCTTAAAGCATGAATTAAACACAAGTTCAAAAAAATCTTACATCCAAAAAAAATTATGCATACCAAGATGTAACTTCTTCTAGAGCAAAGAGCACACCACCAACTGGAGCTCTAAAAGCAGCAGCAACGCCCGCAGCACATCCACAGGTTACCTTTCAAACACCAAGAAAATGCAAAGAATGAGGCATACAATCAGAATTATACAAGAACATCCAATCAAAAGGATAATATGGATCAATAAACGTTTAATTCATAATGCAAGTAGCATTTCTACAAATGCATGACAGTCGAAGCCAAAGGGAGTAAAGTCGATTCATAGTTCCATTACAAATTGCAAGGATAAACATGCAAGGGACCGCCTACATTCAATAATGTATCTACATCAAATACTTCATCAGATCCTTCTTATTTGATTCAGAACTATATCATAAAAAAGAATGAACGGGATAAGGTGGGTGTAACTCCAACCAAATTGGTGATGATATGGAAAAACAAAATCTATAAAGGACAAGTCAATAACCCAAACTAAATCTGTTCACAAATTTACCAAGAATAACAACATTGTGTTTGAGTTCCACCCTTTCAATTGTTTTGTGAAGGATCGGGGGGACTCGGGGAAAATCTTACTCCAAAGTTCTTAAAGACCAATGTGCCAGCATCCTATACTGCATTTGTTGATTGTGCATGCATCTACCTCCTCTTGGCATGCTCGCCTAGGTCATCATTCCTTCTAAACCATCTTTTAAATTTCATCTCAATTTAGCCTTTCTTCCTGTAGTAGTGGTCCTTTATCAAATTGTCCAGGTTGTATAAAATTCAATACTCCAATTACCATTCCAGTTACCAGCATTTGTTTTCTTGTCGACTTAATCTTCTCTAATGTTTGAGATCCTACTTGTCACCCATCATAATTTTTGGTACTACGTTGTATTTGTTGATAATTTAAGTTAATTAGATATATCTCATGCGCAATAAATTTGACGTTCTTGAAATTTTTTGCCGCTTCCAAAACATGTGAACTTTACTATGGTAGAAAATTTTGTATGTTTCATTCAGATTGACACGGAGAATACCAATTTTTTCATTGTCACCGCAATTCAAATGGAAATATTCGTCGAGTTTCAGGCCCTCACACCTCAGAACAAAATAGTAATATGGTAAGTGTTAAATAAATCTATACAAAAAGCTCACTGTAAAGCCCAGCAAGAGCCCATTTCCCTCCATAAAATTTAGTCACACACCTTAGAATGAAAGTGTAGTGTATCTCTCTCTTCCTATATAAAATATAGGAATACTTGTACCTTGATATACATGTGAGAAATTAATAAAAACATTTCATTTTATTTCTCTCATTTTCTTGTTTTTCTGCAAGGTATCAGAACAAAACAGAACCTAAAGTTTTTTTCTCGGCTCAGTTTTGTACCACGTCATCTTCCTCCAGATTGAGCGGTTAGGGGGACTCCGCTCTCTGTCAGCCTTTCTGCTATGAGCGTCTCCTCCGGGCCATTCTCCGATCATCCTGCTCTCCTCTCTGTTGGATTTATAGCGTGCATATGCTACCTACAAGGCTCACCTGGTTGGCTTCACCTACGAGCTCTCCTCGTCTGACCGCTCAGATCGCCTTACGCCTTCCCTTTTGTTCGCTGAGCTCCTGATCGCCAAACTCTTGGCCGTATCTCTTTCCTATGAGCTCTTTCCTGCGAGTTTCTCCTGATCGCAATGACTCCAGTGCTCCTGCACATCCCTCCCTCTTCTGGCTAAGCCATTGATCGCTCATGTCACAGAACGCGTGCTGCGCATGCTGATCTTCTCTTTGCCACGCATTCGCCGGTTGTGTCAGCCCGTTCACGTGTAACATTCGTAGATTTAAATGCAAAGTGGATCCATATTGCAGGGATCGGTGTGAGTAAAAATCCAAGTTTTGACATCAAATAAAGGTAATTGTTCGCGTTTTGCAATTTCACTGTATTATTTAAAATTTAAATATCACAAAATAATATATTGTGAATTATTTCTCATCTCGATTCAAAATTCGAAGGAGTGTAGCGGGCTAAATAAGGAGATTTTAATGGTTGGGGCCAGTTTGGTAACTTAATAGGGTAGGATTAATTCATCCCGACCCCCTCACTTTCCCTCTCTCATGGTAATAAAAAATCACCGCACGCGTTATTCCAAATCCCATGCGTTAATAATTAGGGCTCTCCTGTTAGGCACTCGACGAAATTGCCGCTCCTACCTCTCACGTAGCCACACGAGAGAGAAGGCTCAGTCGCACGCCTTTAAGGATTCCCTCGCCACCTCCGCAAGATAGAGTGACCGCTGATCTCTGCCCTAACCTTCATCGGTCTGCTCTCCCCAGCTCCTCACGTTTGAAGACTTTGATGGCTTTCCCAAGCGGCTCCCAGAGACCCTTTGACCACTTCATCCCTTACCAGCAGCCATCAACAACTTTAGGGAGTAGTCTTCCCCCCTTTCTGTGCTCTAGGATGCCAGCTGGAGCCCCTCCTCCCCCTCCGGCAGCTAGGTAACCCCCCTGTTAGCTCCTCTTCAATTCAATCGATCTCTCCATGTAGGTAACTGAATCTACATCATTTTTCCCCAAAATTCAGATGTATAGACAGTGGTGTCCCCATCCCAGAAATTTCAGGAACCCTAATTGAGACTCCACAATAGAGACTTGTAGTAGATGGACCTTTCCTCTCAGTTTTGCACAGGTATCAGGTTTTCCTCCTTTCATTTTCATATAATGTTTGTATGACCTACCTTATAGAACTTTCCATTAAGCCTTGTGCAATTTAAATTTAGGGTTTGGTTCCGCATCATCGTGGTTTGTTCAGCAACTATGAGTTTATGCGAGATTGTTTCCGTTTCAGAGATCGTAACCCTCCACTATTAGAGAAGTGGTAAGTACATTTCCGTTATTATGAAATAACATTCTTGAAATTTAGGAGAAATAAATGTGCGCTAATTGCCCTTTTTAGGTCTCATAAGGAAACAAACCTTTTGTTAATCGGAATCATGTCACCTCACTGCGTCTACGAGTGTCGTAATACCGAGGTAAGAAATTTTACTTCTCTTGACTAGACATATCATTGTTATAAAATCTTGGCCTAGTTCACTTCAGAAAATCATGCCAAATAGAATAACTTGAATTTCTTTTAAATATATATCAATAGTAAAAAAATATACATATATATTTGCATGATACAAATCAGCTCACGTCACGTACAACTTATAGATAACTATTAACTGACAATTATTTTAATTGAAATTGTTATTCAGAATAGAGCATATAAAGTAAAATACTCGAGGCACAATCATGATTAATTAAAAAGATTAATTGTGACTAGGATAAACACAAAAGCTCAAAATAAATAATAAGTCTTAGATCAATGACTTCATTCTCATCTGGCCAGCAGTCATGAGCCTCAGACGTGGGGTTGTTAGCAACAATTCCAGACTAGGAGTTTTTTCATATGCGAGCCTGTGTTCCACTCAGGGAGCACTCCAGTTCAGGGCACCTTCGGGTCGCCATTTGAGCTCCATAATCAGATTAAGTATAATAAATATTAAAAGTAAAACCTTGCAGTCACCATGAGCCTCAGACGTGAGGTCGTCAGTCGCATTTTCAGATTTAGAAATTTTCAGTTACGAGTTTGTGTTCCACTAAGGGACATCTCAGTTCAGTGCGTTATTGGGTCGTCATTTGGATTCCATGATCAGAATAAGTGCAATAAATCATAAAACATGAAATTTGATTACCCAACCTTTAGAAAGAATTCAGGGTACCAAAACTCAGTACAGACAAGAACTCAGATAATAAGACAGAATTATAATGCATCATTACAGATAATAACTTATAAGACTACAGACAGATTATTCAGAAACATACATTAATAATCAAAAGCTCTTATTTTTATATATAAACCATTAAGTATTTTTAGTGTTATTGGGAGGAGTTTTCTTACACACTAGTTGAGCTGGTCCGTTTTCAAACATTTTCTTCACAGGGGTCACCAGTGGAGAGCCACGCTTAGGATAAGCATCACAGTTATTCATTTTAGGTTGTCTTTTTCTTCAGTTGTATTTTAGTACAACAGTTGTACTTGTTCTTTGGACTTCATGTACTGAAATTATCTAATGTTTTTGTTAGAAAATACTAGAAAAAATGATGTATTGACTCATGTAAGAGTTAGTATTTAGTCCCACATTGTTTGTATGGCTAGATCTTACTTTCTTCTCTCCTATATATTTGTACTCATACTTGTTTTTGGTATTCAAGAAGTATATACAAGGTTTGAGACTTTCTCTACATGATATCAGAGGGAGGTTTAGTCTGTCTATTTCTGTCTGTCTGTTTCTCTTTTTTTACCGCGCGGTTTATTCTCCGGCTTATCTGCTCTGTCTTGCGACCTTCCCTGGTTCTCCTGCTTCTAACAGTTGCTTCCCGCGCGGTCTACTCCATTCGTGTCGCCTCTTCATCCCTCTCTCTCTCTCTCTCTCGTGGCCTCCACCTCGTCTTACCCCCCCCCCCCTATAAACCTCTCGGTCTGCTGGGCCATTCCCCCTAACCGACCAGTTTCTTCTTTCTTCCCGCTCGACTTCTCGCCCTCTCGCTGCGGTCTCTTCTTTTACCCGCAGTCTCTCCTCTTCTCGTTTTCGCATGACTTCGTTTCTTGTTGCTGCGACTTCTTTTTCTCGCTACGGGTTCTCGAACCACTGCGAGCACCACGTCTTGGATCTTTTCTTATCGCTGGTGTGCTCACCGTGACCGTGCAGTCTTCTTTGTTTAATCGATGCGGTTTCCTTACCCTCCGTGGCTTCCCTTCCCGCTGCAGTTCCCCTGTTGTTGTGTGCTTCTCGTGTGGGCTTCGCTTAACCGTTGTGGCTTTCTTAGTCGTTGCAGCTTCTCTAGCCTCTGAAGGCTCCACATCTTGATCGCGGCCTCTTGCCGCTAGTGTGTTGACCCCGAGACCGTGCAGCTTCTCCTTTTCTCTCTCCAGGTGGCCTCTATTCTCTAACCGCTTGAGGTTGTTGGTTGCGGTCTGCCTCTATCCGCCCGGTCAAGTTCCTGCTGTTCTAGCTTCTCTGTCTTCCCGTCGCAGCTAGGCTCTTCCTGCGGCTAGACCTTGTTTTTTTATCTTGGTGCGGTCTGCCTCTATCCGACCAGTCGAGTACCTGTTCGCCGGTTTGTGTTCCTGTTGCGGTCTTCCTCTAACCGCCTGATCGAGTGCCTGTTCGCCGGCCTCTGCTTTTTTTCCCCGGTTGTTGCCCGCCCAGGTGTCTTACCATCTCGACTTGGCTGTTCGTGCGGTCTATCTGTGGCTTCTCGTTTACGCCGATATTCTTGTTGCGGTCTTATCCTAACCGCGCTTCCTGCTCGGGTTTTTTAACCACTGCGGCTTGTTTCTATCCACTGTGGGCTCTTTTCTTACCGCGCTAGTCGTGGTCGTTTCTTGCCGCTGGTGCGTTGTCACCGTGACCGCTGTGGACTATTCCTTGTAAGATGATCAGCTGTCCTCCGGGCTCTGTGGTGTCTATTTCCGATGGTGGTACCTCCTGCCTTGCTCATAGCTCATCCTGGATTTTGGATTCTGGGGCCTCTCACCACATTACCTCACGTAAACCACCACAATATTTAAACTCCAAGCATCCCAAGTTTATTACTGTTGCTAGTGGGGACGCAATTCCCGTTTCTGGCGCGGCAGATATTCAGCTCACTCCCTCCATTATTCTTTGCTCTGACCTTCATGCTCTGGGCTCTCCTTTCAACCTTCTCTCTATTGGTCAACTCACTACTGACCTCGATTGTGATGTAATTTTTTCTTCTAACCTGTGTTGTGCAGGATCGCAAGACACAAACTATTATTGGAAAAGAGCATCTGTCGAATGGTCTTTATATCTTTGACCCCGCTTCCCCAACAGTGTTGTCCTTTATTAGCTATGTTGATTGGAATCGACTTCTGTATCACGCTCCTCTAAACATCCTCAGAAAATCTCTCCCCGACGTGTCCCTCAAAGAGTTCACGTATGAGTCTTGTATCTATGGAAAACATCATCGGTCTACGTTCTCACCACAAAATTGCGAGTGTTTTTGAATATCGTTACTTTATCACATTTGTAGATGACTACACTCGGGTGACCTGGCTGTATCTCCTTTGTGACCGCTCTGAATTGTCTGGTGTATTCCGTATCTTTTTTATTGAAATTCGCAACCAGTTTCCACTACAATTAAAACCCTTCACACTGAAAATGCCTGTGAATACACGAGTCATGCATTTGCACTCCTCTGTGCTGAGTTTGGGATCATCCATCAAACCTCATGTATCTATACACCCAACAAAATGGTGTTGTTGAACGCAAGAATCGACACCTGCTTGAGTTCACCCACTCTCTTATGATTCAAATGAATGTTCTCAAACAGTATTGGAATTTTGCGGTCTCTACCGCCTGCACTCTTATTAACCGCATGTTTCCTCTATTTTCAATTTTGCGGTTCCCTTCATTCTTCTTTTTCCCTCCAAACCTCCTTTCTCCATTACCTCTCGCGTGTTTGGTTGTGTGTGCTTTGTTCATCATCTTGGCACGTCCACTGACAAACTTGCTCCTCGTGCCACTAAATATATATTTGTGGGCTATTCTCAGACTCAGAAGGGCTACGTTTGTTTTTCTCCCAGGGATCGCAAGGTGGTTACTTCTGCTGATGTCACATTCCTCGAAGATCAGTCATATTACTCTCAACCAGCTGATTCTCCTCTTCCACCATCTCTCCCTCGGTCTGATATCCCTGTTCATTCAAACCTTCCAGCTCTTCTTCTCACACCAATCTCACATAAATCACCTACACCACCTATCATTCGTGTGTACACTCGACGTCCTTCTTTGTCTACTGCCATGCGGGAGCTGCTCTGCTCTAATGATGTTTTGCAGCCTGCAGATCCGGCAACAACTTCCACTGCCCACCCGCTGGCCAACTATGTCTCTTTTCACCGCCTCTCTCCGAATTCCGACAAAGTGATCTTTCTTTATCCTCTATCTCCACTCCTAATTCTGTACAGGCGGCTCTTCAACATCCCGGGTGGCGGGCGGTTATGGACGATGAAATGTCTGCTCTTTGGGCAAACCACACTTGGGATTTGGTCCCACTTCCTCCGGGACAATCTTGTGTGGGATGTAAGTGGGTGTTTTCCGTCAAAGTGGGTCCGGATGGGGCAGTTCACCGTTTGAAAGCTCGTCTCGTAGCTCGCGGCTTCACTCAACAACAAGACTTTTTTTCCAGTCGCTAAACTCAATATTGTTTCGCGTGTTAATCTCCCTCGTTGTTCACCGTCACTGACCCTTGCACCAAATGGATGTCAAAAATGTTTTTCTTAATGGCGATTTAGGAGACCGTTTATATGCAGCAACCTCCCGGATTTGAGACCACGGGGGAGTCTCTTGTCTGTTGTCTGAAGAAGTCTCTTTATGGTCTCAAACAGTCTCCTCGGACATGGTTTGACAAATTTAGCAAGACCGTTAGTGTTGTTGGGTTCACTCGGAGTTCGGCCGACTTCTCTCTGTTTACTCGTCATCGTCCAACGGGCACAGTAATTCTTTTGGTTTATCTGAATGATATTCTGATTACAGGAGATGATCTTTCAGGAATACAGATGATCAAACAACATCTAACAATTATGTTTCAAACAAAGGACTTGGGAAGCCTTCGATATTTTCGTGGTCTCGGAGACCTGATGGGCTTGTGTTATCTCAGAGAAAGTACTGTCTTGACCTACTTCATGATGCGGGCTATTCTGGATGCAAGCCTTCTGGCACTACCATGGATATCAATCACAAGCTTTGTGTTCATGCCTCGGACTCCGATTTGCTCTTTCTGAATCCAAAGTATTATCGTCTCCTTGTGGGAAAGCTGATATACCTCACTGTTACTAGACCTAATATATCATTTGTTGTTGGAATTGTCAGTCGATTCATGCATGAACCATGTATCTCTCATCTTCAGGTTATCGAACGTATTCTTCGTTACTTGAAGACTGCTCCCGGACAACGGCTTGTATACAAGCTCTCTTCGTCTCCTTTATCTCTGATTGCATATTCAGATGCTGATTATGCTGGCTCTTTGGATGATTGTCGTTCCACAAGTAGATACTGCACTTACTTTGAAGCACATCTTATTACAAGGCGCAGCAAGAAACAGTCTGTTGTTGTTCGCTCATCTGCTGAGTCTGAGTATCGATCTATGACAGCTGTTGTGTCTGAGCTCACGTGACTTGAGGGTCTCCTTGATGATCTAGGAGTCAAGCTCTACTTACCCGCAACTTTATTGTGTGACAGTCAAGCTGCTATAGGCATTGCCAAGAATCCGGTCTTCCATGAACGGACAAAACATATTGAATTTGACTATCACTTCATTTGGGAGAAGGTTGGGTTGAAGAAGATAGAGTTAACATATGTTCCTGCTGCTCAGCAAATTGTTGATATCCTCACCAAGGCCTTACCACGGCGTCTCTACTATTAGTTTTTGTTCAAGCTTAGTACCTACGATTTGTATGCTCCAGCTTACGTGGGAGTGTTAGAAAATACTAGGAAAAATGATGTAATGACTTATGTAGGAGTTAGTGTTTAGTCCCACATTGTTTGCATAGCTAGATCTTACTCTCTTCTCTTCAATATATTTGTACTCATGCTTGTTTTTCAGTATTCAAGAAGTATATACAAGGTTTGGAACTTTCTCTACAGTTTTCAATGTAACATGCATTATGCAAGCTTTCAGTATTTTAGATTTTACAGTTCTTTTCATTACTAGTTGGTTTTGTGAATCTGATTTTAAGGTACTTTTGTTCACCCTTAACTGCATATCTCACTTCTGCTGTAAGTTTCTTTTAGTAATTTTTTTATATCGTTATATATCGATTTTATTATCACTGCTTAGTTTACTTCATATCGCGGGGCCCGGTCGGGTTGCTGATTTGTAGTTAAACTAGGTTGAGGTGTTACATCGCGTGACGGCCTGGTCACGGCCCTCTGATCGCCACTACCGCTATTGTTGAAGTCGACAAACCACTTTGCTCGTCCGCAGTGACCGCAACTTCCTGTCCTCTGTTCGCAACACCCGCTGAGACCGTACCTAGTTTTTTTTTTCTTGAGTCTGTCTTCCCCTTTGCATGTTCTGTCATATTTGTGGCTCGTGGATTTGAACGATGCAAACTCCCTTCGGCGCGTGTTATCTGTACTCTACCTGAAGTTAGAGATGAACTTCGAATCATACTATCTCCCTCAGCGGCAAGAAGAACTCTATTCATTGGGTAAACTCCATTCGTCGGGTTCTCCAGATTAAAGGCCTTTTTCATCACCTTTCCAAGGCTATTCCTACTGAGCCCACCGAGGAATGGCTCCGTGATGATGACCGCATTAAATCTTGGATTCTGAACTCTATGGACAACGAGTCATATCGTATGACCATGTATCATGAGACGGCCAAGGTGATGTGGGATGAACTTGACTCCCTCTACTCTGGAAAGGACAGACTGCAACATCTATTTGACATCATCACGGACCTTCAATCTCTTGAATCAGGAGCGGATGGTGATTTAACCTCCTTTGTTGCTCGCTCCAAAAATTTTGTCGAGGCCTAGATTCAACATCAGCCTCCCACGATGTATCTTGCTGCACGACGTGCCCAAAAGGAAGTTGTTAGCATCGCCATAATGATGGCTCATGTGTCGCCACAATGTTCGTGCTCAGATACTTTCATCCCCCACCATTCCCTCCCTCTCATATGTGTGGTACATGCTATTAAAAGTGACAACACCCCCCGATGCTCCATGTCATGTCTCTCCGGCTCTTTTCCAACACTCTGCTCCAGCTTACCCCCTTCTCTAGTAGCACAAGGGGCTCGCACTAGTTCTCGGAGCGGGGGTTGAAACGATCGCGCTAGACCCAAGTGTACCTATTGTAGCAGGGATGGACATCTCGAGGCCACACGTTATCGTAAGCACGGTGTGCCACCACAACCGCTTGCCTCAATTGCGGTCAATTCTCCTACCAACAAACCCACGGACATTGACGACTTGCGCACCCAGCCCCAGCAATTTCAGGGGATAATCAGTCGTTTTTTCGGACTCTGTTGCGTCTATCCCCAATGAAGGTATCTCTCGTCTCTCCCATAATCCAACTTGGATTATGAATTTCGGAGTCACCCATCATATTACTCCACAGAAACCTCATCAGTACTTTGGACTATGAGCATCCCAAGTTCATCACTATGGGCAATGGAGGCACCACCCTGGTTTTTGATTTTGCAGACTTGCATCTTACTTCCTCCATCTTTCTTTGCCCGGTTCTTCATGTTCTGGGCTCTTCCTTCAATCCTCTCTCAGTTAATCGTCTTACTCAAGACCTTAATTGTTATGTAAGATTTTCTTCCTCTTCTTCTGTTGTGCAGGATAGACAGACGCATATTATCATTGGTAAATGGCAATTGCATAACGAGCTCTACACTCTGAACATCCCTCCCACAGTTCTCTCTTCTGTTAGCTCTGTAGATTGGAACCAACGTTTATGACATGCTCCTCTCCCAATTCTCAAGAAATCTCTTCCTGATCTATCATTCAAAGACTTCACCTACGAGAGTTGTACCTTCGACAAACAACATCGTTTTTTCTTTTTCTCTCCATTGTACTCAGAGTGATGCTCCTTTTGTTTTAGTTCATTCTGATATTTGAGGACTTTATAAAACAACAAGTGTCTCTGGTTATTGTTACTTTCTAACTTTTATTGATGATTATCCTCGCATGACCTAGTTATACTTACAAGTGTCTCTGATTATCGTTACTTTCTTATCTTTATTAATGATTACTCTCACATGACCTTGTTATACTTCACGATCATTTTGAATTAACTCGTGTGTTAAGGGTCTTCATTGCTGAGACTCGTACACAATTTTCCTGCTCTACTAAAGCTCTAAGAACCGAAAATGCACGTGAATACACAAGTCAAGTGTCAGTCAATTCAAGTCCGTGAAGCCGGAAGACAACCCTGACGTCACATAATTGGATCCACTAACGCTTGTTGATGACCATTTCGGATCTCGACCTTAAGAACAAGGTCAATCTTAAAGATACAAATATGAGTCATTGAGCTCACAATCGCCTTGACAAGTGTTACCAATGGGGAAATTACTCGGGTTTGAGAAAGGAATGGAGTGGCGTTGCTCACAAATGACATTGCGAGGGAGATGAGAAACTCAAAGAAAATTGCATTAAATGCCAACAAACATATGCAATATAATCTGAAAAACAAGCTCAGGTCAAGCTTTCGAAGGTTGGGTCCTCCAAAGAACTCTATAAGTGAGTCCAAAATACCAAGATCCAAATATCCTCAAACACTCGTACTCCTCCCCCTTATATAGATGAGGAAGGCCAAATATAATAAGAAATTACAAAATACATTAATTAATACAATTAATTAAATCAATATTAATTAACATTATGTGCAAAGCATATTTAGCTAAGTGCAAACCAAGAAAAAACAAATAGAACTTTCTTATTTCCTTAGAAACTTTAGGTGCAGCCCCTCATTTCGCCCGTCCCCTCCTTCTGTGCATCCGTAGCCCTAACTCATTTCCGCGGCGCCGTAAGGGAGAAGAATAGGAGTCACTGCGCCTCGACGATCTCGCCGACCGGCGAACTATCATCCTTCGCTCAAGGTACGCATGTCATTGCCTCGGATATTTAGATCAGATCTATTACTCTCCCCACATTTGAAGCTCGATAATCTCGGTGGCTTCCATTTTTAGTGGACTCCGGCGCCGCGGCCATTGCAGTACTACTTCTCCACCAAAAACAGTTGAATATGTCAAGTCCGATTTATATACGTTTTTTTGTATTTTACCCTCATAAGGGTGTTTTGGTCTTTGCATGTTTTTCTCTTACTCAATATATATGAGTATAGGGCTAATAATAAATTATTCTGGGTTTTTTCCTCTCTCAACTTGGTATTAGAGCGAAACCTAATCTCCCGCATTTGCACCGACTTTCTCAACTTGGTAAAGTTGAACGATATAAAGGCCGTCTGGTGGCTCGTGGATACGCCCAGACTCGGGGAGTCGACTACCAGGAGACCTTTGCCCCGGTGGCAAAGATGGACTCTATTCGCATTAATCTATCTTGTGTTGTGTGCTTGGACTGGGATCTACATTAACTGGATGCCAAAAATGTGTTTCTGCATGGTGATCTCGATGAAAAGGTGTACATGACATTTCCCACAGGTTTTGTGAAGAAGGGACAAGAAGGACTTGCCTGTCACTTAAGGAAGTCTTTTTTCGGGCTGGACCAGTCTCCCAGGGCTTGGTTTGGCAGATTGCACATGGTCATGATCAAGTTTGATTACAAACAGGGACATTCTGATCATACTTTGTTTGTCAGGAATAATGAGGGGAAAATTGTAGTTCTCATTGTCTATGTTGATGGCATTGTGATCACCGGAGATGACATGGATGAAATCTCAAAGCTAAAGGCTTTTCTGATAGCTGAGTTTGAAGTAAAGGACTTAGGAAGACTTCGCTACTTCTTAGGAATTGAAGTGACTCGTTCTGATCATGGTATCTTCATCTCACAACACAAGTATGTGTTGGATTTGTTAAAAGACACTGAGATGCTCTGTTGAGAGTAAGAAATAAAGAAAAAATTACGTGAATTAATGGATCCCTCGTCAACTCAAACATTAAAGCCTTTGATACCAAAGACATTGAAGGGTCGACCGAGGGGCGATTACAAGAAGTTTAGGGATGACGCAAAATCCACAAAGCATGATCCTTCCCTATTTGAGCATGTCTTGATGGCTGAGTAGGTGTCAACCACAACAACTATAATACGATCCACGCGAAAGTTGGTATTGAAAGAGAGAAGATTGCTACGTACTGTGCGTAAGAAAATGCTTCCATATGTTTCATTATATATTACAAATGTGATTGAAGTAATGTGAGATGGCTAATGTTGGTATATAGTTGTTAGTAATGCTATGGGCATAGGTAATGACCGGCTAAAAGTACATATTGAGCTATCTTTAGAACTGCAAAACAAAGAGAGTTTGTATGTTGACATATTTGGAACAGAAAGAAGAACGGAGTTACTTAGCTCACTAGATTATGTTGTCACTCCGGCTCCATTTGACAAGTGGATGTCAATGCCTGATATTGGATTGGTGGTTGCTTCTTTACAATATTATTTTTGTTCACTTGTCTAGATATCAGTCATTCACACTATTACCGTTGCATTCTCCACCTCCCTCTTCTCACAAGATAGTGTACATTGGATTTATAAATGAGAAACATTTTGTTCAACTGTGAATGTGTGAAGATTTTAAATTACCTACAATAATATCAATTTGGAGAAGATATCGGAAAGAAATTGCGAAGCAATTGGGACAAACTTATTGAAAATGAGGCGGTTACTTTTGCCAAAAAAAATAATTCTAAAGGTACTCTTCATAAACTGTTCACTTTACTGTTATTTTGCTTTGCATTCATGCTTAATGCATTGTCATCATAAAACAATTACTTTTTCCATAAAAATCCGATAACAACTTACTCGGAGATGCTACAATTTATTCGGACTATAGATAATTAGCTGCATGTAAGGAGTAAATGTAAGTTCTTCCTAGCCATTAAATGCATCTTGGTCGCTATTTCTATTCAAGGTATTAATTTTTTTTATTAACGTAGATTGCTTTAAAATCCACAATGGTGTTTTTGATATCAAAATTATACTATCAACTTCTACAAAAGACTTTGTAGCCGACAATGGTGTTTTGGATATCAAAATTTGGTAAAAAGATTTACAAAAGAGGACTCGTATTTTGTATTAATTATCATGGACTTGGTAGTATAAAATTTTGCAAAAAAAGACTCGTATTTTGTATTAATTAACATTAACTTATGGAAGAATGCACAAATTTTTTTTAAATTGGTTTGCACCTAACATTTGGGTTTGCACTTGAAATTTTGGGGTTTGCATCTGATCATGGTTTGTACAAAGCCAAAGCAGGTTTGCACTTATAATTTATTAATTTATACTATATACAAAGAAATACTTGTGAGGCCCATGGTGTAACCGTGGAGGACCATCAAAGCAATCCTAACCGTTCATCGTATTAGGTTTAGTTTTTTTTTAAATCCACTTGCTCTCGCATAATTATAAAAAAAATAGACATTAAGATTTGAATCACTAATCTACAACATTAATACAATACCCTTAACCAACCAAACCAAACAATTTTAATGTAACATGCACAACTTTATGATATATATAAGTATAAGAATATATATATATATATATACTAAAATTTTAAGTTATAATTAATATAATTTTATAATATTACGAGTAACAGTACACGGGGAACATCGTGTCACCGTGACAGTACCTCAACCATGACGGTGTCATAGGGCGACTTCGCTCACACCCCCAGAATTAAGTAATCCAGCTGTCGGTAAATCTTCTAATGCGCTCCAAGGGTGTGAGTGGAGGGAGCGTCGTCGCGCCGCGAAACCGTCATGATCGGGGTACTGTCGCGGCAGTACGGGGGTTCCCCCTGTACGATGTTACTCATTATTTACAAAAATAAAAACCTTGCGTGCATTCAAGGTGGCTTCCATATGCATTCTCGTGGCTCATGCGAGCGGGTTCGATCAGGCGAATGTGCAACCATAATATTCCGCCCATGAAATTTGCCCCCAAGGTCGAGCGATAAATATTTGTCAGAACTTGTAAATATTTTTGTGGCGTACTGTGACTGATGAAAGGGCACGACATAGGGTCGGTGGGGGGGATAAGCTTTTAAGGAGTAGGCAGTATTGTTGTGTAAGTGTGGGTGTTGAAAGTAAATGGGGAGGTGGGCTGGGCTAGGACTGTCACATGCAACGAAACACAAGATTTGGAGTCAGTGGAGGTGTAAGGAAGGTGGGGTGTTGGGAAGGAAACAAAAGGTGGGGCCCACATTTTGACGAAAATGAAGGGGGTAGGAGTAGGAGTGGACGAGACAAGCGGTAGAAGTGTGGGTCGTTGAAGGTTGGGGCGCGATGGTACAAAGCTGCAGAAAGGGAAAAAAAGAAAACGTGGTTTATGAGAGCTCTGCTGAGAGCGTCAGATCTAGAGAGGGAAGGGGCAGGCAAGAAGCGGGAGCAGCAATGCCAAATAAAGCAATGGAAATGGGGGAACACTGAACTCGATGCTGGGAATGGACCGAAGAGGGGAGAAAGCCCTGTGTCGCAAAGGGGACAGATCCAGGACGACTGCATGGATGAGCGGCGCCGGCGGGGACATCATAAAAAGACGTTGGAGAGGTGATTGTGGTGAGAACAGTAGATAGAGCGCAATGTAGAACCGGAAGGGTTCCACGAGTTGGCGTACTACACATGTGTTGCCCCACCTCCAGGCCGTCCCTAACCCAACCAAGCTGGACTCCCACATTGGGTCCCCTTCCCCGGTTGCCAACAAGCCAACATCGCTGATACACAACTAATCCCTGCTCCAACAGGTCTTGCTTCTCCACAAGCTTGCGGCCGTAACGACTAGTGCCGATGATGAACTCTCTGCGAACCTCAACAACGATCCGCACGAGCAGGACCAACTATCGTCATTCACCGAGGAAACATATTCGGACCACCCAACCTCGATTGAGGGCAGAGGAGGCAAGACCGCAACAATTCAATTGAGCACATCTAGCTTTGCAGGGATACCGATACAAGTGGCCTTAATTTGCGCACAGAGGACAAATTTGTCGGTTCAGGGGTTGGTTCCCGGCGACTGCAAGGGAAGCGGACAAAAAACGGCAGGTTGGGCCATTGTTATGGGTGGGGAAACTAATATGGTTTGAGAGAGGAATGGAGTGATATAGCTAACGAATGATATTGGGAGAGAGATGAGAGACTCAAGGCAAATTGCATAAAATACCAATAAACATACTCGATACAACCCGGAGATAAGCTCCAGCCAAGGGGTCGGAGGCTGGGTGACGCATGACGGCCCGATGTGAAACGTGAATGTGAATGACGGTGATGCTAATGTAACGCTACATGCAAATGTGAAAAGACTGCCGACACACTAATGCAATGCAAAATGAATGCAATCAAACCCAATTTAAATGATGTGTGCACGTTTTCAATTAATCCGGAAATAAAACGACAATTATTATTATACAATTTGAGCAGAGCTACACAAAGTGAATCAATAATTTCAAGTGCATGGGCAATGTCAAAGCTTTCTCCGCACGGAGGATTTTAAACCACAATTTGCACGAAAAAATACTATAGAATTTAAAGAACTGAAACAATAGCACTAACAATTACAATACCCAAGCAAACATGAAATGTCCTCCGATATTTAACATTGAAAATAAAATAGCACATTAAATTAATACTCACAAAGCACGGGAGATTTGACGGCGGACAAGTAACGGTGGAGGACCGCAATGTGGGGTCGAACTCGGCCAAGGAGTGTTGTTCTAGAGTGGGACTTGCTGATGTGGGAAGGAGGCGTGCAGGAAGTGTAGATTTGTGGGAACAAAAGAGGAGAGACCGTTGCTTGAAGGTGGAGATGGCGTGGTCGTGAAATACACAGGAAAACACCACTATTGAGTGATCGGGTGAGAGGAGGTAAGGAGACTGGCTATTGTGGGACGGGGTAAGAAGAGCAGGATATCAGAAGTGAAGGAGGAAGGGACTCATGGGAGTTCTGGGAGGAAGAAGGATACAACCATTAATGGCGTTAAGGTGACATCCAGGAAGCTTCGTGCTTTTCGTCGCTGGGAAAGGGAGTGAGCAGGAGGATGGAGGATAGGGATGGCAGGATTGAGAGAGGGAATGGGATGGGGAGTTGGGACCTGCGGTTTACACAGAGATGGGGCGAGGTCGTGCAGTTGGTTGTCATCCCAGGTGGGAAGAAGAACGGTGGAAATAGCAGGATCGGAAGAGTCAGTTGCAGGTAGTCGTGTTCAAAAAGCCCGATCGGGCTGGGATGGAACCGGGCCGATCGGGCTCGGGCTTTTTGCCAAACGGGCTCGGCCCGGGCCCTACATGAGCCAGGCCCGGTCCTCCTCTCAAAGAGAGGGCCTGATAAGGCCCTCCAGGCCGACCCGGGCCGGGCCAGGTTTTTCTACAGGTGGGTTTAAAATCCCGCTAATTAAATTTAATAGGATGGATTAATCCCGCCTAAATAGGAGGGATTAATCCCGATTAAATAGGCGGGATTAATCCCGCCTATTGGAAATCCCGGCTGCTGGCAGGATTTCAATAAAAATCCCTCCATGAGGCGGGATTTTGGGTCGGCCTGGGTGTCGGGCCCAGGCTATCCCGGCGCCCGGGCTTATCCGGGACTGGCCCGGGCCGGGTACCGGGCCAGGCACCAAGTCAAAATGGGGGCCCTATAAGGCCCCCTAGCCCGGCCTAGGCCCGAGATGAGCCGAGCCGGGCTTTTTCGGGTCGGGCTTAGGCCAGCACCCCGGACCCGGTCTTTTTGAACACGACTAGTTGCAGGGCATGCAGTTGTGGAAAGGGGAGAGTGGTGGAAAGGACTTGGGATGGAGTTGGAGACCGGCTGTGGCTTTATATCGAAGGTAGGAGATGATGAACAGTAAAGGAATGGGTGGTTTTCTCATGTGTCAATGGAGATAACTGCAGAGATCGTGGGATTTGAGGGGGAGTACATGAGGTTCACGTGAAAGGCAGATAATAGAAAAAAAATAAAAAAAAGATAACTGAAAGTCATCAAGGCTTCGCACCCCGGGCTCATGGCGTCACACCACGAATGACTGTGAATTTTGGTTTCTCTCATAAAATACGCAATGATTGCAAATCTGAATATCCGCCACTATTTATAATGAGAGGGGGCGGTTGGGCAACCGGTGTGAACGGCTACGATCGTCCATTACACCCGGTGTCTTAAAAAGATAAATAAAACTCCAAAAAATATTTAAAAAATACATATAAAATGAAAAATGACACTCCGGACGCGTTGCGGTCTCAGATCGCCGATCCGATCAATGCATCTCCGCCAAATATGGAAAACGGGTCCCGCCAAGTGGTGGCCGGATCTCCATTGAAAACGAACATGCAGTAGATCCCCATCAATTCCCCCGACTGAAAAACATTCATCTCCGAGGAATGAAAATGAATGAGCTGTAGTCGAAGATCGGGGGTAAGTCAGTCAAGCTTCGTAGCCAATATCCAAGTATCAATGAAGGTGCAGTGTCCACTCTCGTGCACCAAGTGATTGCAAAAGGACCGTCAATAGTGGCGGTGCACTCGTCCATCACAATATCACTAATGCTCTCAACTCCCACCTTTCGTGTTGGTGGATCCAGAAAACACGATAGAATCATAGGAGCTGTGGGTAAATCCGTGGGTGCTCTTCTAAGGTGAACAGGGGAAGTGTCGAGCTGTAACTGAGAGGGTGTCAGAAGAGGATGAAGGTACGGGTCTCTATGCTCGAGAGGCTTGAAGTAATGTGTCAAATCTTTCGTATTAAATACAGGATGAATACTCATATCTGCAGGGAAATCGATCTCGTAGGAATTTGTCTCAAATTTCTTTATAACCCTATAAGGACTCATTCGCTTAATTTGTAGTTTAGTAGCGGCTCCTTTTGGGATCCCCTTCTTGCGAAGTTTGACCATGACATGCTCGCACACCCGAAAATGTTGCTCATGCATGTGGATGTCTGTCATGCCTTATATAATTCAAAAATGCAAATAGTTTTCTTCCGGAGTGATTCATGCATTTTATATAAATAATGCAAAATATAAAATATATGTGGATCATGCAACACAGATAAACCATGTACTAAATGTAAATGAACAGACAACAAATGCAAAATATGAACTACTAACATGACCACTCAGTAAACCAGGGATTTTAGGTATTATATGAAACTCCTAAAATGAGTACATGATCAGGAGGCTCAGGAGGTGGCGTATAGAAGAATTCGTCGTGGGGCCGATGAACACTCAAACGAACATCTGAGACATCAGTAATAAGATGTGTCAATATAGTGTGCGAACTGTCTCTGCAAGTGTGGGTGATAAGATATAAAATCAACGAGTCAGTGAGTGCACCCTTAAACTCGACTGTGCTATTAAGGATAAATACATCCAAAAAGTGCAGTGAGTACTGACGTAGGTTCTAAAAATATCCAGAGTGCACTCATATGAAAACGTAACATGGTCGCAAAAGGAATGTGACACATCAGGGGGCTCACCAAGAGTGACATATGAAAATTCATCGCGAATATGATGATCACCTAAGTGAAAATTCCACGCTCACCACATCAAATTCTGTTGGAGCCAAAATATGTCACCAACTCTCTGCGCGCTATCCCTGAGAAGGGTGTTCGGCTGAGGAAAGAATGTGGCTCGCGAGCGACTGGTTACTGGCCCTGCGGACGATAGCGAGAGGGCATGAAGAGTGAGAAGGAGGAGGCCGCTGGCAGCGGCGAACACCCGATTGGACCCACTGCGGTGAATGTCTCTCTTGCGACGAGCCTCTCTTTATTGTATTTGAGAAAGATTACAATGTACAGTGCGGCCACCCGGGGGGGTATGCGAGCGTACAACGACTGAGACAGAAAGACAGGAACTTGGTGTCCTCACATACAACGGGACAGGTTCTGGGCTAAGTCCGCATGTCCCATCCAAGCACCCATGGTCCCCCTTTTATACTAGGTGGTAGGTTGCGTGGACGGTTCACGAACCGACGGGCATTTAATGTCTTATAAATCGTGACATTAAATGCGCAGTCGTCCATGGTACACGAAGAGTCTGGCGGCGGAGACTAAAAGAAGAGATTGCACGAAACCTCGCGGCGCTGCGCGAGCTGGAGCAAAAAGGAGGAGTCCGCACAGGCTTGATCATAACGTTTGCGCTTACTCCTGACTGGAGCTTTCGGACTGCGCTCTGAGAAGCCGCTCATAGGTCGCCTGTTGGCTGTCCTTGTCGAATATTGTCGTGCTCCCGATGGGTGTCCACTGGAGTGTCCACCCGAGAAGTCGGCGAACTTTAAGAACCACGGCTTGTATGGAATGTCCGTGTCCTTTGGATGCTCACCTTCGACGTTGCAAGATTTGGGGTTAACATAATTCCCGCGCTTTTTCAGCAGACCGCACGGGCTCTGAAAAAGTAGACTGGTGACCGCAAACACTGAGACATGCACTTAATTCCCCGAGGAGTCTATAAATAGTGTTGGCCCTCTCATAAACACGTCATTCCTCATAATCCCTTAATTCTTTCCTGCCACTGCCCGCCATGAGCTTGAACCAATCTTTGCTCGCAGACTTGGGCATCAAAATGAACTTCACCAAGAAACTTGATCCGAATAAACCAGTAAAGCCCGCCAAGTTCCCGAGTGGCTGTAAGCAAGTGTCACCAAAGAAAACTTCAGAGAAAAAACCCAGCTCTATTCTCATTGTTTCAGAGACCCTCAAATTTCTGGACGACCATCTTGACCCAGGAGATTCTTTCCGCGCGAACCCATTGGTGGACAGTCAACACCACGCGTCGTCTTTTGATACTTCTCAGAGGAGAACCGATCCTGGTACTCAGAGGCTGAAAACCAGCAAGGTCACATTGCTTCTTCGGGAGTCACTCCCCCTTCAAAGGGTACAAAAATAGTGCTGAAAAAGCCGCAGGAACCCCTCGAGAAGTTGTCCACCCCAAAGGATTCAGACCCCTTTCACCGCCAAATTTGTCCGAGAAGGCCAGCCGACAAAAATCATTCGGCAAGTCTGCGGAGTCAGTGGAGTGGGATGAGGATACAGGTTATGAAGACGACGATGTGCCCTATACCGACGATGAGCTTGACGAGGAGTTCGATAGGCTGAAAAGGGACTCTGTACTCGGCAAGGTTGCCCCCATGTCGTCTCCTGCTACTGACACCCGGCTTGGAAAGAGGAAGAGAGGAGAGGACGAGCTGGAGGAATTGCTCTTTTCGGAGGACGTTCTGCCTGCGGGTACTTACTGAAAACGACTTGTCACACTGTCTTGGTTAGAAGCAAATAATAAACAATTAACCCTTTTTTTCTAGAGAACGTCTCGACGATTGCGGCCCTTCAGAAAGGTATTGAGGACCTCGTAGCCCGAATAGCCCGCCTGGAGGAGGCGATCGAGGAGTTAAAGCAAAGTGCCGCACACGACCAAGCACTGGGTCCGCGGACTGAGGCCCAAGCAGCGGCGCAGGGCTCGTCACTTCAAGAGGACGTCGTCTAGAAGTATGCACGGAAGGTTAGGGAGGATATCTGCGCCAACCATGCCCGGATCGCCATGCTAAACAAGTACCACGTAAGCCCGTCCAACGTGCTCACCAAGATTTCTGACAACTTGGCGTTCGTAGGCGTGGAGCGTATATCCGGCGAGGAGCCTTTTAAGGAGTGAGAGGAGAACAATATCTTTTTAATGTTTGTAATAAACATGTTGCAGACGGACAACGCGCATGCACGCGAAAATTTTCATATGGACACATTATGTGCCTGCCGCACTTGGAGTGCGGTCTTATTTGCTTTTCTTTGTGATGTGGTGATAATTTGAAACTTACTCGTCAGTGAGTGATTGCATAGTACATTCCTTTCCGAGGGGAATGATTACACGCAGCGGTCGTCGCGGACATTTCCTGCGGCTAGCGAGTATCTGCGTCGTTTCGTGTTTTGAGGCAAATGAGGGGATTCCTATAAATAGACCCGCAAAGCTTTCTTTCTCAGCAGGCACCTTCGAACACCAAGGAGAATGTGCAAGCCCTGAGATTGGAACTACCCGCGCGGACTCAGCCATAGCCTTCTTGCTTCATGAACCTCCAACCATCAGGCTATCCAATGATGAATTCGCCAACCACCTCAATTATATCCGCGTATCTCCAGACAGATATGTTGTGTGGCTTCCTGAACCCGGTGAACACCTCTACTCAGTGTTCACTAATGAATTAATCCTCCCCTTCGAACATTTCGACGCGAGATGGACCTTCCCCATCTTACCAGAGATGGTGGAAATGCTGAATCACTTCGGCCTCATCCCGTGCAACTCGCCCTTAACTCCATAAGGCTAGTGACTACCTTCTTTGTTTTCTTGCGGCTTCAAAGAGTCCGCTTCAGCCTGACTGTGTTCAGGCGGCTATTCTTCGTCCGCGCGCTCTCGAAGGGACAACTCTACATCGGGATGAACAAACTGCAGGCGCTGAACCTTGCAAACAAGTCGACACACATTCCCCACTTTTCGTTGGATTTTCTGACCATCGCCACATTGGAGATCCAGTCTAGATACTGAATTTCTAGAACAAATCCTGCTTCCAGCAACTTAGTGACCTCTTCGCAAATGGGACCAGCGAGGGTAGAAGCTATCATTCACTTCTTGTGCTTGATCGGCTTGAAGTTTGGGTTGAGGTTGAGACGATGACATGCGACCTCTGGGCTGATACCAGGGATGTCAGAGGCCGACCATGCGAAAATATCGAGGTTGTCCAGTAAACACCGAACGAGAAGCGCTTTATCTTTTCCCTCCAACTTGGCATTGACAGAGATGGTTCTGTTTCCATCTCCTCCATGGACGGGTACCTCCTAAACCTCCTGCGCCGGCTCGAGATGTACCCCACCCTCACGAGCTACAAACCGGCATTGAACGTCTGTGTCGATTCCACGATCTTCAGCGAGTGCCCGCTCGCGTTCGGTGGCATTCCCTTCAAAGACATATCGCGATCTCTGATAAGTCCGCGCGAATACCGAGCAACTTTGTCAACCAGCTGGATTTGAAGGTTGCGTGGCAACCACTACTGATGTCTTTCGGCGACGAGGACATTTTCACCAATCGCTACTATCCACGCTCACCGCACCAAATTCTGTTGGAGCCAAAATATGTCACCAACTCTCTGCGCGCTATCCCTGAGAAGGGTGTTCGGTAGAGGAAAGAATGTGGCTTGCGAGCGACTAGTTACTGGCCCTGCAGACCATAGCGAGTGGGCGTGAAGAGTGAGGAGGAGGAGGCCGCTAGCAGCGGCGAACGCCCGATTAGACCCACCGCGCTGAATGTCTCTCTTGCGACGGACCTCTCTTTATTGTCTTTGAGAAAGACTACAATGTGTGGTGCGGCCACCTGGGGGGGGGGGGGGGGGGGTAGGCGCGTGTACAACGACTGAGACAGAAAGGCAAAAACTTGATGTCCGCACCTACAATGGGGCAAGTTCTAGGCTAAGTCTGTGTGTCCCCTCCAAGCACCCCTGGTCTTCCTTTTATACTAAGGGGTAGGGTGAGTGAACGGTTCACGAACCGACGGGCATTTAATGCCTTATAAATTGTGTCATTAAATGCGCAAACCCTCGAGGTACATGAAGAGTGGGATTGATCATAACATCTGCGCGTACTCCTGACTGGAGCTTTCAGACTACGCTCTGAGAAGCCGCTGATAGGTCGCCTGTTGGCTGTCCTTGTCGAATATTGTCGCGCTCCCAGTGGGTGTCAGCAAGCACTCCGGAGTGTCCGCCCGAGAAGTCGGTGAACTCTGAGAACCACTGCTTGTGTAGAATGTTCCCCTCCTTTGGATGCTCTCATCGCAGGATTTGGGGTTAACAACAATCATATGCAACGACAAAATAATGCGACTCTAGTGCGTGGTGAGTTCCCCTCACAAGAAAGAACTCATCTGGTGGGGCAGCATGAGGTATGACCCAAAACTCATAACGAGTGTATGTGACCAGATGACTACAATCAAGCCCCACTATATGGATGTTACACTCAAAATCCTCTCTCCAGAGCACTATCGTTATCAAGGGAGATAATGGGAGAGATGTCAATGTCTCAATGCTCATAAACGTGTCACTCACCTGAATCTCATCCGCACAAGGAAGAGGTGGCTCATCTGGAGGCTCAGCGGGAGATCGTCAAAGAACCCGTTAATAGAGTGTTGTTCCTCCAGAAGCAAACCATCATAAGGGGTGGTGTTCCCCGAAAGGGGTGAGGTGGCTACCACGAGATCACTACTAGGCTCTCGGCTCCCGATCGTGATGTGGCTCAGTGCGCCATCGAGTGAAGAGTGGGAAAAGACTACACTCAATAGTAAGGTATCATATCAAGGGCAGACTCTTTAAGTGGAGCGGTCTCTCGTGGTGGCTGACTCCTAACACGCACATCCTGTGTTGGGAGGGCAGTCCGGTCTTTCTCAAAGAGAATATCCGGCGAAGTGGGTGAAGTTTCCCTGCTCTAGGAATAGAGTGATCTTGCTGACCCTCAATGGCGGTAATGCGGGTGCGAAGGTCGTCAAATTGTGCATCTAATTGATAAAACTTCTTAAGAACCTATTGTTGTAATTCGGCTTCCGTTATGCCTGCTTTTGGAACACTGGGAAGGCTACTATGTGTGATGTTACATCGATGAAGGTGACTTCTATTGGATTCATAAGGGTCATCAGAACGGTCGTTCATAACATAATAATGTCGTGCTCGTGGGTGCATGAGTCCTATGAACGTGCAGTGGTGGTCGCGCATATACAGACTTAAGTTCCTCATATAGAGGAGGCGTGTAGTGACAATGACCTGACTCGGATTCATCAAATAGAGGAGATATGTAACGTCAATGACTTGAGCGATACTGAACTTTATCATCATAAAGTCGTGTCGAAGGATCAATAGGATCCACTGGAGTGCACGGATAAGAACGACAACAATCATCATACTGATCGTCTCTAGCATAATGAGATCATATCGGTGGATCAACGCGATCTCTGGAAGTGATGTGTCGCGATGGAGGATAATCATTGCAATATCGTGAAGATCTCCCTAAAGGGGCTCTATGGGGTCGAGTGTAGATGGATGGTGATTCCTAAGATTGAAGATTAATAAAATGGGTGGACTTGTGTTCATCAAATAAAGGATTAGAGTGGCAATTGATACTATGATATGACATGGTGCAACATATAGGTTCTAGTCCCGCGTATTCTAAACTAAGGCTCTATTTGTTTGGGCATTTTGCAGCTCCGTTTTGGGCAAACGCCGCCGGAAGGAGGGTAAACAAATGAACCTCCGGCGGCGTTTGCTCTGTTTCCACCCGCCCGCCTTGAGAAACGCCCCAAAAAGCTCTGTTTGGAGCAGCCACCTCCCCCCTCCGGTTCGAACTCTCTGTTCCCACCCGCCGAATCGACCCTCCGCCGCCGAACCAAATGGAGCCTAAGCCCGAACCTAAGCTCAGATACCAAACTGACGCAGGACAGCTCGATGTGAAACATGAATGTGAATGACGGTGACATACTAATGTAATGCTACGTGCAAATGTGAAAAGACTGTGTCAACACACTAATGCAATGATAAATGAATGTGCGGAATGAATGTAACCAAGCCCAATTTAAATGATGTGTGCATGTTTTTAATTAGTCCGGAAATAAAACGACAATTATAATTATACAATTTAGCAGTGCTACACAAAGTGAATCAATAATTTCAAGCGCACGAACAATGTCAAAGCTTTCTCCACACGGAGGATTTTAAACCACAATTTGCACGAATAAATACTATAGAATTTAAAGAACTGAAACAATAGCACAAACAATTACAATACCGAAGCAAACATGAAATGTCTTCGGATATTTAATATTGAAAATAAAATAGCACATTAAAATAATACTCACAAAGTACTGGAGATCCGGCGGCGGACAAGTAACGGTGGACGACCGTAATGTGGGGTAGCACTTGGCTAAGGAGTGTTGCTTTAGAGTGGGGCTTGCTGATGGGGGAAGGAGAGGTGCAAGAAGTGTGGATTTGTGGGAACAAAAGAGGATAGATTGTTGCTTGAAGGTGGAGGTGGTGTGGTCGTGAAATACACGGGAAAACATCACTAGTGAGTGATCAGGAAAGAGGAGGGAAGGAGACTGGCTATTGAGGAACGGGGTAAGAAGAGCAGGATATCGGAAGTGAAGGAGGAACTCACGGGAGTTCTGTGAGGAAGAAGGATACAGCCATTAATGGAGTTTGGGTGGCGTCAAGGAAGCTTCGAGCTTTTCGTCGCTGGGAAAGGTAGTGAGCAGGAGGATGGATAGGGCTGGTGGGATCGAGAGAGGTAAGGGGATGGGGAGTCGTGACCTTCGGCTTACACAGAGATGGGGCGAGGTCGTGCGGTTGGCTGCGATACCAGGCGAGAAGAACAGTGGAAATGGTGGGATCGGAAGAGTCAATTGCAGGGCATGCAGCTGTGGAAAGGGGAGAGTGCGGAAAGGACTTGGGATGGAGTTGGAGATCGGCTATGGATTTCTGTCGAAGGTTAGGAGATGATGAGGGCGGTTTTCTCCTTTGTCAACTGCAGAGATCGTGGGATTTGAGGGGGGAACAGGAGGTTCACGAGAAAGGCAGATAATAGAAAGAAAATAAAAAAAAAAGATAACTCAAAATCGCCATGGTTTCGCACCCCGTGCTCGCGACGTCGCACCACGAATGACCGTGAATTATGGAATCTCTCACGAAATACACAATGACTGAAAATTTTGAACATCCACCCCTATTTATAACGAGAGGGGTGGTTGGGCACTCGGCAAGAATGGCCACGATTGTCTGTTACACCCGGTGACTTAAAAAATAAATACAACTCCAAAAAATATAAAAAAAAATACATATAAAATGAAAAAAGACGCTCCGGACACGCTCGCGGTCTCGGATCTCCGATCCGATCAACGCATCTCCGCCAAATGCAAAAATGGGTCATGTCGAGTGGTGGCCCGATCTCTATCGAACATGAACATGCAGTCGATCCCCATCACTGGGTCTTCCAATGAACTCTAAGTGAAAGTCCAAAATACCAAGATTAAAAAATCCCCAACCGCGAATACTCCTCCCCCTTATATAGATGAGGGACAAACATAATAAGATATTACAAAATACATTAATTAATACAATTAATTATATCAATATTAATTAATAATTAATTAATTAATATAAACTAATTAATCAATACAAATTAATTACAAAATTACATCCTTGGATATAAGCATTCAAGGTGGCTTCCATATGCGTTCGTGTCGCTCATGCAAGTGGGTTCGCTCGAGTGAATGTATAACCATAACATCGAGTGATGTCACCTTAGTATCTCACATGTTTATGTACTCAGAGTGCATTTTAATCATGTTAAATATATGTCCACTCTCGCATACATAAGGAAGTAGGGGAGTGTCTTAGGTTATCGTTGGTCTTCTAGGATTGTCTCTCAATTTGAGAGGCGATTCACGAGGGAGTCAGCCCTCAGAAGTTAGGTGTAAGCATACCTCGCTAGTTTATCCCTGTGCGTTTATTTCAATGTAATTTTGATTCAGTAGCAAGTGTTATAATGTACCATGACGAAGAAGCATTTTGGCGTGGAAAGGCGGCGCGAACCCGTGATTGAGCATGAGTTTTGGCCCCGTTCGGGGTCGATTGGTCAACTGCCATATTTAGTTGTTCGGATCGACGATCTGACTCTGCGGATGTGTCCGGATTTTTTTACATATTTTATTATATATAACTTTTGTTATTTCAGTAATTATATTGCATAATCGGGCTCCTGACACTCTCGGTCAATCATAGTCATTGATGTCAGGGTGCCCTAATGTCCTTTTATTATAAATAAGAGTAGAGCGCATCCATCTTCTGCATTGCTGATTTTGGAGAAAAGGAATTCCTGGAATCCGGTAATCTTTCTTGGTGCGATGTTTCTAAGCCCAAAGGTGGACTCCTTAGATTTGTATCTTTATTTTCTTTTGCATCCCCCTCCACCATCATCATCTCCACCAAACCCCGATGTCCCCCTCCCCGATTTTGCACCAGATCCCACCCCTTAGCCTCCAAACAGCCACCCCAATTCTCCGGAAAACCACCATCCCAACAGGTAGAGTCCGGGCACCCCCCCCCCCCCCCACTCCCCCACAACCACAACGTTCTGTTTCTTCAACTTGTGGAACAAGTGCTCGTGATACTCCAACATGTGGAACAAGTGCTCGTGATACTCCGACAGCACCGACACTATGCCAAGCGCTCCAAATGTTTATTTGGTCAAAAAGAGGTGGAATATACGAGTCATATTATTTCGGCACAAGGAGTTAAGGCCGACCTTCGGAAGGTGGAGAGCATGCAGATTGCAGACGGCTGCGCAGGATTCGTGCACTCTGGGGTTTCCTCGGGTTGACGGGCTACTACCGGCGATTCGTGAAAGATTATGGGAAGATAGCTCGACCGTTGACTCAGCTGCTACACAAGGATGTCTTCTGCTAGCAAGAGGAGGCAGAGGCTACATTTCAAGATCTCAAGACAGTCATGACGACACCAGTGTTGTCTCTTCCTGAATTCATCAAGGAATTCATATTGGAGACTAATGTTTCAGGCATAGGAATAAGGGTCGTACTCATGCAAGAAGATTGGCCAATAGCGTTTTTCAGCAAGGCGTTGGCTCCACGAACGCTAGTCTTGTCGACTTACGAGAAGGAAATGTTCGTCATCATACATGTTGTGGCCTTGTGGAGGCCCTACCTTCTGGGCAGACACTTTAAGATCTGGACCGATCACAAGAGTTTGAAACGTTTTTTGGAGCAACGAGTGACCTCTCCTCTACAACAAAAATGGGTGATGAGGTTGCTTGCCTACAACTATGAGATAGTCTATAAGCAGGGGAAGGAGAATGTTGTGGCTGACGTGCTATCCTGCATAACAGATGGAGCACTCCAACACATCTCAGGGCCCCTGATCGGCGCCTTGGACGATATACAGAAGGAGATCATACAAGACCCTGAGCTGTGTCCGGTCGTGGAGGCACTTCTGCAGGGACAAGATGCTCCTCCCGGGTTTCGACAGTAAAATGGGCACTTATACTTTCACGATCGTGTGGTCATACCCTCGTCGTCGCCATGGAAGAACACTATCCTACAAGAGTTCCACTCCTCACCAGTGGGGGCATGCAGGAGTTCTACATACCTTACAATGGATCAGAGCCAATGTTTTTTGGAAAGGCCAACGAAGGGATGTCCAGAGGTTTGTGCAGCAATGCGACATTTATCAACATCTGAAATACGAAACCACCTCACCAGAGAGCCGTCTGACTCCTCTGGAGATACCGTGGCAGATTTGGGACACGATGACTTTGGACTTCATTAACGGGCTGTCGAAGTTCCAAAGGAAGACAATTATCTTGGTAGTGATGGATAAGTTATCCAAGTACGGACACTTCCTGACCTTGAGCCATCCTTACACAGGTGAATCAATAGCAGACTTGTTCGTGAGGGAGAAAGTCAGACTTCACGGAATCCCACGGTCCATCATCTCTGATCGGGATACAGTCTTTGTGAGCAACTTTTGGAAGGAACTATTTAAGCAGCAGGGTACGCGCCTATGTATGAGCACCGCAAGCCATCCACAAATAGACAGTCAGACCGAGGTACTCAATCGGGGAGTTGAGACATACTTACGATGCTTCGTTAAGGATGAGCCCCGCACATGTGCACGATGGTTGCACTGGGAAGAGTACTGTTATAATACCTTCTACCACACTGCCAGTAAGTTTACTCCTTTTGAGATTGTCTATGGGCGCTCCACCCCGAGTCTGGGTACATATGAGCCAGGGGGAACGGCGTTACCGGGTGTTGATCGGGAGTTGCGCGACCGCGACCGTACCCTCGCCATATTACGAGAAAACCACCTTCTGCCCAAAAGGATGAAAGTACCTCGTTATTATGGTCCCTTCAAAATCATTCAGCGGGTGAGACCGATTGCTTACACCTTGGACCTTCCCGCGGGCTGGTTTATTCATCTCATATTTTATGTCTCCATGCTAAAGAAGAAAATCGGGGAAACAACTCATGTGTGCTCTACCCTCCCAGAAGCAACCAACGAAGGGGAATAACGACCACTCCCTAAAGAGGTGTTGCTCACCAATTGGAAGAAACGCGACACGGAATACCGCCATGAGATTCTTGTCAAATGAAAGAATTTATCAACATCACACATCTGGGTCGACCTGCTCAAGTTCCAGGAACTATAGCCAGAATTTCACCATGGGGACAAGTTGATTCGTGAAGGGGAAGGGAATGTTATGAATTTTCAAAACGGCCGGTTCGTGGGACAGACATACCAGAGACGGCGAAAGGATGCGGAATCAAGCGGGGAAAAATCATCTGGTTTAGCTCTCCCTAATTAAAACAAGATGGCGGTTGGGGGCTGAACCGGACGGGTTTCCTGACGATGGACAAGCAAGTATTATCAGGTATTCCTTCCCGCTCTCTCAAAAGCCTAGCTTTCTCTTTTCCCTCCCAAATCCCTTCTCGTTCCTAACAACTATTCACGGGTGTAGTAAAATTATCTTCCCACGCTTCACCTAGGGTTGCATGTTAATCGTACAACCACATATTCTACCCTTAATTAGACAGTATTTAAGCTCGTTGCATGAAGGGTTAGAGCATCGTAAGTCTACCGCCTATAGATTCGTCTTGCATCACATTTCTTTCTCTAAGAAGAAGTATACACCAGAATAATAAAGTAAGTCAAGTACCAAAGCTGCAACAGATAAGCTCCCATGCTTCTAAAATGCCAGCAGTGTGATGTTTACGAATTACATACATCTTCTGATACACTGCATTTCAAATTTTAAGTATATCTATAATGGGCTCCATACATTTCAAAACAACACAAATACAGTGATGTTTCTCCCAAAATAATCTGATTTTCCAACCCTATTCTCGAAAGAAAGCCATCAACAAAACAAAAGTCTAACAAATTTTCAATTTTTAAGGATCAAGGTAAAAAAACAAAGAATCTAGATATTTATTTATGCACGGGAAACAGCAAACTTACGAGATCACGCCTTTCTCGATCGCTCTCAAAAGGGCGTAGCCATGATGACCTAACATGATACTTCGTAGATCCACCCTGCAGTTAAACACAACATTGCAATGCAATTACGTTAACCAGCTACATATTAGCAAATTAAAATGAGTTAAGAAGATAAAAACATTATTAACAGTAGAAGCAGCTACCCACCCCAAATAACATCCTTGGGTAATTTTCTCAAAACTGTCTCCTTTCAATGATGTTTAGATAAATGTATGGTATTAAATCTAGTTTCTGGAAATCATACCACAGAACCTTATTTTACTTATGACAAGTAATTATAGGATTTACTCTGAAATACAGCAAAGAATATTTGCACAATAATTTTGGGCATTCAGAGGGAGCACACAATCCTGAGATATACGAACAGATCATAGCCATCACCACTCCTAACCTAATTCCAACACTTGGAATCAGCACTAAGGCATAAAATGCCTCAAATATATTCACATTTGACATTTTAAATGCAAGGTAAAGTGATACAAATAAAATGGATGGTACAGATCATTCTCACAGAATCTCAATAATAAAGGATACGCAATACAGACAAAAAAATCTTACAATTTCATGAAAACCACGAGATATAAAGATATAAATTAGCATACATGTTAAAAGAAATCTTCTGATGATCACTTTGGGGCCTGCAACAACAGAACCAATGGCTATATGGAATTTATTAGAAACTAATGAATCTGAAGATTCATTGGTTGTGTTACGGTTTGAGAAATGAGATCAAAGAATACATGAGGAAGAGGAAATTCACCAAGGGCACTACTCATGGTAGCATAAGGGAGCGGCCCTGACTTTTCTTATGACCTCCAAAGGTGAATAAATGACTCTCTCTCCCCATGTATATGGGAGTTACAAAAGGAGAATACATTAATATTTAATAGCAAAAGAAGAAATACCGATAACACCTAATCCAAGTTTCAAATAACATGTAACTGAAAATCAGTAACAGGGCTAGAGACTAAAAATGTCTCATATAGACCCTCCATGCATATTAGATCCATCGTCCACAGGTGGGGAATTCCATAACAATATGGAGTAAATAACCAAGAAAATTGAATTTCTTAATGAATAGTCACTTGACCCTCCATGCATATTATATCCGTCGTCCACTGGTGGGGAACTCCGGAACAATATGGAGTAAATAACCAAGAAAATTGAATTTCTTAATGAATAGTCACTAAATCACCAATAAACACAAAAAATTATATCAATACTTATTTTTTTATAATTGTAATTGCAATACTCTCTTATAAATAGAACATTTTCCTTGGCCCTATGATACAGAGGATTGAACCCTCTCAAACCCTAGCCACCTCTAGCAGGGCTAGAGACTAAAAATGTCCCGTATGACCCTCCATGCATATTAGATCCATCGTCCACACGTGGGGAACTCCATAACAATATGGAGTAAATAATCAAGAAAATTGAATTTCTTAATGAATAGTCACTAGACCCTGCGTGCATATTAGATCCGTCGTCCACTGGTGGGGAACTCCATAACAATATGGAGTAGATAACCAAGAAAATTGAATTTCTTAATAAATAGTCACTAAATCGCCAATAAACACAAAAAATTATATCAATACTTATTCTTTTATAATTGTAATTGCAATTCTCTCTTATAAATAGAACATTTTCCTTGGCCATATGATACAGAGGATTGAACCCTCTCAAACCCTAGCCTCATCTAAAAACACTAACTTTCTAGAACTCCCCTTGATTGGGATCACCTACAGGATGTGGCTCGCCGCAAGACGAAGCTCACGTTCGTGTAGTTGCGTAAGAGGACTTGATCAAATCGACGATCCGAATCCACGAATGCGACCAGAGTTTTGCGTAAATCTTTTTTCATATATTACTTTTTTATTTCCAACCATTATTTAGTGAGACCAGACACTTGACAGTCTCGGCCAATCAGACACTTGTATTGTTATAAAAAAGAGCAAGGGAGCATTCACAAATTCATTGAAGATTTTGGAGAAGAAACATTCCTGGAACCCGACAAACCTCTCATTGTGACGATTTTACAAGGCCCTAAGTGACGACTCTTAGGTACTTCACCCTATCCCTTTTGTATCCCCTATCCATAGCGGTTATTTTTCCCTCCCCTAAACCTCCTCCAAGACCCTACCGCCAAATTCACGCACATCTCAGTTTTTCCTACAATAAATCCACGCCAACCATCAAATCGGTGGGCATTCTTCGTTCAGGTTGCGGTTTAGTCCACCTCCACTCAGAAGCACTCTCCCCCCTCCAACGAATCACGTCCCTCTAACCTGCATATCACGTCCCAGAAATCCCACAATCAAAGGCCCCACAGTTCCTCACATCCTCTCCCTAAAACAGCTCGGCCAAAACCCTCCCCAACCCACAAATCCTCCCCCTCCCCAAAAACCCATGTCCTCGGCCCCTCTCAAGCCAAACCACATTCCAATCCTCCCCGCCTCCAATGCTCTGATTCCAACCACTGATTCCCCATATTCCAGCTCCGGACATCCGCCAACCACCCGTGAGTCGGGCCTCCATCCCACAAAAACCCCTCATTACTTTATCAGTGTATTATTGTTGTATGAAGCTTTTTTTTCAAGATTAAAATATGGCATTATGAACTTTTGCTCTTTTGGATCTATTGCAATGTGAAATTTTGTTCTGGATATCATGTAGTTTGCAGAAACTATTCGTCGCACGCTCTCACTTTGGCCCTCCACGTAGAGAAAAGACAAAGCCTGACTGCTTAAAAGAAATTACTTTGTTTTGTTTAAAAATTATTTGTTTATGATCTAATCATTTATTGTTATGTCTTGAATTTGTCATCGATCGATGCATATGTGTCGCATTTAACAGTTAAGAAGAATCGAGTTATCCTCCCGCACGTCGTATTAGAATTGCATTCTAGTATTCACACATATGTAGCGTACCACGCATCACGTCCCGGGGCGAAGCTATATTGATGATAAGGTGGGCAAATGCCCACCTTATCATTTTGGAAAAAAATATTAGTAATCATTTTTATAAAGAAAATAGATTAGAAAAAATATATATAATAATTGTTCATTTATTTTGTTTGTGTTCTTGCGGCCTGTTGGTAGCGGTGTTTTTTATTAAGCCTAATTGACCTAGTTCGAATCCAATCAATTTTATTTTTTTCATCCATTTGATCTAATCGGACAGCTGTAAATTTTCTTTTAATTATTATTCCTAAATCTCAATTCAAGCTCGTCCTAAATCCCAATTCCCGCTCGGTCGCTCCCTAAATCCCGATTTCGCACCCTAAAATCCTGATTCCCCTCTCCCGCTCTTCGGCTCAATGAAACTAATACTGAGTTACTACTTTGCGTATCTTGCTTAAGTCCAACTGATTCAGTTGTTGCTTTTGACAAAAAAATGTTGAGTCAACTAACTTTGATGTATCTGAAGGAATTTCCAACAGTTAAACTTTCTACAATTCAGCTTGACAACCAACTAGAAACTTGCATCCTAGATATGAGATCAAATGATGATTTTATAAAGTTGAAAAGTATTGGAGAACTTGCTGAGAAGCTAGTTGAGAATTGGAGAACTTGCTGAGAAGCTAGTTGAGAAGAAAAAAAATATGTTATATTCTCATGTTTATAATCTTATAACTCTATACATACAAATATATCTTTTTCTCTCTCTCCTTCTCGCTCCTTTCTCCCTATCTTTGTCACTCTCTCTATTTCTCTATCTCTTTTCTTTCAATCTATCTATGAAAATCTCTCATACAAACACACACTCTCCTGCTTTCTCTTTTTTTCATTCTATCTCTATATATCTCTCCATCACATTATCACTCTTGCTCTCTTTACTTTATATACTATGGCTTAATATTATGGTTAAATACATCAGATCCCTGAGAGTAAGGTGCGCTGCATGTTGGTCCACATTTTTAAAAAATCCTACAAAGTGGTCCATGAGCTCCATTTTGAAATTTTTAAAAGATATGAATTGCGTGAGGATCAAGAGGCCACAGAACCAGAAAATCCTAGAAAATTGCAGGTCCATGGAACATATTGGTAGAGTTATTGCAAGGTAGTTGTAGCCAAAAAACTTTGTAATCAAAAGCAGAGGAATCACAATATCTACTGAAGGATAAACTCGATGAAATAGGATGAAGGAAATCATGAAAATAATAGTGGTGGATGAAAAGGTCCTTGGTGCTCTTTTTGCATATATTGTCCAAACTTGTTCTGATTTAGTCGGACATCCATCATATGCTCATCATGTTATACCTACTTTTGATGATGAGTTCTTTGTTGTTTCTCCATCGATGGCTTCTTCACTGAATTATGAGTAGAGATGTAAGTCGGAACCAACCAAATCGCCTAACCAAACCAAACCGCACGGTTCGGTTCGGTTTTAGCATGGTGGGGTTCGCTCATGGTTCCAATTTTTGAAAAACAGTGTGGTTCGGTTCAGTTCACGGTTTTAAATGTCGAACCGAGTCAAACTGAACCGCAGCATTAACATTAGTAATTCAGTATCATAGTATATTTGATTTATTTGGGTATCACGGAAGCAGTTTAGTAAAAGCTTAATTTGTGTTACATTAAGTTATTAACTGGAGTCGCACATTTCTTCTCTTCTCGCGCGAGTCATGGTAATTTATGCTTCTCACGTGAGTCACGCGGGCCGCAGCTCACGCCTCACACTAATGCCACGCCAGCCCCGGTTTAATAAAACGTAAATTTAGGACTTCTCCGCTAGTTCCTCTTTCTCGTTCGATCACACATATTTGCATGTTGTAGCATTGCTTCTTGTTCTCTCACGTTGTTGCCTTGTTGTTGCCTTGTTGATTTCACACCTTTTTATAAAATTTTCATTAAGATTATGTATTCATATTTCTTTTTTTCAAACAATCAAACCGAATCGAACCATACGGTTTGGTTTGGTTCCAATGATTTATACGGTTTGATTCGGTTTCAATTTTTTTGAACCACATAGGGGGGGTTCAGTTTGCAGTTTTGCATAGAAAACAAACCGAACCATTACAGTCCTAATTCTGGGCATGCCACACCAAATACATTCAAAAAAGGGCACCTACAAAAGTCTTAATGAATGGAACACCTTTCAAAGCTCTATTTCAAAGAAAATCATTATTAAACATCCGAGAATTTTTAGATGCAGGGCACACCCACTAATCATAGAAGAGAAAAGAGAAACACTAAACAAGAAAACAGAGACATGTATCATAACTGGTTACAGTGAAGAAACCAAAGGATATAGATTGTATCGGGCTGCAATAAAGAAGCTCACAATCTCCAGAGACGTCAAATTCGAAGGAGAATGGAATTGGCAGTCAGAGAATGAGAAAACCTCATCATTGTAGCGTGAAGCTCCAATTGAATCAGCCAAGCTGCAACCTGACAATTTCGTTTACGAAACTACAAATAATGAGCTACAGGACAATCTCGGTTTGAATACAAACTCAGATTCCAGCTCATAATCATCATGGCCAAGAAAATTCAGATCAATTGAAGATCTATATCACAACTCTGATATAGCCTAATTTGCAGCAACACCTGTATACTATGAAGACGCACAATCCAGTCAAATATGGAGGTATGCAATGGATAAAGAGCAAAATGATCAAAAAGACTATGGTGGATAAACCCCCATGTAACGAAATAATTGGGACTAAAATGGATTTATAAAACCAAATTAGATGAAACAGAAAACCAATCAAACACACTAGCATGGTCGCTAAGGGTTATTCTCGGATACATAAAAGAGAATATACGGGGAATTTTGCTCATGTCGTCCGTATGGACCATATAAGGCTAATACTTGCTTATGCGGCCCAACGAGAATTTCATGTTTACCAACTCAATGCCAAGTCGGCATTCCTCAATGAAGAGATAATTGATGAAGTCTATGTTCAAGAGACGCAAGGATCTGAAATTCAGTCCAAAACTGCAAAAGTCTACAAATTGCACAAGGCATTATAAAGACTCAAACATGTAGTCCGTGCCTGCAATTCAAACATCGACAAATACCTGCTTCTTGAAGACTTCCAAAGAACCCCAAGTGAAGCCTCCTTTTACATAAACAATAAGGAGATAATTGTGTTTCTATATAGGACCAAGCCTATTTCATGGTCAAAAAAAGAACCATCGCATTGTCATCGACGAATTTAAAATACAGGGCGCTCTGCTCCGCCACATGTGAACCCTTGTGGATAAAGAAATTAATTGGGGAACTTGGCATAGAGGAAGAAGAAACCACTGTAATAAATTGCGACAATCAATCAGACATAGCCCCATGTTAAGAACATATATTTCACAACAAGAGCAAACACATTGAGTTTCGTTGCCACTACATCAAAGAGAAGATGGAAGAAGGGAAGATAAGACCTGAGTTATGCCCTAGAAGGGATCAACTCATCAATATACTCACAAAACACCTAAATTGGGACAGATTTTTAAGATTAAGAAAGAAATTAGGAGTATGTGAGCTCCTGGTTTAAGGGAGAATATTAAAATATAAACCATTAGTCAGATCACCAAAAGGAGTCGTTCGCGGAAAGAAGTTTGTTTTGAGCAGCACAACTGCCGAAGTTGCAATGATGAGAATACTTGTAACAAAAATGTTATCCTTTAAAATATTGTAACTCAAGTCCGACTATATAAAAAGCACATTTGACTAAGTTGATGTGAATGAAACCAGATCCACTTAAAAACTGAAAGAAAGACCTCTTTCCAATTTCTTATCAGATGCCCTTTTATTTCTTCCCCTTACATTACAAAAAAAAAATTGATGCTCTAACAGAGGGGCGTGGATTGAGGTCTAGCAGGCGGTCCCTCCACGATCTTTGACGTGTGTTGATGCCTATCTGCCATGTGGTGTCGACGCCGACGGTTCCATCATCTGGGGGTGTTTACAACCCCATATGTTTCCTCCCTCACCTATGAAGAGTCTTCCCCCACCTCCGATCGATGATCGCTTCCATGGAATCCCATCTCCGGCCATTGTTCACTTCCACATAATCCATTCTTATTGTTGAATCCCGCCCTTCTTCCTCTTCTACAACCCACCACCGGCCTCCATCACCACAATAGGCTCCTGCAAGCCCTCTACAGTCTCTAGCCACCACATCTTTCTCTTCCTCAATCTCCCCAACCTGTCATAAGGCCGACCAGCATTCCTCCTGCCCTTCCCCAACCTCCCAAACCCATCCCATGGCCTACCAGCCCTCCTCCATCCCTAAACCCCAAACTGAATCCCTCCCCATCTGATCCTTCCATAACCGCACTTTCCCCACCATCCCAACCCTCACTCAACCCTATGCCATCTACAACAGCCCCAAACAGCCAACCACTATCATCCCCTCACATTTCCTCCACTCCAAAGAGTGACCACAACGACAAACCGCCCAGATTCTCCCCAACAGCCACCATACAGGAGTTATCCACCCTTACGGAACATCCACCACGCCCACAATCTTTGAATCTCCATTCATAGATCGACGATCTGCTCCTAGTGAGTTTTGCATTTCAGTTTTCATTTCTTTTACATTATATAGGTGTTACTTGTATTTCTTAAAATATCTAGCAATATTGATTTGATTTATCACTTCCATTAGACGTGCATTACTTATTCATTATGCATTTACTTTCGGTGCAATCTCAATTAATATGAAATTATCACTTGTTTACTTAACTTGAATTATATGTGATTGAATGCTATTCAATTGTGTGAGCTACATGTTATATTATTTAATTAATTGTGCGTCAAAATACTTGCATAATTGAATCATTTGTTTGCATCGCATTAGAATTCCTGGTGTGTCAGCCCGCTCATTAAATTATGTGCTTGTATTCTTCCACATTTTCAAGAAGCACAAGATGCTCGGTCATAAAAAGATATGTTGCCAATGAAAATTGAGACTAGTGGATATTCAGCATTGGTTTTGGCTGTTTATTTTTTAACTTTTTAATTTTTTTCACGTTAAAAAAAATACTGCCGACTCTCTTACAGCTATATGTGAGCCGGATTCACTAGAATTAAGATGACTCACTTTACTGAATTGTAAGAATGCTAATGAAAAAGTAATATTTTATTTTATTTTACTTGGTTCCTAGACCGAGTTAAAATCTTAGTTCCGCTGCTATGTGTGTGTAATGAAGTATCACTGCATTCAAGAACATATTAAGGATAGGAAACCACCACCAAAGTCATACTTGACCGAGAAGAGATGCAATGCAAGCACCAGTGTGGACAAGTGGACCTTCTTTGCCCAATGCAAGCCCGCCTCCAACTGAGCCAATGCTGCCAAATACCTGTACAGAAAACAAAGTAGTCAATCAGATATTTACCTCAACAAGCATGAGCCTATTAAAGGAGAAGGTATCTTCTAATCCAGACCTTTCCAATCAAAGTTCTAAACAGAAGAATCCCAGGCGTATCAACTCCTGCATGTTAATCAACTCGGTCATAGTTCAAAAAAAGATGTCAACCCTAGAGAAATAAATAATACAAACCGTTTAAATAGCCTTTAATTTCTGGAATACCAGATCCTGCTGCTGCTGGAGCAAATTGAGTCACGATATATACAGAGGAAAGGACTAGAGCCAGATTTAATACCGCGTACACCAAGAAACCCAGAAAGTAGGAATGTTGTATAATAGAAAACGTCACAGTATATTTCCAGCCAGAGAAATTCTCAACAGCTAGGTTGATAAATACTGCAGCTAATGCAGTTCCTGAAAGAATAGATGGTCAGGAGCATACAAATTTCAATGCAGCTACATGTGGGAAAAAACTCAGTAAGTTCAAAATGTGATTTTTTTTTATGGCAGCGTTTGCTAGCATTGTAATGTCAAACGAGTGTTTATGGGATTGAATTTTTCATCCGAATGCACCGGAGCAAAAACAGACCATAAATTATCAAATAACTGCTATGAAAAGTAGCAAAAGCTACATCGAGGATCAAATAAAGAGCTCCTTGGAAACACTGAAATACTATGAGGCTTAGGTCCCGTTTGGCTATCCCACAGAGGCCACTAGAGGCGGATCGAGAACCTCGCCAAACAGCAGTTTTGGCGAGGTGGTGCTCCGCGTGGCCAAGTTGGTAGTTCCGCCTATCGTTCTGGGCTGGATATCTGAGCTTCAGCATGGTGTTTTGCTGTGCCATCCATGGTATCCTGGTCTCCAAACAAAGTGATTAACTCTAATTTCAGGAAGCATTTTTATCCAATTTGCGACAACATTGTATAGTCTACCACTTTCTTTCCTAAATGTTCAATTTTATTTCTACCTTCCTGCTTTACCAGTGCATGCTTACTTTATTCACCATATTTGTACAACAAATCCACCTTTACACTAACAGTTTCACCACTCTAATTTCCATGAAGGACTTCCTTGTCCTCCAACACTTGGAGTCATATACCCCAATCTAATTATAATATTACCAAACTGAACCCTTAGAGTTTAGAATATAATCTTATAATGCAATACCGTTGAATGCCTGTCCATTCTAATCACCCATGAAAACTGTGATTTCAAATGTCAGTAATTATTCTAAATCAAAATTGTACTTGAAATTAAATTAGCTTTCTATGAGAAAATGAAGATCTGCATTTAACATACGATTTGTTAAAAAAGCTCCTATTTGTATGGATGTGACGCAAGCAACAAGGTTGTGTCATTTTACTAAAACATTTTGCTTCACTTTCGAGAAAATTACCAATTCACATCACCCTAGCAAGACTATTTATCCACTGCTACAGCCAACCAAATGGTTGGATGAGTAGATCTATCATACTTTCAATATTAGAAAATATTTTCAGCTTCTACTAACAAAGTCATTGCAATAATTGCATTTTCATTAGCAAACAGTTTCATTCATAAATTGAAATATGTAGCCAAACAATCCATCATGATTAGAATTGTTATTAAAGGCGCAAGGCGCACCAAGGCGCAAAGCGGTCTTGGAGCCTAGGAGCAAGGCTCAAAGCGCAGGAGCGCGTCATACGAAGGCAGGGGCAATCACATCCATTTTAAATAATAAGCATCAAACATCATTTCAGCTTCTCGATAAAATTCTTCGTCTAGTATACTAATTAATCCTTCATTACTATCGTTTTTATCTCTTACAAAATCAATGTGGACACTTGTGTCATATCTAAATCTCAACGCAGAACTATCTTTCACAAATACTAAATCAATAAAAAAATATTGAGTTCTTATATTATTTTTTTCTTAATTTTTGAAGAAAAAATTTTACAATAAAAATCTCACTCAGGTGCGTCTTTTATATTCCAAATGCGCAAATAAGGCACATGCAGGCGCAAACCTCTAAGCCTGGTGTGTCGTGAGCCTTAGGCACGCCTTTAATAACATAGAGCATAGGTCACACTAGCTGCATGTTTTCTAGAATAACAATCATACAATCATATAGATACATTTCCTCCAACAGCCATCTCATCCCACATGCTAAAAATAACTAATCAATCACTCATGAAAATTTTATCTATTCAATCATTAAATCTCCTAATTCTTTCAATGTAATGAGGCACAAAGTGGAAAATCGACCTAAATTTTTATTGTCTTGCAACTTTACAGTCTTAGTGAGACATCCCTTAAGGTTGATATCACATAAACAAAAATATTGAGCCTTTGTTTAGGGCAATGTGAACGCAGTAATTGGACATTGTTGTCATGAACGAGGTGGTTGAAAATTGTGGTCATAAACGCAATTGCGTTCTTTGAAGAAATTGCGTTTTTGGTGTTGTCATGAATGCGAAAGCAGTTTTATCTATTTGATGGCATAGAAACGCAGTGGCTGTCGAACTCAAATTTCAATTAAAATAGGAACTAAATGAAATTTCATATCTATACAACCGCAAACAATCTAAACAAAAAATTCACCCAAAACAATGTTCACATAACACACAAACAAGAATAGGGAATGGCTCTACAAATTCTGTAGTTTAGGTTGTTTGTAGAAAAATTCATGAAACTACAGACCACATAAAACTGCAAGCATAATACACAAACACACTTTATGTTCATATCCAAAAGGACCAAAATCCTATAAATCCAAATTTCAGTAAACTGCAAGCAACCATTTTGATTTCAGCATTACACATAAGAATGGGGATAAAACTTTAACTGATACCAGATCAAGGGGAAGAGCTAAAAGAATAGGGATAAAACATTAGAGTAATGGGAAGAGGTAAAAGATATCATATTATCTTATACCAGATCTCCCTAGCAAAACCTGGGAATACAATGGCAGGAAAAAAAATTGGGCAAGCAGAACCTGGGAGAACAACTTTAAAAAGTCCCACATACCTCGGGTCCAACTTGTGATTCTTACCAAACTTCTTAACCCCAGACATTGGGGAAACTTTGAGAAGCACCATGTCCTATACAGCAAACTCTAGATCAGACATACGCTGGTTGGCGTTCTTCTCATATCGTTCTTGCACTATCCGAAGCTTTTCCCGAATAATCTTCACAGAAAAATCCATTTCTTCTAATGCTTCAGGACCCAGCAATGGTTTCTTACCGACCTCGGCCCAAAACTACGGAGTTCTGTATCGCGTCTCATAGAAGGCCTCAAACGGGGCCACATGCAAACTTTCTTGATAACTATTATTGTATGCGAACTCCATCAATCTGAGTCGCTCATCTCACGCTCCTCCGTATTCCAAAATGTAACATCTGATCATATCTTCCACGATCTGACTCACTCTTTCCATTTGATCGTTTTTCTACATATGATAGGTTGTGGAATACCGCAGATCGGTACCCAAACCCTCCTGTAAAATCTTCCAAAAGCGAGACGTACACTTGGAGTCTCGATCTGACACAATACTAAGTGACACTCCATGTAATCTAATAAATTCCTTTAAATATAGCTCAGCTATCTTCTTCATGAGGTAATCAATCTTAAAAGACATGAAGTGAGCACACTTTGTTAGTCTATCAACAATAAGCCGGACCGAATCATCTCCTGCAAGTTATTAGGGCATCAAAACAAAGTTCTACAAACATGAATCACAGCAGAATATAATAAATCACCAAATGAAAATGTTGAATCAAATAGTACAATACTACAAACGCTCACAAAGTAGAGGGTTGAACCGAGGCACTGAAGCATTAGGATCCGGATGTGTAGATCGGTGATCGAAGGTGAAACCGGCGGCGTGAAAATGATGGCGGTGGCTGTCCTCGGCGGTAAATGGTGAGATCGGATGTGAAATGGATAGATCCGGCCACGTACAAGTAGATCCGGGCTGGGGAAGGGTGGATCCGCTATATAGGGTCGGATTCGGGTGGAGGGGTGATGAATGAAAGGTGGAAATAACGGATCGGGGCTGAAATTCCTAGATCTGAATTGATCCAACAAATGAGGGCTAACGGATGGTGGATCCACGGGAGGGAAGAAGTGGAGGGTCGGCGTGAACAAAATTTCGGTGAACAGTAATTAGTGAGCAGTGATCGGGTGAACAGTAGCCTGATGAACAGTTAACGAGTGAACAGTGATTCCAACGAACGGTGATGCCGTTGAACAGTTCCCATGAACAGAGTTCGGTGGTAGGGGTTGGGATTTGGGGGTTGTAGGGGCTGCGGATGAGGGTTTCGGAGGGGAAAGAAGAAGGCTATGGATGGGTAGTACCTTGGGGGGGAGTTTGAGCGCCCAGGAGTCGTCACCTAGGGTTCCACGGCGTCGGCACCGGGGAATAATCGCTGGAATCCGGGAATTGAAGTCTCCAAATTCTGCAATGACTTGGTTCGGCCTCTTAGACCAATATTTATAATAAAAGAAACACCGGGGCATCCTAATCAACGGCTATGATTGGTCGGGGGGAGAGGCCACTAAAATACATGATTAATGAACCAAAAATAATAAACTAATATATGTTTTTGACTCGCGACGCGGATCCGGACACATCTGTGGAGTCCGATCGTCGATCCGGACACGCCATATATGGTAAGTTGCTAAATCAGCCTTAGTTGTAAATGGTCGAGCAAGATCTGGAGCACTGCTGGTTTTGGGAAGGAGAAAGTATCAGGCAGCGGGTTTTGGATCCGCGAAAGAGGGGGAGGTGAGACCTGTCCACTTACATTGTTTCTCTGTGTTTTTTTTATTAGTGTTGTGTTTCTCACCCACTGGGCCAAACGGGGTAAAATAGCGGTGGTGTCTTCAAATAAACGCCACGAACAGGGATAAAAGAATGTGATGATGCTTTCATTCAACCCATCCATTTTGTTGAGGTGTTCATGTACATGAAGTTTGGTGCAACATCCCATGATCATGAAAAAAAGATTTCAAACATGTAAACCCAGTCTCATTATCACTACGCCCAACTTTTATTTGTCAAATTGTCATTCAACCATAGCAAAGAAATTCTTTATTGTTTGTGCAACTTCACTCTTTGCACTCAATAAATAGATCCATACTGCACGAGTAATCATCAACAATGGTGAGTGTTGAGCAATTGAAAATTTTAATTGATTACTAAGCAAAGTTTTCTCTATATATGGAGGCGGATATAACAAAGGAAAAAAAGATGAACATATTATAATACTACATATTATAACACTCCCCCTCAAGTTGGACGTGAGATGTTAATCATGCTCAACTTTTCAACAATCCTTCAAATATATTCTCACTCAACCCTTTTGTGAGAATGTCTGCAAGCTGTCTGTCTAAGGGAACAAAAGAAATACACACAATCCTCTTCTCAATGTTCTACTTGATAAAGTGTCGATCTACTTCAATGTGTTCAGTGCGATCATGTTGGACATGGTTGTGGGCGATGATGATAGCCGACTTATTGTCACAATACAGCTGGATGGGTTCATCTTCAGTAAGGCCTAGGTCACTCATCAAGGATCGTATCCATAAGTCTTCCCAAGCCCCATGAGTCATAGCTCTAAAATTGGCTTAAGCGTTGGATCTTACCACAACTTGTTGTTTCTTGCTCCTCCAAATAACAAGGTTACCCCCAGCAAGGGAACAATATCCTGAAGTTGACCGTTGATCTTCAATAGACCCGATTAAATCAGCATCAATGTAAACTTTAATATTTAGACATGAATTTGGAGCAAACAAGATGACACAGTACGAATCTATAGGCGGCGGAAAAACAGTGGCCTAACCCCACATGTCATGCAAATCTGACGGGGTGAATCCAAATTAGATAATAAAAAATTTAAATCACAAGAGATAATTTAAGCAAAATCAAAATAATTATTTTAGGAGAGGCAAGCTTAGGCTTTCCTCCGCGCGGAGGGCCAAAGCACGAGCGCGCGGCGAATCGGTCCTTCCTACTGTTAGAGATTAATCCATGCACAAATAACTATAATAAACTGAAAATCTATGCAAACATGTAATAGGCAAACCATAACAATGTTTTACAACTCAATATCAATACAAAAACACAACACAAATGTTAGGACTGCTGTAATAATAGTAGATATGAACGTTGGAGGGTTAAAAGGGGGTCCGGTGGTGAGAGGAGGAGATCGGGTAAGGGCGAGGTCGGTGGAAGAGTGGGAGGGCTGTATCGGAGGATGAAAAGGCTGGATCTGGGCTGGAGTGTCCAGATATGGGGTTTTTCGGTGGTGGGGAGGGAGGTTGGGGTGGTTTCTCTATTGGTGGAGGCGGTGCCAGCAAGGGAGGAGGGTGGTCAGCGGCTCTGGGAGGAGGAATAGGGGTGGCGACTGCTGGGCAGAGGGCTGGACAGTGGAGGAGGGGTGGTCGGGTGATCAGGGATGGGACATAGGGGCGGCCGGCAGTTCTGGGTTGAGGTTGGGGCGGTGGCCTGACAGAGGGATGTTGCAGAGAAGTAGGAAGGGGCCGGCGGTTTGCTGGGAGGGGCAAAAGGAAACCGGTGGCTAGAGTGAGGTGCGGATAGACCCGGGGAAGCAGGGTAGCAGGTGGAGATTGAATTTGGGGGGCTAGGAGGCGGCTGGACAGCAGAGAGGGGTTTCTCAAGGGGAGAGGCAGTTGGACAACGAATATACAGAGGGGGGAAAATACAAACAAAAGACAATTACCCTAGGAGTCGTCACCAAGGGGGCTCCACGGAGTCGGCACTGCGGAGGGGATCATTGGAATGAAGGAAGAAAACTCTCCACACATTCAGCAATAAGAAAGACTGCAGCTCTACCATCATATTTATACTAATCTGAAATTAGGGCACCCAAAATCAACGGTTATGAATGGTCGTCGATTTCGGAAAAAATAACCAAAAAATACAAAGCTATACATGAAATCCAGACGCACCCGCGAAATCGAATAATCAATTTGGGCACACCATATATGGAAAGTCGTCACAACGCATTACAAGACACCCCTTCCTGGCGAGTATTTGAGATACCTAAGAATCATGTGAGCTGCATCCACATGACGTGTCTTTGAAGCATGCATGAACTGACTGATAACACTTATCGCATAAGAAATATTATGGCGAGTGTGAGACAGGTAGATCAGTCTCCCTACTAATCTTTGAAATTCAGAGATGTCTTTGATTACCTCTCCATCATTAGTTCATTACGCCCCAATCGGTGGTTTGCTTCAATTGAGGTGTCAGTTGTTCTACACCCACTCATCTTTATCTTCTCAAGGAGGTCCAAAGTATATTTTCTCTGAGAGATGAAAATTCTCTTCTTGGACCTTGCGACCTCAATACCTAAGAAATACCTGAGTTTTCTCGGGTCTTTGACCTCAAGCTCACTTGTAAATTTCTGCTTTAGATTTTTGATTTCTTCCATGTCATCACATATTATGACTATATCATCAACATATACAATAAGAATGGTGAGTTTCCCGATCCTATATTTGATGAATAATGTATGATCAGCATTGCTCTAGTGGTACCCAAACAACAACATAGCTTCGTGAAATCTCCCAAATCACGCTATTGAGGATTGTTTCAGCCTATTTAGGGCCTTCTTTAATCTGCAGACTTTTCTTTCTGCACCTTTAGGAGTGAGACCTGGTGGAAGAGACATGTAGACTTCCTCATCCAGATCTACATGAAGGAATGTATTCTTCACATCAAGTTGTCAAAGGTCTCAACCTTTGCAAGCAACACAGGATAACAATACTCTAATAGTGTTCATCTTTGTCACCGGGGCAAATGTTTCCTGATAGTCAATTATAAGGGTTTGTGTATAACCCCTAGCCACCAGCCTTCTCTTACACCTTTTGATAATTCCTTGAGAGTTTTGTTTGACAGAAAACACTCATTTGCACCCAACAGTATTCTTTCCATATGGAAGATGCACCAAATCTCATGTATGGTTTTTCTCAAGTGCAGTCATTTCCTCAAACATCATCTCTCTCCACATAGGGACCTCCATGGTATGCTGCCAAGATGCGGGTACGGAAAGAGAAGCAAGTAAAGACACAAAGGCCTTGTGGAAAGTAGAGAAAGAGTCGTAAGATACATAATATGAAAGAGGATATTGAGTACAAGAGTGAATACCTTTCTTAAGTGCAATTGGTAAATCAGAAGGCCTTGAGTAAGGATTCGATGATGGTTCTTGTAGCATAGTCGAATCATGTGTGTTTGTCCTCTTTGTGTGTCGAGTATATACCTGCAAGCTCGAAGCAGTGGATAGAAGAGGTAGAGAGACAGTTGGAGGACTCACTTCCACTAGAGTAGACTCCCCCTGAAGTGAGGGACACAGTGGAGGTATTGGCAGAGGTACAGTAGAAGGGGTAAAGGGGGAGAGTCCCCCGAGACAGGGTAGTATGCCTCAGATTCACAAAACATGACATCCATAATGACAAATATTTTCTTCGTACGTGGGTGAAAACACTTGTAGTCCTTCTGTGTGGGAGTATCCAATAAAAACACACTTGAGTGTCCTAGGGTCAAGTTTGGTAGGACGAGGGTGGTGGATGTGAACAAAGCAGACACATCCAAACATTTTAGGGGAAAGCTAAGCAAGAATCACACGAAGAGTGGTGAGAGGAGTGGCATTCCCAAGAGCCCGCGAGGGCATACGATTAATAAGATATGTCGTGGTAAAAACTGCATCTCCCCAATAGAATTATGGTGGATGCATGGTAGACAAAAGACAATGAGCGACTTCTAGCAGATAACGATTTTTCCGCTCAATAACACAATTCTGAGCTGGAGAGTAAGCGCAAGTAGTCTGATGGAGGATATAATGATGAGCAAAATATTACTCAAAATGTGAATCCATATATTCGCGGTCACTGTCGCTGCGAAGAGTTTTAATGGTGGTATGAAATTGGGCGGAAACCATGTTATAAAATTTGCGAAAAATAAGAAATACATTATTTTTGTTCCATAATAATTATAACCAAGTAGTACGAGAGAAACAATCGATAAAAGTAACAAACCACACACAACCAGAGATAAAAGGTATCGGGCAAGGCCCCCATAAATCGGTATGAATAACTGCAAAAGGAGTTGAACTAGGTAATGAAACAAGATTAAACATAGTACAATGATGTTTGTTAATAATACAGACATCACACACAAAGGAATCAAAAACAACAGCAGACAGCAGGAAAAAGCAATTTCATAACAGGGGTGGACGGGTGATCCAGGCGACAATGTCAGGAATACAATGGCTGAAGTCGAGCACATAGAGCCCATTGACCATGCTACCAGAGCAAATCACCTTTCTCGTTGTCGGGTCCTGAAAAACACAAGAGAAAGAAGAAAGGTCACAGCGGTGTATGGAGTTAGTGAGATGACTAATAAAAAGTAAATTATGAGTGAAATTGGGAACATGAAGGACAGAGGATAAAACGAGAGAGGAGCAGGAGATGGAACCCTTTCCAGCAATTGATGAAAGATAGCCATCTACAATGCTCACCATATCGCGGCCAAAAAGAGTGGTATATGGGATAAAACCTGAAGCGGATCTAGTCATATGATTTGTGGTCTCAGAGTTAATGATACACTGGGTAGAAGGATGAGAGGCAGCAGACTGAGCACCTGAAAGTCCTGTGTGAGCATAGGAGGAATAGGCAGAAGACTCCATAGAAAGACCCTGCATCAGGTGTCAGAGGGCAAGGACTTCAACCGTCATGAATGCGCTGGGAAGAGCAGAGCCATTAGTGCTAGAATGGATAGAAGGAATGTCCTCAGTAGCATCAATGAGATGAGCAGAATGAGGAGAAGCGTGACGACCAGAATATCTCGCAAAACCACGGTCTCCACGAGGAGCACCCCCTCTTGGAGGAGGGAACCCATGAAGCCTGAAGCAAGTGTACCGAGTGTGACGGTTCTTTCCACAATAATTACAGAGGTGATGGTCTTTATCAGAGCCTTTCAACTTGGAGTCATGAGGACGACCACCAAGAAGTGACGGGGAAGTTGCTCAGGTGCAGGATCAGGACGTAAGGTTTAGCAGACACCCCAAAATATGAACACTGATCTGATCAAAGTCCGGATGAAGACCATGAATAAATTCCAAGATGTAATTGTGGTCTTATCTGGCATGAACCATCGCCTCATCGACAGGACTAATAAAGGTGAGAGGATCGAAATGATCATAGTCGTAATACAACTGTGTGAACTCCAGGTAGTATGCAAAAGGAGGGTGATCACCCTATTAGAGTAAGGATATCTTTCACAGCTGGAAAATCTGAGCAGCATTACCTCGACGAGAGTACGTAGACTTCGCTCGTCTCCAAATGTCTGCGGCATTGTAGAGAAACAAATAATTATGAAGAATGGACTCCTGCATAGAATTAGTAAGTCAATGCAAGACTAAAGAGTTCTCTAAATCTCATTGTATCCACTCGGGAGATGTCTTGGCCGATTCCTGCATTTCAGCATTTGCCCGGTGGCATAGCCAAAGAGACGATTGCTTTTGAGCGCCAAGGTGATAAACCGGGACCGTGAAAGGTAATTAGAGTCATCCAGACGAATGGTAGTAATCTGAGGAGTATTATGACCACGGTTCCCACTGAGAAAACTCACAGGAGGGACAACTGCTGACGAGGGAGCGTGAAAATCATCATCGTCAGACATAGTGGCTCAAGAATAGAAATCTGGAGACCACCCAAGACTTAGGGCAACAAGAAACATCCCATCACACCGAAAAAAACTGAATCTGTAAGCAGAGAGGAAGAGAAATCCACTCCATGCGATCACGAAAGGGCGTTGATGGCGACGGAAGGAGTAGGCACTTCACTGCATTGAGGATTTGACGCCGGACGGGGACTGATGAAGAAGAACAAAGAACGGTGAAAGAGGCGTTGGCTGGTGTGGCCGAGAGTGAGCGGCGCTAGGGGCGGCGGTGTGAGAAGTGGGCTGCGGTGGTGGGAGCGGCTTACGAAGCGGAAGGTGCGGAGGTGAGCAACGATGAGAGAGAGATGCACGGACGTGAGTGGGAGCGGAAGGGGAGACGCTGGCGGAAGGAGACCGGAGAGAAAGGCGTCGAACGGCTAGGTCACCAGAGCACGAGCTCTGATACCATGTTGAGCAATTGAAAATTTTAATTGATTACTAAGCAAAGTCCCCTCTATATATGGAGGCGGATATAATAAAGAAAAAAAGATAAACATATTATAACACTACATGTTATAACAGTTAAAAAATACACTGCACCACATGACGCAGGTACACGATATGAATCCCACAAATCACAATGAATCAAATCAAATACGGTTGTTGATGCAAAAAATCTCCTAGCTCCACATAACTAAGACCACGAGAGAGTAGGGGTATTGTGGATGGATGGTTACTTGGAATCACAAGTGATTGGGCAAGTATATAGGATTTATTTTCACTTAAGGGAAATGGTTCACGACACTGTTTTGCTTCACAACATACCTCGCAGTTTGCATGCATCACACTTTTATTTCCTTAATTCAGTTTAATTTTGGGAAAGCATTTCAACATTTTTTCTTGAGGGATGTCAAAGTCTAAGATGCCGCAAATTACTGAGATTGTCCACACTACGCAATTGATGTGCACTAACAGAAACAATCCCCTTCAAGTAGTATAGCCCTTCTCGCAGTTCACCCACTCCAATCAACATCCTCGAAGTGCGGTCCCGAATAATGCAAAATTTATTAGTGAATTGCACATGATAATTAGACTCCGTGAGAAGTTGAGACACTGAAATCAAATTGAGGGTAAGTTTTAGCACATATAAACATGGAACAATTTCATTTTTCCAAAAACAAGATTTCCTTCTTTGATGGCCTCTTTACACTCTCCATTAGGAAGACCAACCAGGAAACTCACAATCGTTCGAGCATTACTTAGACAGACTAGATTCCCTTTCATATGATGTGATGCACAAGAATCTATTATCCAATTTGACTGTTTCGACAAAACCAGTCAAATGTTCATTCCCTCCCTGCTTGCTCACCTAATTGTTAAGCAAATTTTGTAAAGCAGAACATTCTCGGTCACTCAAAGAACTAAGGCCCGAACGATCAACATCTTCAACTCCTCTTATAACTGTACTCACATTACCAGATGTTTGAGTTGTAATCGCCCTTAGTCCCGCTCCACGGCAACGACCCCGTCCGTTGGATTGTCCTCTCCCTGCTCCTTTAGGTTTTTCTTCCCATCATTTTGATCATCCTACCAGTTGAAAACAATCTGAGACATCATGTCCCGTCTTACCACAGTGATCGCAATTTCCAATTTTCGTTTTATCTTTAGGCGCACAAGAAGACCCTGTTGGATCTTGAGGCATCCTTAGAGAGGGGGTGAATAAGGGCAAACGATAATTTTTGCTTAACTTTCTACTTAGCCAAGTAAAAACAGAAATCAAGCAAACTATTTCACAACCAAATACTCATGACAAACACTTAGAAAATTATAAAAAAATTGAAATAAAAATTTATTTTATAAGTGATGTAAAATATAAACAATAGATTTCAATAAACCTTGAAATCAAGGTTGTGATGAAAAGTCTTTTGTTGAATTCACTGGTCCTTCCAAGGACCGGACAGCTAAAGCCTATCTCTCCCTAGATATAGCAACTAGTCTCCCCATATATCTCTCCACGACCTAGTCGCTGCACACAAGGCGGCGGTTTCCCCTTAAACCACACAAGGGACTAGTCGTCACTCACACGGCGGCGATTTCTCTACCGTTTACAAAATGAATGGAAAGAAAAGAAATCTAAACAGAAAACTATTTCTGGTCTTGAGCGCTGAAGAAGACAACAAATCCTTGCAAAGATCACCGGAGTTAGAAAGCACGAACGGTCTCTTCTTCGCTGGGAATGCACGGAGTTATCAAGCTCGAACACTTGAGAGTTTTTTTGCTTCCACGGAGTTATCAAACTGGGAATGCACGGGATGAAGGCTCATGGAGGTGTATAACATCAATTTCCGGAAATTCAGCCTTTATATATATTTTGCACTATCATCCGGCGATAGCTCGATATCGCCTGCGATATCTCCGTTTGCAATCACGTGTCTCACTATGCAATAACCGCGCCGAGAAGCTGGAGAATGTGTATGGTAGTGGGCCTATCGCACCGCGATAACTTGATATCGCCGGGTGATATCTTGATTTATGCGCTTCGTGTTAACCATTGAGAATCATGGCCTACGTCATGGCTGTCGTCAGCATGTTATCGCGGGGCGATAGGAGTTGTCGTCTGCGATAGCTCTGCTTGGTAAAAGTTGTGCGTCGCCCATACAAAATCATCAAAGTATGGTACCTGTTATATCTACACATCACAAACACACTATGATCAAATACATTCGGAATTTATTATTTTCAAAGCAAGAAGTACGGAACGCATGCAAAAACAATCTCCTCTTTTGATAATAACTGTTAGATGATATAGGAAATATTGATGTAAAGGCTCATTTATAGGCCCAATTAATTCCGCTTTTTTAGTCTCACATCTCTTTTTTATTTTATACATGAAGATCTACAAGGTTTGCCCATTACTTTCTACATGGTATCAGAGGGACTCGGTCACTCCCTGCGGCTAGCTCTCTGCTAACTGCCCGACCTTCCTCTGATGGGCGCGGTCTCGTTTTTTCTAACCGGGCGGCCTTCCCCTCTCCTATCCGCGTGTCTACGTTATCTCTACCCTCCTCTCTCTCTCTCTCTTTCCCTCTTATCCCGTGGTCTCCACCTACTTTATCTTTACTCTCTATCCTTTATAGGAGTTCTCTCTCTAGTGGGGCCCTCTCCCACTTCTTCTATACTCGTGCGGTTTCCTCTCTACTCACGCGGCTTATTTTTCTTCTCGTCGCAAACTCGCGGCCTCTCCCTGTTATTTTCTTTTGCGTCTCCCGCGCGGCTTTCTCTACTCGCGGTGAACTCCATCTCCTCGCAGTTAGTCGCTGCGACCTCTTCTATTCGCGCGGCTTTCTCTCCACTCGCGGCCACTTATACTCGCGTGGCTTCCTCTTCTACTCGTGTGGTTCATCTGCTCGTGGCGGCCTCTTCTACTACTGATTCCTTTCCCTCGCAGCAGCTTCTTTCTAACCGCGCGAATTTCTCTCTTCTGGCAGTTTCTCTACTCGCGACGATTTCCGCACTTGGTTGTGGCATCTTCAGCTGCCTCTGGTGTACTCACTTTGACCGTGCGGACTTCTTGTGTCCGGCTTCACCTTGTGGTCGGTTAATTGTTGTGGTCTCCCTTCCCGCTCCGGGCTTAGCATCTTTGTCGCGGCTTCTTGCCGTTTGTGGCTTCTCACCCAGACCGTGCGGCCTGCCCTTTCTAATTGTTGTGGCCTGCTCCAGTTCGCTGTGAACTGCTGCTCCTTGTCATTTGCTCTAGTCGTCGCGGCCTGCCCTTCGGGGTTTTTGCTCGCTCTCTTCCCAGCGGGCTCCTGCTTCTGTTCGCTGCTGCTGGCCGTTGCGGCCTGTTTCTCGTTGCGGCCTCTGCTTCTGGCTGCGGCCTGCATCTTCTTCGTTGCTCGCAGTTCTCCGTGCTTACTCGGTTGTAGCCATTGGTTCTGTCCGGCAAGCCGCATACATCCTTGCCGACCGGTTTCCGACCCTAGCCGCAGATCAGGATTATGGCATCCGCCTTGCACATTGCTTATGATATTGTTGCGTTGTGTGCTCAACTCCATCAGCTTTAAGGGGTGGTTAGTCGCCCATCTGGCTTCGTGGCCTCAATCTTCCAGGAAGGTATATCGTGTCTCTCACACAGCTCTCGCTGGATTGTGAACTCAGGTGCTACACACCATCTCTCTCCGCAGCAGCTGTCCAACTATTTGGATACTGCTTACCCAAAGCACATCATTGTGGCCAATGGTGACACGCTCCCGGTTTCTGGTGTTGCAAATCTGTCCCTTACTCCTCCTCTTTCCTTATCATTGGTTCTTCATGTTCCGGGCTCTCCTTTTAACCTTCTTTTTGTTAGCCGTCTTACGCACGACCTTGATTGTTGTGTTACTTTCTCACGCTCTTCTTTTGTGGTGCAGGATCGACTAACGCAGACTATACTTGGTCGAGGGCGCCTGTCTAATGGGCTATATCTTCTCGACGTTCCTCCCACTGCTCTCACCTCTGCTCTCACCTCTGTCTCCACCACAGATTGGCATCGCCGTCTTGGGCATGCCCCTCCTAATTCTCAAGAAAGCTCTTCCTACTCTCTCTCTACAGGAGTACTTTTGTGAATCTTATATCTTCGGTAAACAACACCGTGTCTCTTTTTCTCTTTCATGCACTCGGAGCGATTCTTCTTTCTCCCTAATGCATTCTGATATTTGGGGGCCTTATAAGGTTTCTAGTGTCTTGGGGCATCGGTACTTTGTTACCTTTATAGATGATTACTCGCGGGTGACCTGTTTGTATTTATTTCGTGATCGTACCAAAGTCACGACTACGTTCTGTGTGTTTCTTACCGAAACGCGCACTCAGTTTCCTACCTGTGTCAAAACCCTTCGTACGGACAATGCTCGAGAATATACTGGTCGCACCTTCTCCAACATGTGCGCTGAGTTCGGTATTATACATCAGACTTTGTGTGCTTATACGCCTCAACAGAATGGCGTAGCGGAACGGAAAAATCGTCACCTCCTTAATGTTGCTCGCTCTCTTATGATCCAAATGCAGGTTCCTCCCCTCTACTGGAACTTTGTCATCTCTATTGCTCGTCATCTCATCAATCGCATTCTTTTGTCTGTCCTCAACTTTGTGGTACCCATTACTCTCCATTACCCATCCATCACTCTCTTCTCTCTCACACCTCGTGTATTTGGGTGTACCTGTCATGTCCACCACCTTGCTCCTTTCAATGACAAGCTAGCCCCTCGTGCTAGCAAAGCTATGTTTGTTGGGTACTCCCGCACTCGGAAGAGGTATGTCTGTTTTATCCTACCACTGGTAAGGTAGTTGTGTCTGCTGATGTCTCCTTTCAAGAAGACCAACTATATCACACCAGCCCTTCTGAACCCCTTCTTCCTCCTCCGCTACCTCGGCCCATCATACCCGTCACGTCTCCACTTCCACCACTTCTCCCCACCCCTCTGCAACACCAGCCCACATCTCCTCTCATCCTGCTTTCCCCACCACCATCAGTCCCCTTCAAACCTCCTGTCATTCAAGTCTACACTCGTTGTCCTTCTCGTCCAGATGCCCTACAGCAGCCTCCCTCTACCGATATAATATCGTGGCCTGTTGATCCGGCCTCCTCCTCGACATCACATCCCATGGCCAACTATGTCTCCCTACATCGGCTCTCTCCGCCTCTACTTACCTTTGCTCTCTTTCTTTCCTCTATTTCTATACCTACCTCTGTGCAGGACGCCATCCGGCATCCGTGGTGGCGGGCCGCCATGGATGAAGAAATGACGGCTCTGTGGGGTAATCACACTTGGTATTTTGTGCCTCTTCCTCTGGGTCATAGCTGCATTAGCTGCAAGTGGATCTTCTCTATCAAACATGTTGCGGAAGGGATCGTTGACCGCTTGAAAGCTCGGCTTCTGGCTCGGAGTTTTACTCAACAGTATGACCTTGATTTTGTGGAAACTTTCTCCCCGGTCGCCAAATTGAATTCGGTTCAGGTCCTTCTCTCTTTAGTTGTTCATCGTCAGTGGTCCCTCCATCAGCTGGATGTCAAGAATGTCTTCTTGAACGGCGATCTTCTTGAAACAGTTTACATGTGTCAGCCACCCGGGTTTGAGACCACGGGGGAGTCTCGTGTATGATTGCTTCGCAAATCTATTTATGGTCTCAAACAATCTTCTCGGGCATGGTTTGGGAAATTCAGCAAGGCCGTTCGTGAGGTTGGCTTCAAACAAAACTTGGCAGATTCCTCTCTCTTCACTCGTCACCAATCATCAGGGACCATAATACTTCTGGTTTCTATGGACGATATTCTGATCACCGGTGATGACTCCACCGGGATACAACATGTAAAGCAACACCTAAACTCTATCTTTCAAATCAAAGATCTGGGAAATCTTCGATACTTTCTTGGACTAGAAGTAGCACGACGACCCGATTACTTAGTCTTGTCTCAGCGCAAGTATTGCATTGACCTTCTACATGATGCTGGCCTCTCGGGTTGTAAACATGTGGATACCCCGATGGAGGTAAACCACATGTTGCGTGCTCAGGGATCTGAGGAGGATTCTCTACTCCCGAATCCGGAATACTATCGTCGTCTTGTGGGATTATTTCTCCGTTTCTTCTCCTATATATTTGTACTCTCTTTTATATTTTATACATGAAAAAGATCTACAAGGTTTGTCCATTACTTTCTACAATAACAAATTTACTTAGAAAGAAATCATCTATGATCTATAATACTGTGTACAAGATATGATACGCAACATAAGTACTTGAAAGTGCACAAACTCCTCATAAATGCACCTTAAATTCCTTTTAATTCCATATTAATTTGAAACCTAAAAAATTTAATTTCATGTTGTACTATTATGTAAATTAACATGAACTGAACATGAACTCCCCCTTAATGTGAACTCCCCCTAAATACTTGTCCAAAACTTGTGTCGATTTCTTGATTTCTTTTGATATTCTCTCCATTTTGGTATTAGCAAAAGAATGAGGAAGGAGGAGTGTGAAGCGTAAACGTAACTCAGAATTGGAAAAGAAAGATAGAGAGAAAGATAGAATGAAATATATTGCACAAAAATAGACAAGAGAATGTTGGTTTATGTGTAAAAGAAAAGTGAACAATGTGAAATATGTTAAAAATATCTAGTAAACATAAACATTGTGATATTCACGCAACAATATCTAAATGAAGTATGGAAGTTGAGATAGAAATGTGAAAATCATTTTCAGTTCAATTCTCATAAGAAGAAATTTTATATTAGATAATAAGATGTACAAAGTATGCTTTGATAAACAAAAACAAGTGAATAATTAAAAATTACATGAAAAAGGTGAATTGAAAACACATAACATTGAATATACATTGACAACTTCGCACTGAGTTTAGGAATTCTTTGCACTTTATTGAAAGAAAAATGGGCAGCAATGTGCGCACAAGGTACTTTACGATTCTGTACAAAGTATTCAACATCACAATGCTCATTAAGACTTATCAGGAGGGTGAGTGTGCTTGGTGGAGTATCCTGAGCATATTATTTGAATAATTTTTTTGTTGTTGTTTTGTTTTTTTTACATTATGCAGGACTCTGAATCCACTTGTATAGTACAACAGATTTGTTTTTTTAAAAGCCAAGTCATTTTAAGAAAAATGAGCAAGAACCACTGATAAATAAGTTGTGTTATGTATTTCAAAGAATAATGTGGAACAAAAGACACATTCATGTAGATTAAAAATTTGTAAACACTTGTATTGTACCAAAAAGTGTAAGTGTGAAGTCATTATCATGTATAAAATATTAATCATACATAGAAGCATGCAAAAATAATTGGAACATTTACTAATCACAAATCCATTATAAAATAGAAGATATTTGAAGGATGAAAGTACGTAAATGATGTTATATGTAACTTGAAAAATGAAACTCACATTGCACAACTTCAGAACTGTATAAACCAACAAAAACTTGACTAAAGAATGTGTAGCATACACGAAACAAGAAGTGATCAAAAAATTGGATTTTTGAAACAAAAACGCACTACCGCGAGCGATAGTGATATCGCGCAGCGATATCAAATTTAATATATAAGTCGAACTTGAGTCTGGATTTCACTTCTCCCCATTATTTCCTGAAACCCTATCTCGAGAAATAGTCCTAACGTCGGTGAAACCTCTAAATCGAAGGTTAGTTTGTGATTTCTCTTGAAATTTTTTTAGGGATTGTATTTTTTAAGTTGATTTTAAGAATCCTCCATGATCAAAAAGAGATCTTTGAAAGAAATTTGGAAGAATTGATGATTTGTGCAAAAACTTTGAAAAACCTAAGTTTTAGAGAGATTTTCATGGATCTTGTAGATCTATAAAGTGAATGAAGTTTTTGAAAACTCTTTGATGTTTTAAAGTCATAGAAATGATAGACCTAAAAATGGGAGATGGAGTTTTCGAGTTTTTATGGAGTTTTTGGTTATCGGCCTATCGCTCGACGACAACTACTGTCGCCCGGCGGTAGTGAAATTTTGCCTTTTAACAGATGATTTGTTTTATACAATTGTAGGAATGGCTTACAGTACAAGAGCATGCAAGAGTTCTTCCAGCAACCCTCACTCTGGATATTAATCGTATTCAGGAATCGAGAAGGCCGCTATAGGAATTTTTAAGATTGTGGAATTTGATCTACCACGAGACGCACACATCTATGATCTACTAGCGCAGGCAGGTATAATGTCCTTAATCATCCCTAATATGTTTAGCTCGGTGTTTGTGCGAGAATTTTATAATCATTTAAAAGATCCTTCTTTCACCGGATTAAATGGAGGAGTGCGATCTCACATTCAAAACGGAATAGTAAAGATAACGCATGAGGATTTGCAGAATGAATTTGGACTCATAGATTGTGGTAATGCACTGGTTATAGTGAAAAATTATCGAAAAGATAGGGATTGGACACAGGCCAACCTAGTGCTTCATGAAACATCCAAAACGATACTCATCAGTTCTACAGTTAGCCTTATTTCTGATGTATATATGGTGCAAGATATCCTAAGGAATAGTGTTATTTAAGGCATGAGATACTAGGACGATTACTGCACAGCTCACTTTGATGACTCATATGATTCTGGAGAAGGTACAGTTTGATGTAGCAGACTTAGTGTTATTTGTGATTCGATACATATATAAGATGAAAGATCCGGCGAGCAAGAAGATAAACACACTTCCATTTGGAAGTGTAACCCAGCGAATGATATACCAAAAGTATAGATGGGTTCATCAGAACTTTTATGTGGATGATTGCATTCTTTCTATCTACAACACCGAGTTGACTAGGTTTCCATCGGGACGCGGTGAAGTTTCTTCTTCAGCAAGACCAACTCGAGGTGAAGCCTCGACATCTACTATACAGCCGCTTCCTTGAGGAGGATCTCTTCGAGAGAAAATAGATGATTTACATGACTTAGTGGAAGAGCGTCACGCTCAGACAACGGCAAGGCTGACCGGGATGAAGAAATTCATGAACTTTATTGCTCGAGGATTGAAACTCAAGCCTACTCTGGCGGGAGAGAAAGAGTGGGAGAGTCCAGCGGTGGATCCTTCACGTCACTCAATTCGTCACGTGAGACGACCGAGGGAACGAGGACAGAGCTCCAGTGAAGACCAGGCACCTACCAGCGAGGATTGGGATGTTTGATCAAGTTTAATACAGGTTTGGCTTTCTAAGAGCTGTCGCCTGGCGATAGCAGCTGTCGTCCGACGATAGTGATTTTTTATCTTTGCTTTTTGTGAGGTGAGACTGTTTGTGATATTTTTTTAATGACTTTTGTTAGACTATTATTTGTGTTAAGACAATTGATGGTGTTTAATTATGTTTGAATTAATCATGATTATGTGTGATATGATTGTTTTAAGTTGTTAATTTAGTCTTTTTTTAGTTTATGTGTGTGTGTGCGCGCGCGCGCGCACTGTAATTTTCAATTTGAAATATCTAAGACACCTAACTCTAGTCTTAGTGTTGAAAAACGTGAATCACGAAGTGATTTAGTGAAAGTATCGGCAATTTGTGAATCGGTTCCTACAAAGTTGATTTTAATATTTTCTTTTTTAATATGATCTCTAATAAAATGATGTTGGACATCTATGTGTTTGAACCGTGAATGATGCACTGGATTATAAGTTAGATCAATCGCACTTTTATTATCACATATTAATACTATGGTTTGTTGATTTATCTCAAAGACTTCTAAAGTATGTTTCATCCATAGGGCTTGTGCACAACAACTACCTAGTGTAATATATTTAGCCCCGGTAGTGGAGAGGGCAACAGAATTTTGTTTTCTACTTGACCATAAAATAAGTGAAGGGTCTAAAAAGTGACAAGTGTCACTAGTGTTCTTACGATTTAAAGAACAACCAGTATAATCTGAATCAGAATAACCATGTAAAATAAAATCATCATTATGAGAATACCATAAAACTAATTTTGAAGTACCAATAAAATATCTAAAGATTCGTTTAACCGTTTTTAAATGTGATTCCTTTGAATTAACCTGAAATCTAACACATAAACAGACTGCAAACATAATATCAGGTCTAGATGCGGTTAAATATAATAAAAAAACATATCATTCCTCTATATAAAGTTTGAACAATAGATATTTCACTTTCATCTATTTCTAATTTTAATGAAACACTCATAGAAGTACTAGCTTGTTTAAGATTTTCAAATCCAAATCTTTTAAAAACATCATGAATATATTTAGATTGGCAAATAAAAATACCATCATGTTTTTGAGTAATTTGGAAACCTAGAAAATATGTAAGTTCTCATACCATGTTCATTTTAAATTCATTTTTCATAAATGTTACAACATCATTACATAACTATTTATTAGTGGCTCCAAAAATAATATCATCAACATTAATTTGTAAAATTATTAAATCACTATTAACATGTTTAATGAAGAGTGTACAATCAGCACTATTCATTTTATAATCATTCTTTAAAACATACAAAGTAAATCTTTCATATCATGCATGAGACACTTATTTCAAACCATAAAGCGTTTTTTTCTAATTTATAAACATGATCAGGAAATTTTTCATTCACAAAACTTGGGGATTGTTCTACATAAACTTTTTTCTTAATACAGTCATTTAAAAATGCAGTTTTCACATTCATTTTAAATTGTAAGATGATATAGGAAATATTGATGTAAAGGCTCAATTCCTTCATGGTATCAGAGAGACTCGCTGCCTCCCGCGGGCTCCACAGTCTCTCTTGCGGCATGCGCTCTCCTGCGGCCTCCTGCGGACTCCACACTTTATCTGCCTTCCTCTAATCTCATGCGGTCTGCGCTCTCATGCGGCCTGCTCAGTCCATCCGCTCTTCTCCGCTTAGCTACCTGCGGCCTGCGGTCTTCTGCGGCCTATTTTTTCTGCATTCGCTTCCTCTTCATCTTCATTGTTCCACCCTCCTCCTCGGGCTTCTTATAGCCTCCTCTCTCTGTCTCATGGGGTCCACTTTTCCTTGTTGTTCTAATTCAGTCCGCTGTGCGCTCCTCCAGTCCGTTGCGAGCTCCTCCAGTCTGCTGCAGGCTTTCTTCCCTTCTTACGAACTGCACCAGTCCGCTGCGGGCATTCTTTACCTCTTGCGGACTGCTCCTCATGTCCACTGCTTCTCTCCTACCTTGCGAGCTTCTACCCGTCCAGACCGAGCTCTCTTCTCGCTCGCGGTCTCTTGTTATATCCTGTCGCGGACTGCTCCTAACCGCTGCGGGCTTCCTTCTCGCGTGCTGTTCAAGTTCCGTTGTGATTCCCCTTCTTGCGGATTGGTCCAATCCGCCGCGGCCTATTCAAATCGCGCCTTGCGGCCTACCCTTCCTCATAGCTGTGGTCTGCTCCAGTTCGTTGCGAACTGCTCCTCCTCACATTTTGCTCTAGTCGTCACAGCCTGCCCTTTGGGGTTCTTGCTCGCCCTATTCCCAGTGGGCTCCTGCTTCAGTCCGCTGCGGCCTGGTTCTCGTTGCGGCCTCTGCTTCTGGCTGCGGCCAGCATCTTCTCGCAGTTGATCGCAGTTCCTCGTGCTTCCTCGGATGTAGCCGCTGGTTCTGTCCGGCAAGCCGCATACATCCTTGTCGGCCGGTTTTTGTGCCTAGCCGCAAATCAGGATTATGGCATCCGCCTTGAACGCTGCTAATGATATTGCTGCATTGCGTGCTCAACTCCATCAGCTTCAAGGGGTGGTTAGTCGCCCCTCTGGCTCTGTGGCCTCAATTTTTCAGGAAGGTATATCGTGTCTCTCACAAAACTCTCACTGGATTGTGGACTCAGGTGCTACACACTATCTCTCTCCGCAGCAGCCGCCCAAATATTTGGATACTGCTTACCCCAAACACATAACTGTGGCAATGGTGACACGCTCCTGATTTCTGGACTAAGTTCTTCATGTTTTGGGCTCTCCTTTTAACATTCTTTTTGTTACCCGTTTTATGCAAGACCTTGATTGCTGTGTTACTTTCTCACGCTCTTCCTTTGTGATGCAGGATCGACTGACGCAGACTATACTTGGTAGAGGGCGACTGTATAATGGGCTATATCTTCTCGACGTTCCTCCCACTGCTCTCACCTTTGCTCTCACATCTGTCTCCACCACTGATTGGCATCGCGGTCTTGGGCATGCTTCTCTCCCAATTCTCAAGAAAGCTCTTCCTACTATCTCTCTACAGGAGTTCTTTTGTGAATCATGTATATTCGGTAAACAACATTGTATCACCTTTTCTCCTTCATGCACTCGGAGCGATTCTCCTTTCTCCCTAGTGCATTCTGATATTTGGGGGCCTTATAAGGTTCCTAGTGTCTTAGGGCATCAGTACTTTGTTACCTTTATAGATGATTACTCGCGGGTTATCTGGTTGTATTTACTTCGTGATCTTACCGAACTAACGACTACGTTCCGTGTGTTTCTTATCAAAACGAGCACTCAGTTTTCTACCTGTGTCAAAATCCTTCGTACGGACAATGTTTGTCATCTCATCAATCGCATGCCTTCGTCTGTCCTCAACTTTGTGACGCTCATTACTCTCCTTTACCCATCCATAACTCTCTTCTCTCTCACATCTCGTATGTTTGGGTGTACCTATTATGTCCACCACATTGGTCCTTCCAATTACAAGCTAGCCCCTCGTGCTACCAAAGCTATGTTTGTTGGGCACTCCCACACTCAGAAGGGGTATGCTGCTTTTATCCTACCACTAGTAAGGTGGTTGTGTCTGTTGATGTCTCCTTTCAAGAAGACCAACTATATCACACCAGCTCTTCTGATCCCCTTCTTCCTCCTCGCTACCTCGGCCCATCATACCCGTCACGTCTCCACTCCACTTCTCCCAACCCCTCTGCAACACCAGCCCACATCTCCTCTCATCTCGGTTTCGCCAACACCACTCGTCCCCTCCAAGCCTCTTGTCTTTCAAGTCTACACTCGTCGTCCTTCTCGTCCAGACGCCCTGCAGCAGCCTCCCTCTACATGTGTAATCTCACGGCCTGTTGATCCGGCCTCCTCCCCGACAGCACATCTCATGGCCAATTATGTCTCTCTACATCGGCTCTTTCGGCCTCTCCTTACCTTTGCTCTCTCTCTCTCCTCTATTTCTATACCTACCTCTGTGCAGGACGCCCTCCGGCATCCGCGGTGGCGGGCCGCCATGGATGAAGAAATGACGAATTTGTGGGGTAATCACACTTGGGATCTTGTGTCTCTTCCTCCTGTTACAGTTGCGTCAGCTGCAAGTGGATCTTCCTATCAAACATGTTGCGGATGGGATAGTTGACCGCTTGAAAGCTCGGCTTGTGGCTCGGGGTTTTACTTGTAACATCCGAAATTTGACGCAGAAATTTAATTTTAATTGTAGGGTCGAGTCGCGACAGTTTTTTATCGAGGCAGCGCATCGTCAAGGTAAAATGTTATAATGTTTGTCATCATTAGTGAGAAGTATTTTCTTTTAAATTTAGTAACCATGCGCGATAAGATTATTTGTGTTCATAGGAATTAATGTGAATTAGCTCAATGGGGTGTCAATAGCAGTTTTCTTCTTCCCCCCCGTGCGGTTAATAATGAAAACCGTAACCTCACGGTTCTTTAAACCGCAAGTCGTGGATTTATATTCCGCGTAATCTCATATCACAGGAGAAGAGTAAACCGCAAGCCGCGCCTCCCGAGTTCTTCCCGTGCCGCACGCGGCGACGCCAAGCCGACGGCCTCCCGCTGCCCTAGCCGGCAGCCGATCCCCCTCCGGAACTCCTCTCCGACCACTCCTCCTTCCTCTGCGAGCGCCGGTGGACATTCCTTTTCCTTCCTTGGTCGTGGAAGTGCCGGATTTAACCCTAACCGGTGGAAGTTGAAATCGTTCGTTTCCGGTGAGTTTATTTCTCCGTTATCCCAATTCCTTTGTGGAAATCCTTCGGTTTGGAAGGTAATTTAACCTACATTTATGTTCCTAATGCCCTATTTAGGTTTTGGAATTCGTAACCCTCCACGAAATTTGTGTGGAACGCATTGAGAGCCTCAATCGCTATACGTAAAGGTAATATATGAAGTTTAGCACATGTAATTTTTTTTGTAACCCTAGATGTTTTGGAGATTTTCCAACGGAAACCCTAAAAGGGGAACAATTATGAAAATAGGTTTGCCTTAAATTGCAGGACTCTAGTAGGTTCGAGGCAGCACTCTGAGTTTTTTCATACAGTAGAATTTCCTTCGGAAGAGCTAATGTCGTCGCGCCGAGTGTACGAGCGTCGCAGCACCCCGGTAAGGAAATTCTAATTTCTTTTAGTTAGACATATCAAGTAATTATATTTTTATACGCATGAGTAAGTTTCGTACAAGCATCATAACCATGCATAGAAAAGTGTGGCAGTAGAAAAATAATCGTGGAAACGCGTATGATAACATCCTTTTCCATAACCACGTTAGTAAAGTCATAAACAGTTATTTAGGTACGAAACTTTACACGCGTACGTAAGTTTGGAGATTGTCCAACCAAGGGCGTGAAGGTGCCTTCAAGTCGACCACGAGAAAGTTAAGGGTCGCTTAGTAGTACACCAGAAAAGATATTTAATGCAGAGTAGCGTCAGACCAAAAAGGTCAGTAGCACACCAGTCTTTTTGTGTTTGGTAGAGGCGCACTACCTCCCTCATAGGGCATATAGTATCCTATGAGTTACAGAGTCTTGGGAGTTAACTCCCCTTGAGACAGTTAGTAGATTCGAGACCGTGTCCGCGCGACACTAGAACAATTGAGTTCGTCAGATGGTCTCGGGTCGTCAGTTTCAATTGCGCGTTAGGAGTTACTCTGTCTAGAGCCTTCCCAGTAAATGTGTAGGCTAGAAGCCACCTAGAACTCAAGTACAGACTTGACGTGAGATAGTATACCAGTTAGTGAACGTCAGGACTTGGGAAATTGAACGGAAAGTCATGAATATAGAACTATAGTGTGTTCACCAGGAAGTATAGGAAAAACATGCATAACATATAGCATAAAATGTTTTCAGTGCACGAGACTATTTTTAAAGACATGCATGCATTCATATGTAAATCTATCTTAGTGTCACTAAGGGGAATTGTTTTTCTTTACTCTGACCCTTCGTGGGCAATGTTTTTCAGGTGACCCAGGTGGGAAACTACGTCTAGGATGAGCGTGATGCAGGGAGACCAGACTGAGAAGTGCAGCCTGGGGCTACACCGGTAACCAAATCTCCCTATCGGACTGTTGCTGAGTACGAGTGAGAACTTACCTATCTGGCTCGATATGCGGGCGTGATGCAGGGAGACCAGACTGAGAAGTGCAGCCGCTTTGTGTATGGTTTGCGTGACTCGTTGAGGCAGCCACTGATGACTATGGTCAACACTGATTACAGGAGCTTAGTGGATACGGCTCGCAGGCTGGAGGCTGACCAGCAAAAGGTTCAAAAGCAAAGTATTTTTCATGCGAAGCGATCTCAGAATTCGCATCAGCTGCAGCAGAGCAGGAATGACCAAGGGAAGAACTGGAACAAGAAGCAGAAGCCTGATGCGAGTAAGAATGGTCAATCTGGTGACAGGAGCAAGGACTACCCCCTTTGTCCCAAGTGTCAGCGTCGTCATCCAGGAGAGTGTTTGGCCAGCGCGGGCGTGTGTTACAAGTGTCGTCAACCTGGACACATAGCTCGTTTCTGTCAGGAAGGTTGTTCGAATCAGGTAATCAATTTTGTTGTATTTTTGTACATTTATGAAATTTTTGTAGGTGACAAATGTATTTTGTTCCTGCAGTCGAAGTACGAGATTGGTGGCCCTAGTAGAGCAGACAAGGGCAAAGCTTTGATGATTACTGATGGAAGACCACAGCAGGGTCGAGTTTTGGTGCAGCCCAGAGCTTATGGGTTTGGTCAACAGGAGGCAAAGGATCAGGAGGATGTAGTGTCAGGTAAGTGTTTAAATTTGCTTAACAAGTTTATTCAATCCTCCGTAGTGACACTCTTTTCATTATGAAAATCATTCATGTAGGCATCGTTATGATTCGTAATTTACCCTATAAGATTTTGTTTGATACGGGTGTCTCGCACTCGTTTATCGCGGAATCTCTAGTGCGTAAGTTGGATTTAGAAATCGTCCCAGAGGCAGTACCGCTGAAAGTCATGATGCTGAATGGATCCCTTCTGCAGACCAGAGATAAGTGCAGGGTACCGGTGCAGTTTGGTGATACCGAGATTGTCGTGGAAGCTTTGTAGCTACCTATCGCAGGATTCGATCTGATCTTTGAAATGGACTGGCTTTCGGCAGTCAACACCAGGATTGACTGTAGGGCGAAGCAGATACAGTTTGATGACTCCAATCAGACTTCATTTTCTTTTCAGGGCTTGAAGGGAGTAGTGAAGATGATCATATCTGCAGTCCAAGCGAGAAGGTGCATCAGTAAGGGTTGTGAAACCTTCGTAGTACTGAAGAATGCAGAGACTAAGGCTGACTTGATAGAGGTACCAGTGGTGCAGGAGTTCCCCGATGTTTTCCCGGAAGAGCTCCCCGGTGCCCCTCCAGATAGAGAGATTGAGTTCCCGATAAACTTGCAGCCTGGGGCTACACCGGTAACCAAATCTCCCTATCGGATGGCTCCAAGGGAACTAGCAGAGTTGAAGAGTCAGTTGCAGGAGTTGCTTGATTTGGGTTTTATACGCCCCAGTACTTCACCATGGAGTGCCCCAGTGCTTTTTGTGAAGAAGAAGGATGGTAGTCTGAGACTGTGCATAGATTACCGTGAATTGAACAAGCTGGCAGTAAAGAACAAGTACCCGATTCCCAGGATTGATGATTTGTTTGACCAGTTGGTGAGATCGAACACTTTCTCCAAGTTAGATCTGAGGTCAGGCTATCACCAGTTAAAGATTCGTGACTTGGATATTCAGAAGACAGCTTTCAGTATCAGATATGGACACTTTGAGTTCGTGGTCATGTCGTTCGGGCTGACCAATGCCCCTTCAGTATTTATGGACCTGATGAACAGGGTATTTCGGGAGTACTTGGATCGTTTTGTCATCGTCTTTATAGATGACATCTTGGTGTTCTCTAAGAGTGCAGAAGATCATACAGCACACCTCAGGATTATTTTGAGCACACTCAGGAAGAAACAGTTGTTTGCCAAGTTTTCAAAGTGTGAGTTTTGGCTTTCAGAGATTGCATTCTTAGGCCACATCATCAGTCAGAAAGGGGTTCGTGTTGATCCGAAGAAGATAAAGGTTATTAAGCATTGGCCAAGACCGACGTCAGTTTCAGAGGTTCGCAGCTTTTGGGGTCTTGCTGGTTACTACAGGAGATTCATCAGAGATTTTTCAAAAATAGTCTTACCACTGACTTCTCTCACTAGGAAGGGTAAGGGCTTGGATTGGACAGTTGAGTGTGAATTGGCTTTTGAGGATTTAAAGAGCAGATTGATGACCGCACCGATCTTGAGTTTACCTTCAGGGCCTGACGGGTTTCAGATTTATAGCGATGTGTCTGGTCAAGGTTTAGGCTGTGTTCTCATGCAGCATGGAAAGGTCATAGCCTATGCGTCGAGACAGTTAAAAGTTCATGAGAGAAACTATCCCGTGCATGACTTGGAGCTTGCAGCAGTCATACATGCTCTGAAGATTTGGAGGCACTATCTCTATGGAGTGCGTTGTGAGATCTTCACTGATCATAAGAGCCTCAAGTATATCTTTGATCAGCGAGAGCTCAATTTGAGACAGCACAGATGGTTAGAGTTTCTATCAGACTACGACGTAGACATTCAGTACCATCCAGGAAAGGCAAACGTTGTAGCTGATGCCCTTAGCCGTAGAGATTCGTGTTTCTTCCTCCTCACTCAGCAGGAGGAGTTAGTGCGAGAGCTGGAGAGACTGGACATTACCGTTGTGCCACGCAGTAATTTTGGTCTTACAAGGTTGAGTTTGATGGAGATTACCTGCGACATCAAGGATAGAATCAGGACAGCTCTACCGTTGGATCCAAAGATGGCAGAGATTTGGAGCTCAGTGCAGACAGGTCAGAAGGAGAGATTCACTATTCTGGATGATTTATTGTTGTTTGATGGCAGGGTGTGTATCCCCGATGTTAGTCACCTTCGCGAGGATATTCTATTTGAGCCACACAATTCCAGATATTCTATACATCCGGGTAGCACGAAGATGTATGCAGACCTCAAGAAGGTAGTCTGGTGGCCAGGTTTGAAGAGTGATGTTGCAGTTTATGTAGGGAAGTGCGAGACGTGCAAGTTAGTTAAGGCCGAATGTCAAAGGCCTGGAGGCAAGTTGCAGTCACTTCTCATTCCCGAGTGGACTTTTGAGGATATATCCATGGACTTCATTCGTGGTTTGCCGAGATCGCAGAGTGGGAATGATTCCTTGTGGGTTATAGTTAATCGACTTTCTAATGTCGCCCATTTCATTCCTCTTGGGAAGACGGATCAAGGTCCGAAGCTGGCACAGTTATATTTAGACGAGATAGTTCGACTTCACGGTGTTCCCAAAACTATAGTTTCAGACCGAGATGGCAGATTTACCTCCAGGGAGTGGCGATACATACAGGAGCGATTGGGTAGCAGATTACATTTCAGCACCGCATTCCATCCCCAGACAGATGGACAGACTGAGCGCACAAATAGGACTTTGGAGAATTTGCTATGAATGTGCATTTTGGACTTTGGAGGAAAGTGGGAGAAGTATATTACCCTAGTGGAGTTCTCCTACAACAACAGTTTTCAGACGAGCATTGGGATGACACCGTTCGAGGCCCTCTATGGCAGGCGCTGTCGGACACCGTTGTGTTGGGCTGAAAGTGAGGAAAGATCTACTATCAGGGAGTCATGGATTGGTAAGACCATTGGTAAGACACCGTTCGAGGCCCTTTTGAGGATATATCCATGGACTTCATTCGTGGTTTGCCGAGATCGCAGAGTGGGAATGATTCCTTGTGGGTTATAGTTAATCGACTTTCTAATGTCGCCCATTTCATTCCTCTTGGGAAGACGGATCAAGGTCCGAAGCTGGCACAGTTATATTTAGACGAGATAGTTCGACTTCACGGTGTTCCCAAAACTATAGTTTCAGACCGAGATGGCAGATTTACCTCCAGGGAGTGGCGATACGTACAGGAGCGATTGGGTAGCAGATTACATTTCAGCACCGCATTCTATCCCCAGACAGATGGACAGACTGAGCGCACAAATAGGACTTTGGAGAATTTGCTATGAATGTGCATTTTGGACTTTGGAGGAAAGTGGGAGAAGTATATTACCCTAGTGGAGTTCTCCTACAACAACAGTTTTCAGACGAGCATTGGGATGACACCGTTCGAGGCCCTCTATGGCAGGCGCTGTCGGACACCGTTGTGTTGGGCTGAAAGTGAGGAAAGATCTACTATCAGGGAGTCATGGATTGGTAAGACCATTGATAGAGTCAAGCTCATTCAGGAGCGTATGAAGACAGCTCAGGATCATCAGGCCAAGTATCATGATCAGAAGCACAGGTCAGTAGAGTTCAGTGTTGGAGACTATGTTTATCTGAAGGTCGGACCAGTCAGAGAAGTTGCTAGAATAAAGCGGATGAAAAAGCTGAGCCCCAGATTCGTTGGTCCTTTTGAGGTGCTGGAAAGAATTGGTGAGGTTGCGTACAGATTGGCCTTACCTGAGGAAATGAGTGGTGTACATGATGTATTCCACGTCTCCAATCTGAGGAGAGCAGTCAGAGATTCCAGTCAAATCATCAGTACCGAGGAGGCATCAATCGAGACAGATCTTAGTATTGAGGTTAGATCAGTCAGAATAGTGGATTCAATGATACAGAAGCAAAGAAATAGAGAGATTCGCATGGTCAAAGTCCTTTGGATGAACTGTGGCAGGCCAGAATATACTTAGGAGCGAGAGGATGAGCTTAAGAACAATGCAGACTATTCTTTTCTCTTCGATTCAGGTATGGTTACAATTTTCAATGACGAAAATTTTTGTTAGGAGGAGAGATTTGTAACATCCGAAATTTGACGCAGAAATTTAATTTTAATTGTAGGGTCGAGTCGCGACAGTTTTTGATCGGGGCAGCGCGTCGTCAAGGTAAAATGTTATAATGTTTGTCATCATTAATGAGAAGTATTTTCTTTTAAATTTAGTAACGATGCGCGATAAGATTATTTGTGTTCATAGGAATTAATGTGAATTAGCTCAATGGGGTGTCAATAGCAGTTTTCTTCTCCCCCCCCCCCCATACGATTAATAATGAAAACCGCAACCTCACGGTTCTTTAAACCGCAAGTCGTGGATTTATATTCCGCGTAATCTCATATCACGGGAGAAGAGTAAACTGCAAGCCGCGCCTCCCGAGTTCTTCCCGTGCCGCACGCGACGACGCCAAGCCGACGGCCTCCCGCTGCCCTAGCCGGCAGCCGATCCCCCTCCGGAACTCCTCTCCGACCACTCCTCTTTCCTCTGCGAGCGCCGGTGGACATTCATTTTCCTTCCTTGGTCGTGGAAGTGCCGGATTCAACCATAACCGGTGGAAGTTGAAATCATTCGTTTTCGGTGAGTTTATTTCTCTGTTATCCCTATTCCTTTGTGGAAATCCTTCGGTTTGGAAGGTAATCTAACCTAGATTTATGTTCCTAATGCCCTATTTAGGTTTTGAAATTCGTAACCCTTCACGGAATTTGTGTGGAACGCATTGAGAGCCTCAATCGCTATACGTAAAGGTAATATACGAAGTTTAGCACATGTAATTTTTTGTAACCCTAGATGTTTTGGAGATTTTCCAACGGAAACCCTAAAAGGGGAACAATTATGAAAATAGGTTTGTCTTAAATTGCAGGACTCTATTAGATTCGAGGCAGCACTCTGAGTTTTTCCATACAGTAGAATTTCCTTCGGAAGAGCTAATGTCGTCGTGCCGAGTGTACGAGCGTCGCAGCACCCCGGTAAGGAAATTCTAATTTTTTTTAGTTAGACATATCAAGTAATTATATTTTTATACGCATGAGTAAGTTTCGTACAAGCATCATAACCATGCATAGAAAAGTGTGGCAGTAGAAAAATAATCGTGGAAACGCGTATGATAACACCATTTTCCATAACCACGTTAGTAAAGTCATGAACAGTTATTTAGATACGAAACTTTACCCGTGTACGTAAGTTTGGAGATTGTCCAACCAAAGGCGCGAAGGTCTCTTCAAGTCGACCACGAGAAAGTTAAGGGTCGCTTAGTAGTACACCAGAAAAGATATCTCATGCAGAGTAGCGTCAGACCAAAAAGGTCAGTAGCACACCAGTCTTTTCGTGCTTGGTAGAGGCGCACTACCTCTCTCATAGGGCATATAGTATCCTATGAGTTACAGAGTCTTGGGAGTTAACTCCCCTTGAGACAGTTAGTAGATTCGAGACCGTGTCCGCGCGACACTAGAACAATTGAGTTCGTCAGATGGTATCGGGTCGTCAGTTTCAGTTGCGCGTTAGGAGCTACTCTGCCTAGAGCCTTCCTAGTAAATGTGTAGGCTACAAGCCACCTAGAACTCAAGTACAGACTTGACGTGAGACAGTATACCAGTTAGTGAATGTCAGGACTTGGGAAATTGAACGAAAAGTCATGAATATAGAACTATAGTGTGTTCACCAGGAAGTATAGGAAAAGCATGCATAACATATAGCATAAAATGTTTTTGGTGCACGAGACTATTTTTAAAGACATGCATGCATTCATATGTAAATATGTTTTAGTGTCACTAAAGGGGAATTGTTTTTCTTTACTCTGACCATTCATGGGCAATGTTTTTCAGGTGACCCAGGTGGGAAACTACGTCTAGGATGAGCGTTATGGTGGCGTCAGTTTGTAGTATTTTTCTCATTCAGTTTACTCTATTTCAGCATGTACTTGTAGATGTGTACAATGTACCTGGTTAATATTTTATATAACTTGTATCAGACTATTATTGTTACCAGATCTTCAGTTGTTACAATTCCATTCTTGTTTAGTGGCTCTGTGAATCCAGATTTCAGGTATGTGGTTACCCTTAATTTACTTCTTAGCTTCTATTGTAAGTTTTAAATACTTGTAGTTGCTTTCATTTTTCCTGTTGTATACTAGTTTTAATACCGTTTTCTAGTTCTCTTTATATCGCTGACCCGGCCGGATAGCTGATTATTGTAAAACTGGGAAGGGGTGTTACATTACTCAACAGTATGGCCTTTATTACGACGAAACTTTCTCCCCGGTCGCCAAATTGAATTCGATTCGGGTCCTTCTCTCTTTAGCTGTTCATCGTCAGTGGCCCCTCCATCAGCTGGATGTCAAGAATGCCTTCTTGAACGGCAATCTTCTTGAAACAGTTTACATACATCAACCACCCGGGATTGAGACCATGGGGGAGTCTCGTGTATACTTGCTTCGCAAATCTATTTATGGTCTCAAGCAGTCTCTTCGGGCATGGTTTGGGAAACTCAGCAAGGTCGTTCGTGAGGTTGGCTTCAAACAAAGCTTGGCAGATTCCTCTCTCTTCACTCGTCACCAATCAACAGGGACCATAATACTTCGGGTTTATGTGGACGATATTCTGATCACTGGTGATGACTCCACCGGGATACAACATGTGAAGCAACACCAAAACTCTATCTTTCAAATCAAAGATCTGGGAAATCTTCGATACTTTCTTGGACTTGAAATAGCACGACGACTCGATGGCTTAGTCTTGTCTCAGCGTAAGTATTGCATTGACCTTCTGCATAATATTGGCCTCTCGGGTTGTAAACCTGCAGATACCCCGATGGAGGTAAACCACATGTTGCGTGCTCAGGGATCTGAGGAGGATTATCTACTCTCGAATCCGGAATACTATCGTCGTCTTGTGGGAAAGTTGATCTACCTAACAGTTACAAGACCAGATATATTATTTGCGGTTGATGTGGTCAGCCGATTTATGCATACCTCACGTATCTCTCACCTCCAGGCTGTGGAGCGCATTCTCAGATATCTGAAGACTTCCCCTGGGCAAGGACTTGTACATAAGTCATCTTCCTCCCTTTTGCTTATTGCATACTCGGGTGCCGATTAAGCGGGCTCGTTGGATGATCGACGGTCTACTACTGGGTTTTGTACATACTTTGGAGGAAATCTCATCACATGGCGGAGTAAAAAAAATAAACTGTAGTTGTCGGCTCGTCTGCTGGGGCTGAGTATCGTGCAATGGCGGATGTTACTTCTGAACTAACCTGGCTTGAAAGTCTCCTTGTATATTTGGGAGTTAAATTGACCTTACCTTCAACCTCGTTTTGTGACAGTCAAGCTGCAATACACATTACAAAGAATCATGTGTTCCATGAGCGAACAAAACATATTGAGGTTGATTGTCACTTTGTTCGGGAAAAGGTCCAATCAAAAGAGCTGAAGCTTGAACATGTTCCTGCGTCTAGGCAAGTTGTTGATATCCTCACCAAGGCTTTACCTCACAAGTTATATTACCATTTCTTTTCCAAGCTTGGTGCCTACGACTTGTACGCTCCAACTTGCGGGGGAGTGTTAGATGATATAGGAAATATTGATGTAAAGGCTCATTTATAGGCCCAATTCCTTCCTCTTCTTTAGTCACACATCTCTTGTATAGGATTATTTCTCTCTCTTTTCCTATATATTTGTACTCACTTTTGTATTTTACACATGAAGAAGGATCTACAAGTTTGTCCATTACTTTCTACAGAAATAATTTAAACCTTTTGAAACCGCAAAAGCAAGAAATATTCCAACTGCTTCAAGACGTGTTACGGGTGCAAAAGTTTCATCAAAATCTACCTCATCAATTTGAGCATATCCTTTGGCTACTAAACTAGTCTTGTTTCTAGTGATCCTAGATTCACTATATAATTTATTTTTAAAAATTCAATTAACTCCTACAATATGATGATCAGATGATTTCTTTACAAGTTTTCAAACCTCATTACGTTCAAATTGATTAAGTTCATCATTCATACCTAAAAACCAAGATTTATCATTTAAATCGGTTGAAACATTTTTTGGATCTATATTGAAAACAAAACAAATGTTTGAAAGTAAATCATGTAAAGATGATCAGATGATCTCTCTACAAGTTTTCAAACTTTATTACGTTCAAATTGATTAAGTTCATCATTCATAGCTAAAAGTCAAGATTTATCATTTAAAGCTGTTGAAACATTTTTTGGATCTATATTGAAAACAAAATAAATGTTTGAAAATAAATCATGTAAAGATGAATGTGTACTTACCCCTTTTGATAGTTCTCCAATCACCAATTCTTGTGAATGATCTTTTGAAAATATAAGTTCACTTAGAGACATATATTCTTTCACTTCTTCCGCTCTTTTTTTATCTTCTTCTTCTTGTTCTCCAAGTACTTATTCATCATCCTTCTCTAAAGGAGAAAGTAGTTATTCATCATTTCCTATAGCATTAGTCTTTACACAAGTAACAAACTCATCAAATTTAACAACAACTGATTCTTGAATTATTTTTGTCCGTTTATTAAAATTTCTATAAGTCTTACTAGTGAAAAATAACTAATAAAAATTCATTCATCACATTTTTCATCAAATTTACCTAAAGTATCTTTTGTATTTAAAATAAAACATTTACGTCCAAAAACTATAAAATAAGATACATTATGCTTCTTTTGATAATATAACTCATTTGAAGTTAATTTCAAAAATAAACGTAGTATGGCACGATTTATAATATAACAAGTACTACTAACAGCTTCAGCTTAAAAACATCTAGGAAATTTATATTCAGATAACATAGTACGTGCTAGTTATTGAAAAGTTCTATTTTTCTTCTTCACTACATCATTTTGTTGTTGAGTGCGAGAAGTAGAAAATTTATGTTTAATTCCTAATTCAGTACAAAATAAAATAAATTTATTATTTTCAAATTCACCCTCATGATCCGAGCGTATGCATTTCATTTTTAAATCAAACTCATTTTGAATTCGTATGCATAATTTTGTAAATTCAAAATACGCATCGAATTTTGAAACAAAAAATATCGACCAACAAAAACGTGAATAATCATCTATCAAAACAAACGTATATTTTCTATATTATAGACTTTGTGTAGTACCCGAATCAAATAAATTTATGTGAATTAATTATAAAGGTCTAGTAGTAGAAACTATATTTTTTCTTTTGAAAGATGATTTTGAAAAATTTCCCTTTTTGACATGTCATACATAAAGAAAAAAAATTATCTAACAAGGGTAAATCTTTAATCAATTTATTTTTGGAAAGTTTTACAACAAAATTTGCACTAGAATGACCAAGTCGCATGTCACAATTCGAATTCATCATTATTCGAAATAAAACATTTAAGTAAAGATTGAGAAAGATCATGAAAAGTTATCATATAAACATTGTGAATTATAGGTGCGGTAAAAATAATTTCTTGTGATTGTGAATCAATAATTTTGCAAAGGTTTGCAGACGATTCAAATAAAATATTTAAACTTTTTATCACATAATTGATTTATTGAAATTAAATTATGTTTCAAACCATTTACAAATAAAATATTTGAAATAGTAGAGAAATCGTTATCCACTACACCAATGCTCATGATCCTTCCTTTACTGTTGTCATCAAATGTCACTACTCATCCTTTTTTTTATTTCTAAGTTAAAAAACTTTGATTTGTTGTTCGTCATGTGTTTTGAATATCTTAAGTCCATGTACCACATGTTTTCATTGTCTTTAGTCTGTCAACACACCTAAAAAGGAGATGAGAGTAAAGATCTGGTTACCCAAGTGGTTCCTCCCATAGAATAGGTGGATGTCTTTGGTCCAAACCTATTACATTTGGTACAAGTGATAAAAGATGATGACGCTTTTTTCATAACTGAATTTGGACTCTTACTGGAAGATGGGTTATCCGCGGAGAAATTATTTTTATTTTTAAAATTTATTTTTCTGGACTTTGAGATATCGTCAGCGATAGTAGTTATCGCGGGGCGATAGCTTCCAATGACGTATCCAAGTCCGTACTTTGCAGATCCATGATATTGGTTGGCTAAAATCATATTCAGAGATTTTCGATCAACTCTAAACTTTTTTATTACCACATTCAAATCATGGATCCGAGCTTTCAAAACGGTGTTTTTGGTGACTAACATAACACACCGATTTGCAAATGTCTTTTTACCATCTTATACTTGAGATTGAGAAGATTTCAGAGATCTTTCTAAGTCTTTCTTTTTCTTTAGTAAGAGAATCAACATTTGATTGGGACTTAGCAATAGCTTCGTCTAATTCCTTTACCCTTGTGAAAAACTGATCGCACTCTTAACAAGCGAGCTTCTCCTTCCCAAGCACTTTAAATTTAGTAGATAATTTTTTTTCTTTAACAAAATTTGGTTTTCAGATTTTACCAATTCAATATTTTTTAAACTTTTATCAAAAAATTTGCATGTTTGCAAAAATTTAGAATATAATTTATCATAAGTTGAAGGAGTTACCTCAGTGTTGTTCTAGACACTGCATTCGTTTTCGGATGGCGAAACACTATTTTCCATCAAACACATGTTAGCTTCTTCATTATCTTCAGAACTTGATCCACACGAACCTTCAGATGACGTATCATCCCAAGTCTCCGCCTTCAAGACCTTCATTTTGTTCTTTCTCTTGTGTCTCTTCTCTTTTTGCTCTTTCAGATACTTTGGTCACTTGCTTCGAATATGTACAATCTTTCTACAGTGATAGCACTTTGGTAGCGGACGCTCTTCATCATCCTCGACATCAGCTTTTTCTTTTTTTTCTTAAATCCAGATTCTTTTTTGTTAAAATACTACTTGAACGAATTTCTCATTTTTGAATTCCTCATAAATCTCTTGAATTTCTTTATGAACCGACTCTCCTCATCATCTCCATCATCTTCATCTATTTCACTCTCTATTTCTTTCTTGGACTTCAAGGCCAACGCCTTCTTTTTCGACTCCAAGTTATACTGTTGTTGTTAAATTTTCAGTTCTACTTCATGAGTTTTAGATTTCAGATGAGTCTTTCAATTTGGAGAGTTTTAAGATCATGGGATTCTGAGATGGCGGTTACCTTTGGATTGAACTTCGGGGGAAGTGATCTTAAAATCTTTCTCACCAAATCACTGTTGGAAAAATTCTTTCCAAAAACTTTGGAGTCATTGACGATCTTTGTAAATCTTGTATACATAGAGTCAACATATTCGTCAACTTCCATCCTGAACTTTTCAAATTCTGGCTCCAATAGAAAAATCTTTGAGTCATTCACCTGCAACGTACATTCATGAGTAATTTCAAGCAATTTCCAAATATCATACGCAGTTTCACATGCACATGCCCTATTAAATTCAGTTTTATTTAACGCACAAAATAAAGCGTTCATTGTCTTATCATTATTTTTGTATTTAACTTTATCAGTATCGTCTTATTTATCTTTAAGTTTTTCCATAGTGTGATTTCCAGCTACTGTTGTAGGTAGAGTGTGCATTGTTCGACCATACCTCATACATCAATATTTAAAGCAATTAGAAAACATCGCATTCGAGTTTTCTAATAATTGTAATCTGTGTCAGTGAATAAGGGAGGTCTACTAATTTCTTGCCCCTCAGAAAATGTGTGATCATTATACGTCATTTCTCTAGGTGGTAAAACCGTTTTTGAGAAACCTCGCTCTGATACCAAGTGTTAGATCTTGAGGCGCTCTTAGAGGGGGGTGAATAAGGGCAAATGATAATTTTTGCTTAACTTTTTACTTAGTCAAATAAAAATAGGAATCAAACAAACTTTTTCACAATCAAATACTTATGGCAAACACTTAGAAAATTATAAGGAAATTGAAATAAAAATTTATTTCATAAGTGATGTAAAACCTAAACAATAGATTTCAATAAAGCTTGAAATCAGGGCTGTGATGAAAAGTCTTCTTTTCGAATTCACCGATCCTTCTCCCAAGGATCGGTCGGCTAAAGCATATTTCTCCCTAAATGCAGTAACTACCCCTCATAGATCTCTCCACAACCTAGTCGCTGCACACAAGGCGGTGATTTCCCCCTAAACCACACAAGGGCCTAGTCGTCACTCACACAACGGCGATTTCTCTACCGTTTACAAAATGAATGAAAAAAAGAGATCTAAACAGAAAACTCCCTCTGCTCTTGAGCGATGAAGAAGACAACAAATCCTTGTAAAGGTCGTCGAAGTTGGAAAGCACGAACGGTCCCTTCTTCGCTTTTGAACATGCTCGAACACTTAGAAGTTTTTCTGGTTCCACGGAGTTATCAGGCTGGGAATACACGGGATGAAGGCTTCTGAAGATGTGTAACATCAATTTCCCGAAATTCAGCCTTTATATAGATTTTGCACTATCGCCCGGCGACGGCGATATCTCGATATCGCCTGCAATATCTTCATTGTTGTCACGTGTCCCACTCTGCAATAATCGCGCCGAGAAGCTGGAGAACGTATACGATCGTGGATCTATCGCACCGTGATAGCTTGATATCGCTTGGCGATATCTCGATTTATGCGCTTCGTGGTAATCGTTGAGAATCATGGCCTATGTCATGGCTGACGTCAGCATGTTATCGCGGGGCGATAGGAGTTGTCGCCTGCGATAGCTCTACTCGCTAAAAGTTATTGTACGTCGCACATACAAAATCATCAGAGTATGGTACCTGTTATATCTGAACACCACAAACACATTAGGATCAAATACATTCGGGATTTGTTATTTTCAAAACAAGAAGTGTGGAATGTATGCTTCAACAGACCCTACATGTGTCACAAAGCTCACAGCCTCAAACCATCTGCCAAGCATTCTAGTCATACTCCTATGGCATTCTTCGGTCAACATCATTGAGTAAGCATGATTTACGTTTGGAAGTGGAACCACACTCAGGATATTAGAACGAGTTGTCTCAAATATCCCATCATCTAGAACCATCAAGAATTGATGAGTTTTCTCCTTTTCTCTTGCTTGTGTCAACTCAACTGCAGCCCCACATGTGCATCTTGAGCAACTACAAACAGGATTCTTAGTGTATCATGCCAATTCTTCTCACAAAGTCCTCAACCTACCATAAAAACTTGTAACAGATTGTCCAAATTGTTTACAATTTACTATGGCGTTCTTCAGTTGATGAAACCGCATGTCATCCCCGGTGGAGAATCTTTCCATTAGATCTACCCAGAGAATCTTTGTGCATTCCATGTACAAGAGACTTGATCGAAACGATGAATCTATTGTGTTGAAGATCCATCCCACGATCATGGAATATATGGCGTACCAACCATCTAATTTCGACATAGTATCAACGGGTTTGGTTGCTTTCTCATCGATGAATCCCATTTTTTCTTTGCTCGAAGAGCATTCTTAACCGTTTTGGCTCATTCATCGTAGTTTTCACCCTTGACGATCACCGGAGTGATTATCTCCCCGAGGTTGTCCACGGAAGAAAGATAGTAAGGTAAAGTTGGATCCACCATCGGAGGTTTTGACAAACCTCCCACACCGTTGCTCGCCTTTGTTTGATTGCTAGCCTTTGTTTGATTGCTAGCCATGGACAGAACCTCCCTCTGATACCATAATAAAAAAATGTGGAGAAAGAATATTTATTTTTTTGCTTGTCGGTTGTACACCCATTCTACCAATTTATACATAACTCTTACAGGAGTATCCATCCATACATGGAAGCTTCATCAAAAAGGAAAAGAAAAGAGCAACCTCACACGGACAACTCCTCATAAGAAAAATAATCCAATTGTAGAACATGTTTTACATAGAAGGACATTTAATACAAAAATATGCAGAATAATGCACAGCAACATATGCATGGGCGGACCTAAATTGGGGCGAGTGTGGGCGGCCTCCCGCACTCGATAAATCGCAACTCCCCGTTAAGAGCTCGTCGCCGCTAAGAGCCCGCCTTCTTATTCCTCCATTTCTGATAAATGATCTCTCCCGGAGAAGAATGTGCCTACGGTCATCAAAATGACGATGAGGACAGAGACATGGAGGAGTTGTTGGCGGGTGAAGAAGAAGATGAGATGGACGCGAAAAGAAACTGGAGAGATGCAAGTTTTGTGTGCAGGACATCTGCGAAAATCGGTGAGTGAAACCCTATTTATTATGTAACTATTCCTTTAAGAACTTGTACTGACTCATCTCTAATGGAATTGCTCGTGTTAGATATATGCATAATTTTGGCATCATTTCTCTTTCGTTCTCTTTTTAAAAAAATGGCAACTGCATAGTTGATTTATATTATTGCCTCTTTCAAATTCATTATGCTGAATATTACACCATCAAAATTGTAAAAAAAAGGTTATCATCAACCTACTGATCACAAACTCTCTGTTTTTCAGGATTCTGAGATGGAATATATTGAAAACTGCAGAAAAACTATGAGTAGGTATATTAAAAAAAATTTGAATTCACATAATTTTTTTGGTGATTTGGCATGATTTTCTTATTACTGTACCTGTTACGGTTAATCATGTACACAAAAAGAAGACACAAGCAACATAGAATCACAGACACAAGAATATACAATATTCTCCACAAAGATAGAGCTGCATCCATAGAATACAATGATCTTCTGATGCATTTTTGAATTGAATTGTTTACTTCCTATTTAGAGTTCCAGCTCTGCTGAGTTGCATTTTGTCGATATGTTCAGAGGGTTACTTCCTCTTAGAATCAATTGTTACTAGATTGAAATTTCCATGCCGCTAATGAGGGATTATTGAGAGAAATATTCTTGCGTCCGCCACATTTTTCTTGTTCTTAGGGTTGTTCAATTGCTTAGGACAGATTATTGAGAACAATATTCCCATGAACAATGTCTTCTCATTTAAAGGTATTTTCGATTAATTCTTTTTTGCAGCTTTTAAGTTCGCCAACACTAGAAAAATTCATGTGACCACCACTGAACATATGCCAAAATTAGTAACATGTTATTAGTAAACATTAAAATATAAAGCGTGAATGCATTGCAATTTTAAGGAGGAATAGGAAATAAATGCAGAAAACATTTCTCAGGATAACAGAGCACCTTAAGAACAAAAAATTCATAGGATGTAATCCAAATAGACTCACCAACACCAATTAAGAGAGCGAATAGCCATTTCACAATTGCATAATACCAAATGAACAGCTTGCCCCTCATTGCCTGCGAAGTTCCCAAAAACCAGTGATCAAACGCACAGATCCATAATTTGAAGCATAAAGAACATAGAGGAACCCTAATTATCTGACCTGTGCTTCCCTGTAAGCGTAATTCTCGATAACTTCGTAATCCAGACTCTCGGCACCCCCACCGCCATTAATTCTCCTCTCAATCTCCTCCGCCGTCTCCGCGTCATCGGAGTTCGGTAACCGGGACCATATGAGCTTCGCCGTCTCGACCCCGTTCTGGAAATGGTTTGACAGCATGATTACTGCCGTGAAGGAAGGCACTACAAGAGGATCGGATCCGTTAAACTCCGAAGCGCCACAAATCAGATATGCTATCTCGAGCTTGGGCGGGAGAAACACCAAGGGCCGGTGGAGGCTTTGGCCGGGACGAAGAGCAGGAAGAGGGCGGGGAAGAGTGATTGGCTGTTGCTTACAAAGACGACTACGGTTCGTCAGCTCCGGTTTTCTCTTGAGGGGTAGTCAGGCGGTTCGATTCTAAAAGAAATACTTTTTAGGCAAAGATAAATATTTTTTTTTTATAAAGTGATCTACTTTATATATTTAAGATTGATTGAAACTTAAAAATATAATTTTAATCAGCATACAAAAAATAATTATTTGCATTCAATTCTAACCTTCGGATAAATGCAGAAAATTTGCTAAGCTCATTCTTTAGTTACAGTAAGAAACTCAGCCTCTAGAAATTGTAGTGAGAAATTAATAGTTGGTTTCCAGCTATCAGAAAATAAGCCTTAGGATATGTTTGGTTGAGTTGTTGCTGATGGAAAGCTGCTGATGAACTGTTGCTGATAGAAAAAGTGCTGATTCTGGAAAACAGAATTTTGCTAAAAAACTGTTTGGGTGAAACAGAGTTTACAAAACGGAATTTTCAAAAAGTTGTTTGGATACAAAACGGAGTTTTGAATAAAAAAAATTTCAAATATAACACAGAATAAAATTTCATTAATACATTTTTTCCAAATAATTTTTTTTTCAATCATAACATATATTTTTCAATTATTAACATCTTCTACATAACGTAACACTCAACGCAGAAAATCTTTTTTCATCCAAACAATTTTTAGGTCTATGCTACAGCTTCAAACATCTGATCTGCTATAATATCACGTATTGCGATCATCTCCTCTACACCAGTCACAGTGTCAGAGCAATCTTCTTGCCGCCTTTGAGAGGTAATCCCAAGATATGGATCCTTTTGCTCAGACTCAATGAAATCTATATCTCCACGCGAAGGGTGGCGACGAATGAAATTATGCAGTGTCATCGTGGCGATCAATATACGTGTTTGTTTGTCGAAGCTATAGCTTGGCATGTCCCGTAGTATGGCCCACTTCTTCTTCCAAACATCGAATGAGCGCTCTATCATACTTCTAAGCGATGAGTGTGCATGATTGAACATCTCTCGACGTCCTTCTGCTCGACGACCACCACGAGCAAAGTCTGGTAGATGATATCACGTGTCCTGATAAGGTTTTAAGTAACTCTTTTGCAGTGGATAGCCAGAGTCAATCAAGTAATATTTTTCTGCACATTAATAATAATTATTTAGTCGCCCAAATATTATTAGGAATAAATAGATAAAACAAATTTAATAGTTACCCAAAGGCGGATGAAGGAAATTATAACGTGGATCACTTAGGGCAAAATTGAATATACGGCTATCGTTGGATAAATTTGCTTTAAGTTGTGACAAGAGTGTTGATCCTTCCGAACCAACCATAACAAAAGTAAAGCACATATTAAAATCAAGTAATATTTTTCTGCACATTAATAATAATTATTTAGTCGCCCAAATATTATTAGGAATAAATAGATAAAACAAATTTAATAGTTACCCAAAGGTGGATGAAGGAAATTATAACGTGGATCACTTAGGGCAAAATTGAATATACGACTATCGTGTGTTGATCCTTCCCAACCAGCCATAACAAAAGTAAAGCACATATTAAAATCACAAGCTGGCTTGACATTTTGAGTTGGACTACCACGCCTCCCAATGTACGGTACTTGACTTTCAACTGGCACACACACGCGAACATGTGTCTCATCTATCGCTCCAATGCAATTTCTAAAAAAAAGGCATGTAACGTCTGTCATATAGAATCTCTGGTGGTGTTCCAATGAAATTTCTACCTGATGGTTGTATCACTTCCTTCGATAACTGCATCAATGCGCGAATACCACGAGAAAAAAATCTGCTGATTGTCTATGTTGAATGTTGAAATCGCTCGCACGTTTTTCTCATTGATTCATTATGGGACAATATGTATACCGTCAATGCTAAAATTCCCTTAATGCAGTTCTTCGAGATCCTTGGAAGCCACATTTCTCCTCCAGAGACAGTAATAAATCCATAAAAATTTCTTGACTCATCATAAAAGAGTTATGAAATCGAACTCGAGGCGCACGAAGAAGCTCTCCAACCCATTTGTCGTCTGTTTATTTTAATGTCATTCAAGGAACTGGACCGGTTAACAGACCAGTATATTCTGATACCAAACATACTGTTGATACCACATTTTGATGACTTGCAATAGCATAATTTCTTCTCGTAGTCTCCTGCTCTTCCGTCGAATATTCAGAATCATTGGTAGACATTTCCTGTTAATATACACGAGGAATAATTACAGATAATGCAAAAAAGAGATAAACACAACCATGAATACTAACATAATGATATCCACATTCACAAAAGAGATAAACAACACATAACAGATAAGATAACATGAGTCCACGCATAACAGACAATAGAGATGAACACAATCATGAGTACAAGCAACAGATAATATAAGCTAACAGATAACAAAATCAAAAAACAGAACAGCTAAGATAGTATCATAGACTCCATATTAACCCCCCACGAAGGAAACGGTTACGCAGCCACTTGACGTTCTGGGAATCTGGAAGGCACAGAAAAGTCTCTCTGTGACTTTTATCCATAAAATATGTGATGGCGAAGTCATTGAAGTCTTCATCAGCTACCACTTCCGGGTACATGGCTAATTTGTCTAATGTTCGCTGAATGCTAAACTCAGAAGAAGCTTTTGGCGGTGGCTATTGGATGCATCTGCTGATGGTCTTAGAAGACTCCGCCAAATCTTCTAATAAGAGCTAATAGGTTTGTTTTTACATTTCTTTCTTTTTTTGGAAACTTCTGATGCACCGTCATGAGTCGCAGGAACTTTGTTGACCTCAACGTCTACATGTTCACCATCTGACATCACTCTTTCATCAAAAGACTCTGGTGGATCATGGATGGTGTTGGGGGTACATGAATGATGTCATGTCGCGACAATAGCACTGAACATCATGGTGAGTTTCTCCTCTAACTCTGGATGGATGCCTGAATACCGAAATTTCTTTGGCGGCCGGGACAACCTAAAAATACATTTTAGTAAACTTGAATTAAGAAAAATTTATTTTACATAATTAATGACTTTTAAAAAAAAATACTTTCAATCGCTCATCCCACCACTCGTCGGAGACGTCAATAGTTTTCCTTGACGTATTCCAACCTAACCCGGTCTCACCGCGTTTCAACTCTATCCAGAGTTTCCATTCCTTCTTCAGATGATCTCATTTATTTTTGAATTGGACCTTATCGTATTTCTTTTCAGTTGACTCTTCAAATTTCTTCATAATATTACTTCACCCCTCCTTATTAAAATGCGTCGTTGGTCGATTCCCGAGTTCTATCTCCTTTATGCAAAAGAGCAGAACATCGGCATTATCCCACATTACGACAACACCACCATCTTTTGTTTTGCCCATCTTTATAAGGCAAACACACGTATATACAAACAACATTCAAAAACATTATAAATGTAAATCTAAACAATATATGGTCGGGATCTAAATCTAAATCTAAACAAGATAAACACAAACATATAATTCTCTCACACACACACATACAACTCACACACACACAATCACATACACACACACACATATATACAGACACACACAAACACACACACATACAACTCACACACACACAATCACACACACACATACAACTCACACAAACACACACGCACACACACACATATACACACACACACATATATATATATATACACAAACATACAACTCTCACACACACAATCACATACACATATATCAAAAACTCAAAATGCAAGAGAGCAGAAAGCAAAAAGATTCGGTGGAGGATACCTTACAGGTCCTGGAAGGAACGACGGTGTGATGCCTGTCAGATCTGTTGGTCGCCGCAGGGAAGGAACGACAAGAGCCGGTGGTCGCCGCTGGGAAGGAATCGAGAAGAAGAGAAGAAGAGGAGGATTATGGTTACGAGATTTTTACGATGCGTAAAAAGAAATGGAAGAGGCGCGGGTTGGGGAGGATACCTTGTAGATCGGCGCAGGGAAGGCAGCAGGAAGAAGGGTCAGTGGTCGTCGCTGGGAAGGAATCAGGAAGAAGGGCAGGTGGTCGCCGCTGGGAAGGAATCGAGAAGAAGAGTCGATGGTCGCCGCTGGGAAGGAATCAGATAGAAGAGGGAAGAATAGGTGGTCGCCGCTGGGAAGGATTCGATAAGAAGGGTTACAGGATTTGGCGATTGCGGAGGAACGCGAAATAAAATAGCGGCTGGAATTAGGTAATAAAAAGCGGATGCCAAAAAAAGGACTTTTTAAAATAAGTCGAACCAAACGCGATTTATGACAAAAATGGCGGTGAGTTTGCATCGCACCGCAGGAGATAAGCCGAACCAAACGCCACCTTAGTTCGTCTCATCTGCAGCGTCTGGAAAAGTTATGGGGGGAATGTAACGTGCTAGATTGTTACAAGACCTCCGACGAGATCTCCGCTGTCGGAGATATGTGTCGGAGATGGCTGCTACCGCCTATTGCTAAAAGCTAATGATAAAACTAAACTTCAAATGCTTTTCATATATCTAATCTCTGTTTAATTACATATATATAAAGGCAAGTAAATAGTCGTTACAAGGATAAGGCAATAATGCCTTGCGAATATTCCAGAAAGATGCCTCCCACGGATCACGGTTTGTAGCCGTTGGATGAAATACTGCCTGCGGGTATCTGGGCGACATGTTGCTGGGATACAGATGACTGTCGGATGGTCAATGGGGAGTTGCCTACCGTCTGATGTCTGTAGCGATCATTATGAGGGCCGCTACATTCCTGCCGCTCTTTAAAAACAACGCCCCATCGTTTCCTTCGTCATTCTCTTTGAAAACGAGATCACAACAAGGATTGATCTCACAACACTCAGGAAGCGACAACTCTAGAAGGAAAAGGTGAAGACCATACCACCATGGCGTTTGCGCCTCGATGGATGACAAAAGCATCTCGCTCACACATCAAACGAACTTGGCGTCTCCCTCGGCGGAGTTTTTGCAGTCGTTTGCACCGTGTTTGCTGGAATGTATTCTGTGGGGATTGTTTGTAACTGACTCCAGCGGTCCCTGATTTTGGTTGTGTTCCTGCAATGAAGGGTAAGTTAGAGCACTGTTCGGTGGGAGGGAGGCTATTATTTGGGGATCGATGTTGTCCAACGATTCCCATGAACTATCTTGTGGAGCCAACCCCTTCCATTGTATAAGAACTTGTTGTTGTGGCTTACCATTAACCAAGATTGTGTGTTCATCCAGCACCGTTAAGATATCAAGAACCGGAGTATTATTATAGAAGGTATGTGGTAAATCATGCACTATAAGCTGGGTGGACGCGTAATAAGGTTTTAGCAGTGAAGAATGAAAAACTGGGTGAATTCTTGTGTGATCATATAATCCTAATTTATACGCTATTGGCCCCAATCGTTCAGTAATCGTGAAAGGGCCGTAATATTTGAGGTTAAAACGATTGGTAAATTTAGGTTGTAAAGTTAATTGACGATAGGGTTGTAGTTTAAGAAGAACTTGGTCACCGATTCGGAAGGTTTTGTCTATGCATTTTTTATCGGCGAAGGTCTTCATTTTGGGTCGTGCCTTGGATAAATTTGTTTTTAGTTGTGACAAGAGTGTGTCGCGGATGTTCAAATCTTCCTTGGTGGCTTGGATATGACTGACTCCAGAGTAGTATTGCAGAAAAGAGGGAGGGATGCCGCCAAACATGGCCTCGAAAGGGATATTCCGGCTGAGGTTTGGAAGAAGTATTGTAATGGTATTCTGCCCAAGGTAAAAGTGAAGTCCATGCTTTTGGGTTGTGATGTGCAAATAGGCATAGGTATTGGTTAATACAGCGATTGACTCATTCTGTTTGACCATCTGTTTGTGGGTGGTAGGAGCTAAATTTTAATTTAGTCCCATTTTGCCTAAATAGTTCTTTCCAAAAAGTGCTAAGGAAGATTGAGCCCCTATCAAAGATTATTGATTCGGGCATGCCATGTAACTTGCCACAATTATCCCAAAATATTTTGACTATTTGGGACCCTTGTGCTCCAGATGGGGCGGGGCAAAGCGGGTCGCTTTTGATAGTCGACCACTACCACTAAAATTTCAGTGTAGGAATTTGACTTTGGTAAGTGGGTGTTGAAATCTAGGGTAATGTCAGACCAAATTTTTGTTGGGATTAGCAAGGGTTGTAACAGTCCAAATGGGATGTGATTTGGTGGTTTAGCTTTTTGGCAGAGGTCGTAGTTTTTAATATATTGTTTGACATCATGTAACACCCCGAAACTCAAAGAGCGACGGGTGCCGTTTTGAGCCAAGTTTGGAACTTGGTAGGGGTCACACGGCCTGAGACACGGGCGTGTCCCAGGGGCGTGTCGTGCTCGGGTCGACGATCTGGCCGAGTGGTCGACGAATTTGGAGTCGACGATCATCGAGCAGCGAACACGGCCTGAGACACGGGCGTGTCCCAGGCCGTGTCCTTCACGGGGTGAAGCCGGGCCGTGGCGGGGGTGCTACACTGGTCGTGTCGGGTGGACACGGGCGTGTCAAATGCGACACGGGCGTTTCGAGTACCCGTGTCCCTTTCGAGCGTTTTCGGTCCTGTGTCGATGGAGAAACACGCCCGGGAACACGGGCGTGCACTGGATGACACGGGCGTGTCGATCTGGACACGGGCATGTCGAGCACGACCTTGGACACGAGCGTGTCACAAGCCGTGTTCGGCCCAGGTTTTGGATTTTAAGTCCGAATCGTGGCCGTCCGTTTCCTTATTTTGGGATCCGACGGTTCAGGGCTGATCTTGCTAGGTTATAATCAGGAATAGGGTTTAGAAACCCTCATTTCACACAAGCATTCTCTTTCTAAACTTCTAGAGAGATGGGAGAGCAAGGAAGAAGAAGGAAGCTAGATCTGGCCGCCGGCGGAGCCTCAGAGCCCCAAATCGCAAGCCGACTTCGGATCTACGGAGGCGAGGACATTGCGGTGCTTTTCATCTGTATAGTTTTCCATGGCGCCAAGGAGAAATGCTAGGGTAACGATTCTCATCCTAGGACATATGAAGTCCTCTTTTCTTTGCATAAGAAGCCCGCTCTCGCGAGCTTGCTGTGAGTTCGAGGCGTTCCTTTGGGTAGACATGAATAGTCCCCGTTGTTTAGCATGTAGAGTCCGTAATCGAGAAACGGACATATGCATGATGTGTGAAGCCTACCCGGACAAGTTGGTCTGGATCGGTGATGTTGCTTTGCATGAATGGCCGGAGAAAACTCCGTGCAATTGTTTGTTTTTCGGGTTTTCTACGCGGTATATTGCAACAGGGAGTCTTGGGGACTAACTCCAAGGTGCACCCGGAAAACTGGGCAGATGTGTGATTCTGTCATTTTGGTGGCCTGGGAGCCAACTTGCACATAACCGAGTTATGTGAATTGTGTGGTCAAATTGGGATTCGGGGAAATTTGACTCGCGCCTATGTCTTAAGATGACAGGGTGGTGTGAGCAACGGGTTAGATAGAACCGTACCCACTCTATGTCGTTCGGTAAAGAGACCTAATTACTGTACGTGGCACTTGCCGTTGGCATAGATGGAGGGTCTTAGACAGTGGCCAGAAAGACCAAATGCTCACGAGATATTGTCATCCAAGGGACGGTGGTGAGTCAGCGGACTTTGACCGTGTTCACCGAGAGTGTGCTCTGAGAGCACGGGGTGTGTGGCCGTGCGCGCCCACGCCTGTGATGAAGTATTTATTCACTATAATACTTGGTTATGCTAACAAAGTGCAGGAAGGAGCATCGTCGCCCCGAGTTTGGGGGCGAGATCGTTATAATTTGGTCAGCATAGCTGACCGTTGCTTTTGTTTGTCACCGTGCGGTGGATTGTTGCTTGCAAGTGCTGCAGAGCCAAGTGGAAAATATCGGGCAAAAAACTCTTGTTGCTGAGCCGGCACTCGAAGGCCTAATTTGAGTGTTTACTTGTTTTATTCATGTGTGAACGACCTGCGTGCCGAGGTTTGGAAAACACTATAAATTGAGTAAACAATTGTAAGGTCTTAAGGCCACTATACTTGTGTATTGTACGTTCATTCCTATTGGATTTTGTAGTGGACATTCATGCTTATGGCTGGGTTCTTTGTTTTGCAACTATTAAAATTGCTTCCGCTAGAATGTACTCTGTGTAGGACGTTGATTCTTAGTTGGATGGTTTTTATTTAGTAACCTCCCGGTTTGTCTGTGGTATATGACGTCGGGCCCCGGCCGGACCTACTGTTATATGATATGCGACGGATATGGGGTGTTACACATCAGCTGCGATTTGAGGCCAATAAAAGTACATTTTGATGCGTTTGACGGTAGGTAGAATGTCTGAGTGACCTCCACTCTTTGGATTATGAGTTTCATAGATGATGGTAGTGCGAAACAGACATTTATGGATATATAAATGGTTTCAATAAAATAGTTGTTTATTTCTTAAAATCCTGTTTGGTATAATATTCGGGTGTGTTTGAAGTTGTTGTAAGACAGATTGGGCATAGGTGTCCTTATCATAATATTTATGTAGCTGACGGAACAAATGAATTTCTGGGTGGGAAATGAATGCACAAAGAGAGTGATCGGAAGTGTCATAAAGTCTGGAGAGTGTGTCAGCTACTTTTTTTTTGTGCCTGGTTTTATATTGTATTTGAAAGTCAAAACCCATAATCTTTGTTAAAAACTTTTGTTGTTCGGGTGTATTCACTAGTCGTGTGGTGGGGTTATATAATGTATTATGGTCTGTTCGAACTATGAACGGGGTTCCTAATAAGTAGTGTCTCCATTTATGGAAAGCTGAAGATATTGCTAATAATTCTCTAGCGTAGGTCAACTTATTTTGTTCCCGAATGGTTAATTTTTTACTATAAAATTCGATTGGATGGTCCTCCTGTGATAGGACTGCTCCAATCTCTAATCCTGATGCGTCTGTATTTATGTCGAATGGGTTATTAAAATTGGGTAAACCTAATATTGGTTTGGATGATAGTAGGGGTTTGAGTGTATTGAAAGTCTGTGTCGCTTCCGCAGTCCAAGTAAACTTTCCTTTTACCAGTAGGTCAGTCATTGGGGCAGCTATGGTGGAATAGTTTGGGATGAATCTGCGATAATAACCAGCTAGTCCCAAAAATGAGCGTAGATGTTTAATAGACGTAGGGATAGGCCAATCAATTATTGCATTTATTTTGTCTTGGGTTGGTTGAACGCAGTTTGCGAAAATAATATGGCCGAGAAACTCGACTGAAGTAACTGCAAAAGAACATTTACTTTTCTTTACAAACAATTTATTATCCCTTAGTTTTTGAAAAACTATTTGTAAGTGATGCTGGTGAGTGTCTAAGTTAGAACTATATATATGAGAATATCGTCAAAAAAAATCACAACAAATTTACGTAGTTGTTCCTTAAAAATGGAGTGCATTAAAGACTGAAATGTTGTCGGAGCATTAGCTAATCCAAATGGCATAACTAAATATACAAATAAGCCATGATGAGTTCGGAAAGCTATTTTTGAAATATCGTCTTTATGCGTTAGTACTTGGTGATAGCCGGATTGTAAGTCCAGTTTTGAAAATATTGTTGCATCGTGTAGTTTGTATAGGAGTTCGTCAATTGTAGGCATTGGGTAAGAGACTTTTATAGTTAATTAATTTAAAGCTTGGTAATCCACGCATAGTCTCCAGGATCCGTCTTTCTTTTTAACTAGTAAGACCGGTGAGCTATAGGGTGAGTTGCTCGGTCGAATGAGTCCATTCTTTAGTAATTCATTTATTAATTTTTCGATTTCGTTTTTCCGAATGTGTGGATATCTGTAAGATTGTACCTTGGAAACTATTCCTGATGTTGTTAAGCATATTCTATGGTCTTAAGGCCGTTGAGGTGGTAGTGCAGTGGGAGATGAAAATAAGATTGCGTAGTTCTCAATTAAAGAGGTAATACATGATGGGTATGAGGAGTCTGAATTGTTGTCGTCTGAGGTCTTTTGTATAAAAAAAGAAAGCCATTGCGGTTACTATATTTTGTTTAAGATTTTTCTTAAGGGTGGTATGAGATATGGTGTTTGTGTTGAATCCTTTTAGGCCTTGTAAAATAATCGTAGTGTTGTCTTTGTTAAACATCATCTCTTTTGTGCGGTAATTTGTGGTTATAGAGCCTAATGATTCTATCCAGTCGTAGCCTAGAATTACATCCGCCCCTTTTAAGTCTATTACAAAGAGTGTTAGATTAAAGTCATGTTCCAGAATATTTAATTTTGTGTTTGAGGATGAACTTAAACATACCAGTTTTGCACCATTACTCACTGATATTTGAAATGGTTTAATCACATGTTCGTGCAAACCCACTTGTGTCACCGCCCTAGGAGAGGTAAAGTTACTTGTGCTTCCCCCATCTATTAAAATATGAATCAGGTGTTTTCCATTGATCATTCCATTAATTCCGAAAGATTTATTGGAGTAGGAGCCTATTAGAGTGTTAGAAGTTATTTTGGAGTTCGTTTGGTCTGTGGGACTATCAGATTCGTCGGATGAATTTGAATCCTTCGTGTTTTCATATTCCATGACATAGAGTCTGGCTCTATTTCTACATTTATGCTCTGCCACGTATTTTTGTCACGTGTAACAAAGGCCTTTCTCCCCTTTTTGTTGTAGTTCCTCAGGGCTCAGTCTCTTAAAAGTTAGTTTTTCAGGATGGTTCGTGTTGTTTTTACTATTTTGTGCAGACCTGATTAGGCGAGGGTTGTAGGGTTTTGTCTGTGGTGGTGGAGTTGTTGTTTAAGGGGGGTATCTTGGTCTTTTTTGTAATCCCTAATTTCCCCTATAAATATAAATGAGTTATGCTTTTTTTTTCTTTATGGGTGAGAGAGTTGTTTTGAGTTGGATTGTATTGGCCTCTTCTTTTTCCCCACCGGTGATAGTGAATAACCTCCCCGTGGATGTAGGCGCTCCTCGCCGAACCACGTAAATCGCATCGTGTTCTATTGTTTGTGGTTGTGTGATTTTTGTTTTTCCGCATCGTTTCGCACAACAAGTGGTATCAGAGGCATGTTGCGGTGCGTTTTTTGATTTGGAGGCGGCGTGGCTCTAGGATTTTCAAACGGAAGAGGATCACTGCATGTTTGGATCCCCTGGAGGTTGCATCTTCAAAGAAAAAAAAAACCTTTTAGTATTTGTTTTTCGTTATCAATCGGGTGCGAAGAAGGCAACTGGAAGGCTCGGCCGGCCAAGTCATCGCAGATCTGAACAAGAGGAGTCAGATAGTAGGGAGGAGAGCCTTTCGTTTTTTTTCTACAGTCGGCGGAGGAGATTGCATTGAAAAAAAAGGAAATAAATTTTTTAATTTTTCTCCATCTCACGACAAAGATTTGAAATCGGAAAAAGATCCTTTTTTGGTGGGTTCCCTTCCTTATCTGACATCAGCAGGCTTTGGAATCAAATAAAGAAAAAAAAAAGGTTTTGGTTCTCTCTCTCCTGCGATACAGTAACCGAAAAAAAAACAAGATTTTTTGGTTTTTGCTCTCTCCCTCTCTCACCGGCGGTACTGGAGGGTGTGAGCTGCGCCTGGATTGAAGAAAAGGGTGTTTCTTTGCGAGAGAATATCGTTTGGTTTGCAGATCTTCTTGGTTGTGAAGGCAACGAGATCTTTTGGTTGCGGAGGTTGTGGTTGAAATCGTGATCCGGAAGAGGTAATAAATATTTTTTGTTTTCGATTAACTAACAAAAATATATTTTTGTTGCATTATGGTGTTTTTGGTTCTGTGTTATTATTGTTGTAATCAACCAAAAAAAATGGGAGACTCCGGTGCGGCTTCTTCATCTTCCGGGGCAATGGAATCCACGATCCATCATACGAGTTTACATCTGGTCAAAATTGATGTTACTAAGTTTGACGGAAAGAGCAACTTTGGCATGTGGAGATGTGATGTGATGGATGTGTTGTGCTCTCTAAATTTGGAGGACGTTCTTGATGGTGACGAATGTCCAGATGGGATGACTGAGAAAGTTTGGGCGAAGATGAATCGAAGCGCTTGCGGGTTGATCAGAAATTGTCTAACTCAAGAGATCAAATATGGAGTTATGTTGGAGATGTCGGCGGGAAATCTTTGGAGGACGCTGGAGAATAAATATCTTACGAAGAGCGTGGAGAATCGTCTCCATATGAAGCATCGATTGTATCGGTTTCAGATGAGACGTGGAGTATCGATTGATGAGCACTTAAACGAGTTTACGAAGCTATTGACAGATCTGTTGAATTTGGACGAGGATGTTGACGATGAAGACAAGACACTCTTTCTGTTGAATTCGCTTCCAGATGAGTATGAGAACTTCACGATGTCTCTCATTTATGGGAAGGAGGTCTTAAAGTATAGTAAGATGTATACGACATTGTTGAATCACGAGTTCCGTCGAAGAGATAAAAAGTAGTCGAAGGCGGGGTCGGCCGAAGCTCTTGTGTCTCATCGAGGCAGATCTGAGAAAAAGAAGAACTGACACAAGAAGACTAATAATAATACTCAGAAGCGTGGCAATTCACGTGGTCGCAGTCTTGGGCGAAATCAGTGCGCATTTTGTTTGGAGACGGGTCACTGGAAAAAGGATTGCCCTAAGTTAAAGGAGAAAAATAAGGGGCTTCCCTCAGAGGCGAAGGCGCATATTACTCAAGAAACTACTGGTGGTGATGAATCCGATGTTTCTCTCTCTGTCACTCCACAATGTTTATTCAGTGATGATTCATGTTGGATTCTGGACACGGGTGCTGCCTATCACATTTGTCCCAACCGGGAGTGGTTCTGTACTTACAACTCTTTGGATACTGGTGATGTTGTCATGAGCAATGATCAGACTTGTCGTACTATTGGTGTTGGGAGTATTCTGGTTCGGATGCATGATGGAGCAGTGCGGGAGTTGACAGAGGTCAGACATGTTACGGAGATCAAGAAGAATTTACTGTCTGTTGGAGCTTTAAAAGCCAAAGGCTACAAGGTAGTGATCGAGGCAGGAGTTCTGAAGATCAGTCGCGGAGCTTTGGTTTTCATGAGAGGAGCTCGACACCATAATTTATATTATCTTCAGGGGAGTACAGTTACCGGGACTGTGGCTGATGATTCTTTGGATGTCAGTACTTTATGATACATGAGATTGGCTCATGCTGGAGAGGCTTCCCTCCAGGCTTTATCAAGACAAGGATTGATTAAGGGAGCGAAAAGCTACAAATTGGATTTCTGTGAGCATTGTGTAATTGGCAAGAAGACGCGAGTATCTTTTGGCACTGCCGTCCACAGTACGAAGGGTATTTTAGATTATATTCACACAAATGTTTGGGGCCCGACGAAGACGAAATCTTTCACTGGGCGACAATACTTTGTCTCCTTTATTGATGATTATTCCAGATATGTTTGGGTGTACACCATGAAGAGTAAGAGCGAAGTTCTGGAGATATTTGTGACTTGTAAGAAGTGGATTGAGAACCAGACTGGCAAAAAAATTCGATGTATCAGATCAGACAATGGTGGCGAATACATATCAAAAGCGTTCTTGCAAGAGTGCCAGAGATCAGGTATGGAGCATCACTTCACAGTCAGTGAGACACCGCAGCAGAACGGGGTGGCAGAGCGCATGAACCGGACTTTGGTGGAGAAGGTTCGATGCATGTTGTCTAATGCTGGGTTAAGCAAAATTTTTTGGGCTGAGGCTATTGATTATGCTTGCCACTTGGTGAACCACCTGTCTTCTGCAGCTATTGGGAAGAAGACACCAAAAGAGATGTGGTCGGGGCATCCTGCTAGAGATTACGTGCACATGAAAGTATTTGAGTGTCCAGCGTATTATCACGTAAAGAATGATAAGGTGGAGCCACGGGCAAAGAAAACAATTTTCATTGGCTTCAGGCGTGGAGTCAAAGGCTACAAACAATATGATCAGAAAGAGAGGAAGGTTGTTATTAGCAGGGATGTTACTTTTGACGATGCGAGTTTGCTAAAACCTCGGGACTCAGAGCAGGTGGAGAGATTGAAGTCGATCACTACTAATGATCAGAAGAAGGAGTTTGACGTGACTTCATTTGTTCCACCAGTTCCCCACACTCCTGATGAGGTATATGATGAGACTGCTGATGAGGTACCAAATACTGATGATCGGGAGGTGGAGGAAGTAGAGACAGAGAATCAAGTTCAGGATTCTATTTCCAGAAGCCGAACCAGGAGGCAAAATTTCCTGAAGCCAGCTTGGTTGAGGGATCACATTGCATTTCCACTTTCAGCATCTGAGGTTGAAATCCCTTGTCACTTCAAGGAGGCTATAGAGAGTCCTGAAGCAGATTTTTGGAGGGATGTGATGGATAAGGAGATGACTTCTCTAAAGAAAAATGTTACATGGAGGTTAGTGAAGTTACCTCCAAGTAGAAAGCTATTGGATGCAAATGGGTGTATGCAAAGAAAGAAGGATCTCATGGAGCTGCTGATGTCCGTTACAAGGCAAGATTGTAGAGTTTCATTGGGGCTTTTCCTCACCCGGAAGAATCTCCTCGCTCAAGCGTTGTTCCCGCGAGCTCGCCGCGAAGTATTGATGTTTGCTTGTGATAGTGAGACTTCGTTGACGGAATACTTGAGTGCCCGCTAGGTGTTGGGCTAGGTTTTAATTATTGCGTGCGTTGCTTAACTGCGTTTTTTTTTGTCTCGTGATTTTGTTGGGAGAGACCACCCCCTTGCGGACCCCTTTGATTTGGGTGGATCTCTTTTGGTACAACACCTATCGATCGGATCGGGTAGGTCCATTTCGCTTGATCGAACATTGGCTCCATAGCCCTTGGGAGATCTAAAGAGGCTTAGCGAACCTTCGTTGGGCAAGTGTTTCTCTCTTGCCCGGTTATTTTCATTACGTTAGGGTTGTGATTTTGTCTACGCATAAAGGGTCGCGGTATTAATTGTGCGCAAACCGATGTTTGCTACATCAATTTGGTATCAAAGCGAGATTACCCAGCGTTCATGGGTGGGGTGCTTGGGCTGCAGCCTGACAGTGGTCGCCAGAACGTGGTCCTCTGGCTAGGCCGAGTAGGGCCGACCGAGAGGGGCGGCTCGGGGCTACTGCATCAAAAAAGTGCACTTTTTTTGATGTAGTAGCCCCGAGTCGCCCCTCTCGGTCGGCCCTACTCGGCCTAGCCAGAGGACCACGTTCTGGCGACCACTGCCGGGCTGCAGCCTAAGCACCCCACCCATGACCGCGCCTATTCTCAGCGCGGCGGGATGTTGAGGCGGGGTCTCGAACCCAACCCCCTTGATAAAGAGCTTTCCTAACAGCTCTCATCACCAACTGAGCTGTAGCTGCCCTACTCGGCCTAGCCAGAGGACCACGTTCTGGCGACCACTGCCGGGCTGCAGCCCAAGCACCCCACCCATGACCGCGCCTATTCTCACCGCGGCGGGATGTTGAGGCGGGGTCTCGAACCCAACCCCCTTGTTAAAGAGATTTTCTAACAGCTCTCATCACCAACTAAGCTGCATCAAAAAACCGGTGTTTGCTACAACTGCATCAAAAAAGTGCACTTTTTTGATGCAGTAGCCCCGAGCCGCCCCTCTCGGTCGGCCCTACTCGCCTAGCCAGAGGACCACATTCTGGCGACCACTGCCGGGCTGCAGCCCAAGCACCCCACCCATGACCGCGCCTATTCTCAGCGCGGCGGGATGTTGAGGCGGGGTCTCGAACCCAACCCCCTTGATAAAGAGCTTTCCTAACACCTCTCATCACCAACTCCCGCCGCGCTGAGAATAGGCGCGGTCATGGGTGGGGTGCTTGGGCTGCAGTCCGGCAGTGGTCGCCAGAATGTGGTCCTCTGGCTAGGTCGAGTAGGCCGACCGAGAGGGGCGGCTCGGGGCTACTGTATCATAGACCTTGTGAAATTATGTAATACAAAGTAGATCTTGTGAAACTGTCCAAAAAATGCAGTATTTCCAAAAAACTGTGATCATAATATCGGATACTGTGATCACGTGTGTTTAATGAAATGAGTACTATTCAATAGGGTTTCTGGGCTGTAATATAGTTTTTCCGGCCAGATTCATCGATTACAACATCCAAAAAAAAGGTTTTGGCATCCAACAAGTAAGAGCCGTGGATATCGAAACCCTCTCTACCTCTGCACAAACAAAATCAAAGCAGAGTTTAGCATGTGTATGGAAGAAGCATGAGTTTGAAAGAAATGGAGAATACCTAAAAATAAAGTATCTTGCAAATTAATATGGTGAAAAATTGAACTACCTAATCTGAAGAATATCAAGAGATGGGTGGAAGAAGACACTCACAAACTAGCTTGCCATTGCCAGTAAGAGTTCTATAGGAGGAGTGTTGAAGCCAAAAATGACCTCAATGGGAGTTCAAAACAGGGGTGCATCTAACACCTACTTCTCTCAAGCCTCAACCCTCGATTAGATTCAAAGGACCTGAGACTGACCCAAAGCCTCAGCAGGGAGGTCCCACCTCACACCCGGAAGATCTCTGAGAGCTTCCCCTCCAAAGCCAAAAGCTGGGCTAGGAGCTCCTCAGAAAGCACTGGAGATTGGAAGATTATGAAAAGCTTGCCTTCTAAGAATCCCTTATGAGTCTATTTATAGTCTTTTGCTGACCTGAGATTACTGAAATACCCTTAGTTGATTTGTCAATAGCCAAATCCCGCCGCTCATCCTGAGGGTATAAGGGTAATTTTATCTGAGGGTAATTAGGTCATTTTACCTCGGGCCCTGGGCCCCACTCGGGGAGAACTCTGAGCCGAAAGCCTTCCTGTTCAGAGTTTGGCGCAAGCGATCTCGCCTGCTTATGAGCGAGAGCTCCTTCAAGGAAGCGATCTCCCCTGCTTATGGGCAAGAGCTCCTCCAAGGCGGGAGCTTGGCGCAAGCGCAAGCATTCCCGCCCACTCATGGGCGGGAACTTCTTCAGGGAGAGAGCTTTTCTGGCTAGCCCAATCCTGACAGTTGGTGTCTCCTGGTCTGACTCAGCGAATATGAGGTTGTACAATGAGGGTGATCCAGTCTTCTAACTGTTGTTTTGTCGGCGCCGCAACTGAATGTTCCCCGTGGGATATTGCCGCAGCTTCTGCATGGGTACGAGGAATGAGGAACACAACTGCGAGGGGGAGAGGGGGAGGAAGGAATGGGGAAGAAGATGGAAGCAGCGTCGGGGGAAGAAGAGTCCGGGATTCCAAAAAAAATAGATTTTTGCGAAGGAGTGAAATAAGTGGTTCCCAAATCTATTTAAACGCCCACAACAGAAATATAAGGGCCTTTATGTTGGCAGTCCAGTTTTGGATATTGGTAGCCCAACAAAATAATAAAAAACATACATAATATGACTGCTAATAGCAGTTCAAAATGTGAAATACGCTTATTTTGAAAATAGGTCTACTATATGACATTTTAAGAAAAAGTGTTCAACATTAAAGCTGTAGATCTCGACGAGATCTACAACTTTTATGTTGAACACTTTTTCTAAAAATATAATATAATAGCCCTATTTTCAAAGGTGCGGAACCCGGGCGGAACTATCTGTTTAAAAATTTAATTTTTGGGCTACTAGTATCCATCGAGCTACCAATAACCATATTTAACATTGTCATTATCTTTGGATTGTCAATATCCATATAGGGGCTGTCTACCCAACAATCCATAAGAATGTAAATAACCCAAGTACATAAGGCTACAATTGTAAATAGCAACAGGATATATTTTTAAAATTATATAATTGCTTTTCCCTCTGTTTTTTTTTTCGTTTAATGGGAGACTTGCCGAAATATTTAAAGGGTTGCAGCCAACGTGCCGGGTCGCAAAGTAAAGTCAGACTTCCACGGCCAAAACAGAAGCATATTCCGATCAACACGTACGCCGCAGATCCCCCATCCATGGTGAAGCCGGAATTAGATGCAGTCGATCCCCTCCTTCCTCTTCCGCCACCGCCGCCGCCGTCATTTTCCTCTCCGTCTTCCGCTCCCTCCCGACAAGAAACCAATCCCCCACCCAACCCCTCCTCCTCCTCCCGACATTCATAACTGAACACCGCCTCCGACCCCCATCCAGCTGCGTCCGATGCTCCCCAGTGTTATCCTCCTCCTTCCTCACCGCGGCCGCCGTATTCTCCCTCGTCGGCGTCGCACTCTTCCTCCTCTGGCCCTCCCATCCCAATCTCCACCTCGATCGCCTCAGCATAGAGCATGTCCATGTCTCCTTCCACCCCTCCGTCACCGTATCCATCTACCCCGCCTCCGATTATCCGCATCCGTAACCCGGACTTCTTCTCCCTCGACTACGATTTCCTAACGTGGCCATTCGGCAACGAGGAGAACAACTCGGGTCCATCCTGTCGGCCGGAG